>CM060949.1:81740567-82055567 GCA_030765055.1 Mantis religiosa
TAAATAAATAAATAAATAAATAAATAAATAAATAAATAAATAAATAAATAAATAAATAAATAAATAAATAAATAAATAAATAAATAAATAAATAAATAAATAAATAAATAAATAAATAAATAAATAAATAAATAAATAAATAAATAAATAAATAAATAAATAAATAAATAAATAAATAAATAAATAAATAAATAAATAAATAAATAAATAAAATTAATGCCCGTGTTAAATTTCTGTGAAAATTTGCTGATTCATAGCAAAGCATATGTTTCAAATATACTATATAACGTTCATATGGCTTTCTAAATCTACTCTTATTTGATTATACATATATATTCTACGAATTCTTCTTATAATAAGGTATTCTTTTGTCTAATTCACGATAATTCGGAAAATTGTTCACAAAAATGTTTCACTACACATTCGTTCGTGGATATAGCAAACATACAGAAGGTTGAACCCTCACTGATTTTCAGTTTTCTTTATTCTAACATATTATAACACCGCAAGAAACAGCTAAATACGTTAGAAAAAAGTATTGGAAAATTCAAACTAATTTCAATTAATATATAGGAATGACTATGACATAACTTGGAGTTGTACACGTCATTTACAGTTACTGATAGTTACTGTATAGCAGGATATTATTTATGTATTCAACTGAGCAGATTTGCACTGGTTACTCCTAGAAAGTACAAGGTATATGTTTTATTAGCTATATCTGAAAAATGCGAATTCTAAATCAAATGGATAATCATTAATGAGAAAATCTAAAATAATGAAACATTTTCTGTGTAAAAGATATTTTGTGGTGTGGAGGATAGTATCTTTGAGTAACCGTTAAACCTTTGGTGCCCATCCAAAGTTGTCATATCAATACAGACACATTAAGGCATTTGCAGATCTTTTTCTAAAAATGTTTGTTTTTGGATTAAGAGAATTTAAACACATCTAATTCTAAGTTTTTGTTGCATAGCTATCCTTTTGTATAAGTAGGTTCAACAGAAATTTAAGCTACAGAAGTTACAAAATGGAGCAACTGGATTTTAAACGGTCACTCAATAAACAGTTCGAATCGCTGATCTATGCATATACTACACATACACGCACGCACGCACACACAGACACACACATTAAAAATCCACTGTTTTTGTAATCCGTGTCTCCGTTTATTCCCTTAAAAGCTATTATTAGACTAAGGGTCCGGGTTTAGTTATTTTTTTTTATTACACATGTGGTGAAGTTTAGCTTGTGATATTTAATATATCGTATCAGCCTGCCTTGTACCTCAAATGATATAAGTTAGGTGATACTATGCCTCAAGATTCAAAAGTAAGTGTGAGACCTGCAGCAGCAGCAGCAGCAGCAGCAGCAGCAGCAGCAGCAGCAGCAGCAGCAGCAGCAGCAGCAGCAGCAGCAGCAGCAGCAGCAGCAGAAGACCAGCAGAAGAATCGGGTCACTCAGGTTTACCTAAGTGGAGTGTTTTCGCCACAGCACCTCGCCGCTTAGTGCGACTTTATCTGGGCGGTATAGAAGTTGTTGTTTGTCTCACTCGTTTGTGTCAGCATATGTTTATCTGATCTGTTGGGTTAAAGCCGCTCAGGCTGCCGCCTGCGGCACGTATTCCCAAGACCGCCTTCACCTGGTCTCCCCGCTTGAAGGAGGTCAGAGTGCAGGCAGCACGATCAGAGGGGGTAGGAAACTGTGTGAGGGTAGTGATTCTAGACCCAAATTCTAGTTCTGAGGTTTATGGTGAGATGGAGAGAACCCCTCATAGGCTAATTGCCCATGGTATCCTTGGGCAGTTTATATCTCCTCCTGCGAGCTGACCAGCTGGTTTGTTATGGAAAGGAAGATGACTGGAATCAGAATTCTAAACAGTGGTTCTCCTTTCATGGTCGCGCACAATTTATTACAGTTACTGAGCGACAAGCGCGTGGCAAATTAAAAACTTCACGAATTCCATGCTGGCCGTTTGGAAGTGTTTTTTTTTTTTTTTTGGTGCAATTTACGTCCTCCAACGTTGTCATATCGGGCGGTGAATGGAATGGATGAAATGATGCTCAAATGAGCCCAGCGTCCATTGAGCTTAGAGTTACCCAACATTCGTCTTTCAGGATAAGGGAAAACCCCGGAAAACCTTATCCAGATAACTCACCCTGACCGAGATTCGAACTCGGGACCTCTTGAACGCGAGGCAGACACGCTACCATCTACGCTACCGAGGCGGGCGTTTGGATGTGCAGTGATTCGACAAAAATGAACATTTTTTCTTTCACAAGAATTAAAATAACATTTTCTAGAAGTATTTTTCGTGCTGTATTCAAATATAATTTTAGTTTTTCCCCACCGGGCGGGAATTTTGTATGATGTTTATTTGAATTTTTATAATACTCTAAAAAAAATCCGTAACTACTTATCTATCTCAAAATTATAACTACTCATTCTGACATAACTAGAAAGTGGTAGACAGTGATTTTCGGGCATATATTGCATCTGGAACGTCTCTCTTCTTAGTCTAATAGTGCTTAGCCTGAATATTGGAACTCCACTTGCCTTGGAACCTCTTTTCCACAGTAGAAATTTTTCTGATGAAAACGCTCACCGTGCTCATCGCTGACAGCTCCAAGATTTCCGGGGAAGAAATCTAAGTGAGAGAAGAAGTGAATTTTTAGACATGTCGCATTCCATAGCTTTATAAGAATGCAGATCAGTCCCTATGTCACTATATTTTTCTGTTTTATGGTTTACAAGAAAATTGAAACATAAACTTTTGAAAGACTGCCAGGCTGCTTTCTCCAGTGGATTTAACAGTCCTTCTAAAAGGTTATCACCCATTAATGATCAGATTTGTGGTCCTATAGAAATTTCTTCTTTAAGTTTAGCATCACTGACATTGCGGAATCTCGATTTTAGGTACAAGAGTCCATCAGACTGTTTATCTATAGCTTTGACATAAGTTTTCATTACTCATAGCTTAATACGCAATGGAGGTGATATTTTTTCAGGATTCACTAAAGGGACATATGACACATTTTTTCTGGCCAGGGATAATATATTCACGTTTAGGCCATGATGTTTTAACATACTGAGACTTTCTAGCCCTGCTGTCCCAGAGGCACAAAAAACAGCAAAATTTGGTGAACCCAAGCTGCAAACCAAGAAATAAAACATGGCGTTTAAATGACCACAGATATTCCATTGATATTTTCCATATGGTGTTTCCTCTAAAATTGGTTTCATATTTTGATATGTCTCCTTCATATCAGCGGCATGCACTACAGGTATTGATGGAAGTCTATTGCCAATATGTAGTAGCACTGTCTTTAAACAAACTTTAGACAAATCTATGAATAGTCGCCACTCATCTGGCCTATGTAGAAGCCCAAGAGTTTCCATAGGTGGACAAATATCGCTACAAAACACAATAACATTGTCTGCAGAGAAGCAGTCCTTGAAATCACAATGGCGGCCACGATAAATTTCTATTCTTTCTTCTTTTTGGAATAGGTTCCATCCTTTGAGTCTGGAAGTTAAACCTTCAGCTTGCTGATTAGACAGATTGAAGTCCTGAATAAGATCATTAAGGTCTTTCTGATTGGGAAAGTATGATTCTGGCATTGGCTTCATATGTTGGATCATTTTTATTTTCTTCCGAGGAATTTTCACAGTCAGCTCAATACTGACACATCACAATGCCAGATGAACAAGTCTGTACATGTCCAAACGTGTATGAACCGGCACAGTCTTGTTTTATGGTTCTTCAGCATAATATTACAAACCATTTCCTTATATGCAGCTTTGATAACATCGCAACATATGAGGTAAAAGTTCCTATAACAGGTCAAAGAAATGGCAAAATTTGATTTTAAAAAATAGCTGTCACAAACAAACTGTGCCTGATTTAAAATTATGACTACATATCTGAATTCAATATGAAAGAATGCACTAGATTCATTAATGAGATTTCTCGTGAAGAAAGCCTTGACAACTAGTGTAATGTAACCGAAGTTCTGACGTAGCACTCTACCTGTTTGATTAATTAATGTTGACAGGTTTGATTTTTACTTGTGTGTCAGCTGATCAGTATAGTGAAGGATAATATTTTATCTTAAATTATTGGTTACTAATTACAGAATAATAGCTAATGTTAAGGGGCTCCTATCCGGAGTAACACTAGAGCTCCCACACCAGAATTTATAAAGCGTACCTTGATGGCTATTGTTGATCTTCAGTGTTTAATTCTGTTAGATAACAGTTTGTGTCTGGTTTTCTGGAATTCACTGTACCTGTATTTAATAACGCTGCGAGGGGTATACGCTATTTTTAACCGGAATTCCCGAACGAATTCAGTGATAGTGATATTGCTTCGTTACGGTTCAATGAGCAATTATAGCTGTCTGTAAAATAAAACACAACAGCTGGAGAAATATACGGAGGCGAAACCAACAGAGAGTAGAAATAATCCATTGCAACGCTGAAAAAATGTCGCTTTAAATTATCAAAGGAACAATAGCATCAATAATAATACCTTTCGGACTATTAAGTTACTTCATTAGCCATATTAGAGCTTTTACACAGTGCAGATAATGAACTCTGTTAACACCTGCCTGATTAAGCAAATGATGTGCCACTCAATATCTCTCATTAAACAATGCAAACGATATGAAATATCAGTAATGAGAATTTACATACACAGCAACAGGATAACTGAAACTCTATACAGCATTAGGGAAGTTAAAAATATATTTCACTGAATTAAGAGGAATAAATGCTCTAATTCGGTGTTTATTTGAGCTTCATATTGTCGTAACTATTTTAATTGACATTAATTACGAACTAGGGGAAACGTAACTAGATGGTATTAAAGAGTCACTTCGAATGGCATGAAAGGCTTCGGTACACCAAAAGATCGTTTTATCAAGTGGCATCTAAATTACAATTTTAAAACAACAACAAAGATTACTTTGATTTAATACATTTAATAAAATGTAGATACAATTACAATAAACAAAAACATATTTACATTTTAAGTTGGATTCAGAAGAGATGTGGTTGCACTATATCCTACTATGCATCAATTCCCTAACAGGGTTCACCAAGAAGACAAAAACAAGCGCCACACTATGTTAGCCTCGTGCACAAAGCACGAATCTATCCTCACTCCGGGTCCGCTAGCCATACCAACATCTGCATAATAAATAATGCTAGAGAATAGACACGAGAGTATAGCTTCACCACAATATGCTGGCATATGTCTGTCTACTATAAATGAAATCTGGTATCCTATATACTTTCTGTACTTATGTAATACTATTTTTAATTAATATTCATACCAAAACTAATCAAAAATACATGTTTAAAGGGGGTATCAAATTTGGTATTTTAGTTCACTATATTCCAAGGATGCAATACATGCATTTTAAAAACGCCCCCAGGGGCCTACTTCGGTAGGTAGAGGTTTGGCCAACCAGGGGTCCGAAGCCAACAGTCTCCCTCATGTGGGCTTCTCTTCGTCGTTGAGGGAGACGGTCAACAGGCCCACCCACGTGTAGGCCGTGCTAGGAGACCCGTGGAGATGGATTTTAGATTCTTTTCTGGTTAGGGGTTTGGGATTTGGTGAACGAGGTTTTTGGTAGGTTTTGATTGATGTTTTTTATGCACGTGTATTTTTAATAGGTTTTGTTACACTGGTATATTTTTGGAAAGTTTTATATCTGGCTTTTGCCATGACTAGTTTTTTAAAGGGCGCTGATGACCGCCGTAGTTGAGCGCCCATATATATATATATATCATCGTCATCATTATGCATTTTAAAATGTTGTTCTATCGAGTTTGATTAAAGGATGAAGCAATATATAATGTTATGAACATTATTTAGATATAAAATAGTTAAATTAAGATTGATATAGTATGACAATCGATAGCTAGAATAAGAAGAGGGCATTGTTACTTTATACGTAGCAGTTACGTATGATCCTCGCAAACCATACAAGAGAGAGAACAGAGAAGAAATATTGACAAGTGTTATTTAAACAGTGGTTGAGCAAAAGAAGGACACATACGGAAAATACAATTATAGAAAAATACAATTATCAGAATTAACTGTGCAGCATAAGGAAAATTTCCAGACATACACAACGTGTAGAGGAATAAATTACCTCAGTTAATACATCTCCCATTGGAAAAGATTTTCCACGCCCAAAACAGTTACAATGACAGTGCAAATTATATGGTAGTAAATAATAATTAAAAAGGAATTCAAACACTTAAAGAAAATCACAAATATGAAACTTTCACAACGGAAACAACTGGATTTTACATAGACTGAAAAATTCAATGCCATAGTCGAAATTTGAACCACGGATCTCCCGGTCTCCGTGCGATTGCTATCAATCATTGCATTGACATGGCAACATAACAAGATGACATTCAATTCTCCAACTGACTCGTACTTTTATCGGTGAACCACCAGGAGATCTTATATACTGTGACTTTGTGGGTTCGTGAAATTAAAAGTCCAATTGCACAAACTCAAAATGTACAATTAAATTCGCCATTTCGTCTGTCACAGATCCACTCTGCACTCACAATTACGTACAACTCCTCTGATACATGTACACAGCCTTCCGGTCCGTTCACTCACTCGGCGCTCCTCATGGCTGCTCTCCAAGAACTCGACTCACTTTTCATAGGAAGACCGCCGTTTCTGGAAGTCTCGCGGTTCAGTGAATCATCCTGAAGGTTTCAGACGGCAGGGGGAGGGGAAAGAGATGGCTAGTAATGTTTTTCCAAACATCCCCTCAGCGCTACAAGATAAATGGGTAGGCGTGTCCGAATACTTCCCGGCCCTCACTCAGCCGTCAGTTGGTCGTGCCTCCCGATAATTGGTTGACAGTACATTGAGATACATACCTTTTGTGGCGACTTACTTACTATGCTGTAAGTACTGTTTACCTACTACAAGAAGGTAACTGAGTTCTGAAGAGGAAGAGGGGGTGGAACTATTTATCTGCTCTGGTACTGTCTACCCAGCACAAGAAGGCAAGACTGGGGAAAGTGTAATGTAATTACCTTTGCTAAGTTTATGCTCGCCTTCCGGATATGATACGGACACTAGGTTAACGGTTTTATCATATAACACCCATGCAAAATACTTATCACTGCAGTTACTAAACGAACATTAGCTCTGGCAGCACAGGTGACTTATATGTACCTTTACACACTCTTTTCGTAGTAAACAGATCAGCTAACACAGCAGATAAACAATTCAAGCTCTCTGCCCTTCATTCCCCCTAGCCCCCTTGTTGTGAACAGATAGCAGGATAAAGGAAATGAAAAGAAACGCAAATACAACGGAAACGCAGAAGCTTGCGACCAGTTAATTAAATGAAATCCATTCATAATGAAACCGCAAACGTTAACGAAAACTATTTCGAAGACGGAAACACAAATGCTTGCAAACTCCAAGATTGTTCATTTGCTTTTATGTAGAACGAATAAATCCACCAATTAGGAAACAGTCGAAAATGGCTGCCTTTGACGAAAAGTTTATTGCATTGTATCAGAGCCATGCTTATCTGTACGACAACGAAAAAGGCGTATATGTCGGCAGAAGCTAGGAAACTGTGAAAGAGAAATTAAACAAACAATAAACTGTACTTAGCAAAAATAAAATGTAACAAAATGAATGTTTATTTTGTCTCTTCCCTCACTATAACGTTACACTGAGGCGAAGGGATTCAGGTAAAGGATTTTGATCGCTATTCTTTCTCAACAGTGGGCCAACTAGGTTTAATAGAATATCAGTAGTCATTCTCATTATTTTTGGAGTTTATCTCCTGGATAAATTGAACATGCATGAATATTACTTCATGATTAGAAGCCATTTTAAATCATCTAATATCTGATTGGCTATAATTAGGTTTCCGATTTTTCCATTTTGAATACTTTACTACGTTTATGGCTACAACATAGTTTGCGTCCTTCCACTTTTTTTTTGTTTTTGTTTCATTTAACTCCTTTAACTTCAACACCATTGGTCATATCTCATATCGGCGGCCGTTCTCCTTTGGAACATACCGAAGGTGTTAACTCGTATTCGTTGGTTTATAATTATTAGATCACGCACACATGCACACTTCCAGACTCTGGGGAAGATGGGGAATTATTTGGTCGGAGAAAAATCCCCACTCCCACCGCCGGGAATCGAACCCGGGACCCCTAGTACGGCAGGCAGGTGCTCTACCGACTGAGCTAGGGGGCCAGCCATTAATGTTTTGTTTTCACTGCGAATGGCCTTTATCTGTTTACTACGAAATAAGTGAGAGTGCATATGAGTAACCTATGCTGCCAGATCTAATTTTTCTTTTTTTAATTAACGTCCTCCAACATTTAGTCATTCTGATTCAGTAACTGCAGTGATAGGTAATGCATGAGTGAGATATGTGATAACACTGAATTTTAGCTGATCCTAGCACCCTTATAATGTTCTGATGGTCAGCATAAATATCATGTGAACAGCAAAAAGTGATAAACATTCCTCTGTCTTGCCTTCTTGTGTTGGGGGGCAGTACTTAAGTCCCAGATTTCATAGTATAGACCAGTATTAGGTCAATCGACGAAAATTAATATTTTACATCCATGGTTCAAATACCAGCTGTGGCATTGAATTTACCAGCGTGACTCTACCTATCCAAACCTTGCCTCACGCAAAGCTGGTGTGGAAGAGCAATTAATTTCCAACTGGATTATAGTTGTAAGCTTTTGTTTAGTCTTAAAATGTACCAGAGACTTCTGAGGTGGTTCCCAGTAAGTTTAGGATATAAACTTGAATTTTGAAAGAAAGCATCTTAAACATAGTGTAATTTAATCAAAACCAGTAATTTGGAAAAGGAGGATTTTCTCAATATCTTTTTCACATCCTTGGAAGAGACCTCTTATTTTTAGTATAATGTTCACGGTAGTCAGACAGATCACACAAACATACATTTTTATAAAATGCATTGTCTTTTTTTAGGGAAATCTTGGTGTCGAAATTTTAGCTGAAATAAAATACTTCTTCCAATTACTCTATACGTAACAGAAAATTAAAAACGGTAGGTACTGCATTATTGAGACATCCCATATATGACCGCGCTCAACCGGAATTCACTATTTTGGTAGTAACTTCCTAGCAGCAGTAATGATTCGACCTCCCGACGCGGGATTTATGCGCTTGGCTTATCATAATGAATCATTCCTACTGCTACTCGCATCTTAGCTTTACATTAACAAATGCTCCGCTACCGCCAGCTATAATACGAATTATTGCCCAGACCGAGAGAACGCTAGGCGTTAGCTGAAGGGAAATGTTGCTGGAAGGAGAGAAAGAAAGAGAAAAAAGAGTCACGTATTACAAAACGTATGAAGGGACGTACTCTGGAGTTATGAAAGGCTGGAGGCCTCCTCTACTGCCAATTAAGAGGCTGACAAGCAGGAGCCAAGTTGCTAACGAGTGCATACGATGTGTTACAGCTCCGGTGTTCTCCTTTAAAAACAGTTTCTCCTCCTTTTTCTTAATTTCATTAGTGAGTTTTCGTAAGCAAGACGGTTATCCCTAGGGAGACAAAGACTCTGTCTGCGGAGAATTTATTATTTAACAGCTCAACAAACTCTTGTAGTGTTACTTATTTTTTCAAAACATTGGCCACGTGCTTCCCTCTGTAATGCTCGGTTCGCCTATTTTGTCTTTAGTTAAGTGTTCCGTGGTATCCAGCTGTGGTGGACAGGAATTTAAATGTGAAATTAGTTGATCAGAATTTAGGGAATACAAACGAATATGACAAGTTCGTGTGGAATATTTATTATATTCCAATGGCTTTGGTCATTTCCTCTAAAGGAGCAAGCTTAATCGTGATGCTGGATTTCAGTTCAGCTCCTCTTGCAAACCGGCTTTAAAATGGAAATCTGTCGACTTAAAGAGCACAGATCTATACAACTTGATAATTAGGCTAAGTAGTTGCGTTTCTTTGACCTAATTACTTTTCTATACTCACGCCATCTCCTGACCTGACATTTAATTGACTGAAAACAGTCTTTTGTTCAGTAATACGAATATTGATAGTATTTTGTCTTTGTTTATATTTGTGTTATATCCAGTGATTCATTTGTGGTTATAACATTTAATAATATCCTGATGATGGAAGGGTTGCACAATCCCGAGACGTCGATTTCTAATCGTCTTTTCACCTGGCTTGCTTCCCGAGAAGAACTTGAACATATTCGTCACCAGGAAAGCTTCATGTCTTATTTTCTCACGCTCTGTTTCCTTCTTTCACACACTAGGGAATAATCCTGGCTAAAAACTGTAACAACCTGTAGCCTGGAATCGAATAGAAACCTCTGGATTTGGGGGCTATGAGGCTGACCATCCTGCTACAGTGGTGATAATGCTTTTTTTCATTTAGTCACAGTAAAATCTCCATTTAACGGACCCCTGTTCACCGGACTTCAGATTTAACGGACTATATTTAGCATTGGTTATAAAATAAATTTAAATGAAATTTAAAATATCTGCAATGATTAAATTGTAGCATTGCCAAAAATTATATAAAAGTGCGGTAAATAAGTGACCTTGATGTAATTGCTTCCGACTATCCATATATTAGTGGTCGATGTTCCGCTGCTGGTCTGATCCAGAAGGCTAGTTCATGCGCCTTCGGCTACATTCGTGAAAGTTCGTGTGCGCGTCATGCGCTCAAGGGCTCACACGAATCTTGGACTCAGTCTGAATTGGGCTTCGAAACATCCGATTTTTGTAATACAGTGATGAAGGCAGGGAATAATTTAAGTGAACACGACTTCGAAGTGTGGCTAGACATGGATGAGGGTGATCCAGGTTACCAGATTCTGAGTCATAAAGAGATCACTGCAAGTATTCTACAAAGGATGAAGATGAAGACGATGACAGTGGTGGAGTCTTTAAAGTGTGTAACTAAATTATCTGTAAAACAAAATCACATGGACCTTTTTTTTAATTTACGTCCTCCAACGTTAAGTCATATCGGACGGTGAATGAATTGGGTGAAATAATGCTCAAATGAGTCCAGGGTCCATGGAGCTTAGAGTTACCGATATTCGTCTTGAAGGATAAGGGAATAAACCTTATCCAGGTAACTCATCCTGAGCGAGATGCAAACTCGGGACCTCTTGAACGTGAAATCACATGGATGATGTGATTTCTGACATGGAAAGATCTTCAGACCTACAAGCGCTAGTCTATTATGAACATTTCTGTCAGTTTCACTCCCTAATCATAAAGAAGCAATAATCAAGTGAGAGGAAAAAGGGTATGGACATTATTTTCAAACCCACTAGTTCACAGGGAACGACTTCTAACCAAGAGTAAAGCATGTAAAGTAAATGTTTCATATTACCAATAAAACAGTTTCAGTTGTTTTTGCTTCATTTTCATTCATTTCGCGATGTAATGGATTTTCAATTTTCCGGGCAACTCCTGTGCTCTTTAGATCCGTTAAACCGAGAGTTTACTGCATTTATATAACAAGTATTAACTTCCTGGACTCATTCTATAATAAGCTATGGAATACCAGAACGAAGATTTTCGTGATGAATACTCTAATTTTCATTGTTTATTTCTCCTAAAGGATTCCTCGTCACAAAACCATAGAATTCTCAAAACAATTAGGTTCACTTAAACTATACAGAACGTGCCTAACAGCGATCATGACCAGGATAAAACTAAGTTTCGTTGCACTTGTCAACAAACTAAACAGGAATGCACTGGTTTTCAATATAACTGAAACTGAGCAGTGTAATTAATGGTAAATTAGTATCAACTTATTTCATGAACTAACCTCCTTGATGATTCATTATTTTAAGAAGCAGCCTACGAAAATAACGCTCTGAAGTCATCTGTTTACTTCCGGAATGGATTAAATGAATGTTTCTAAAACATGATGTAAATAAAAGATTATAGATATAAATGGTAAATTTTTTTGCTTATGGAAATTGTTACATTGTTATCGGAATTAATTTCTCATATAATGAAAATTTTGGTTTCGGACTGCCATTTTTTTCATTAAAAATCTAAATCAGATAATATCTTAAATTATTCTTGGGAATGTTTTGAGATTTTTAAGAATAAAATGAAACTAGACCGTTAGATTTAGTATATTTTCGCTGCGTGGTGAACATTGTGATCTTACATGCCCATAAAGAACCAATTAGGAACATGTTTTTGAGCACTACTTGGTTATACTAGAGGTGCAACAGTTCCAGCTGAACAATTTTTCAGTAGTGCACCTAAAGTGCAAATAGATATATGCATTAATATCTTTCCCTTTGGTTGGACACAGGTGCGAACCTAAACGCTGTAAAAATCAAAAGAACGCTAAATCTGGAAGAATCTGTCCTAACTTTTAAGTGTTCTATTGTATTCATAAGGAAGATCGTGGCGCTAAGAACTACAATGTAGTTGGAGTAATTTAATCGGAGCCAAACGAAAGTCAATATTACGCGGCATTCAACTATCGGTTTTGTAATTACATAAAAGAATGAAGAGGATAAAGGATGTCTCGGGAAGTCTTCGTCATCAATACAGCCTTCTGGCACACAGGCCACAATGGACTTATTGAACTTTCGTCTGACCTTTCTTCTGCTAGAGTGCTATTTGTATTCAAAGAATATCTGAAAATAAAGAACTTCGCAGAATATACCTCTTTGTGGTTCAGAAGCTTTTCATCTTTTTTATCTATTCGCAAACAAGCACAATAGGCTCGGTTTGTTAAACAATTATTAAACTTAAAATGGAATAATTTTTCTTCCAAAGAAACTTCATCTGAAATAGATTGTTAATAGAGAGGTCAATAGTTCCGTATTATTTGGGAGCTATATAATTTAATGGAAGTTTAATATTACTATAGGTTTTTCAATACATCATTGAGAGTGATAATCTCAGGTACGAGTCTATGATGTACTGCGACTGTTACATCGGCATTGGTGCATAAATGTTGTGCAGGAATTAAAGTGCATTTAGTTGTTTTACTAACATGAACTGAGAACTATCTGTGTGAAATAAATGGTTCTAATGGACTGTTTCTTTACATAAAGCATAGTCAGGCATTATTGGTGGTGCATGTGTACATGTGTGTGTGTGCGTGCGTGCTTTTGGTTTGAGAAGGAACTTAGTTCAATCTAAGAAATATTAAACTTTTATTCGAAACTCATTAAGAGAAGAGTACCAATGAGGAGTTGAGCGGAAATAGGATGCAAATTGTAGACAGCATGCAGCGTCGCCGCCGTTCTGGAACAACTGAATGTACTGAGGGGAAGAAGAGATTGTAAAGGAGAACAGATCACATAAAACGCTCTGTCTGAGGGCAGTATCATCATCATCATCATCATCATCATCATCATCATCATCATCATCATCATCATCATCATCATCATCATCATCATCATCATCATCATCATCATCATCATCATCATCATCATCATCATCATCATCATCATCATCATCATCATCATCATCATCATCATCATCATCATCATCATCATCATCATCATCATCATCATCATCATCATCATCATCATCATCATCATCATCATCATCATCATCATCACCATCATCATCATCATCATCATCATCAGTATTAGTATTACTAGTATTATTACAATTTTATAACTTTTATAATTTTTGTAAATCGACTGGTTTTGCAACAACTAAGGTGTTCACAGCAGTAATGGAAACCAGTGTCTATGATAAGATTTATTCTAATGGGCAAAATATTCTTATATCTCGGACTAACTTAACTTAGATTTTGATTAACTCAAGTTAGTTTCCTACAGAATGGAAGTGAGTTACAAACGAGGTCTACTGTTAGATGCGGTCATCATTCCACTTGTGTTAGAGGATAATTCTCTAAAGCAATATATTGGAAAGAAAACAATCCACAATATAAGTTTGTTATAAATAAACTTTGAGAGCATATATAATGAAGGCAAACTGTGTACCGTGTCTAGGATTAAGAGATACATATGCAGAGTAACCGGAAGGGAAATGATGGTTACTGCTGAAATGACACAGATTTGTATTCATGGAAGAGATGTATCATTAAATAAAACTCTGCTTAACACAACAACTAACAATTACACGCTGTGATTTTCCACACAGCTCGCCATGTGGGCGGCAGACTAAAAGGATAACTTTTTATTGGTAAAACGCGCTCTCTGTCTCGTACAGCACCAGATATAAACATCCAGGGAGTTCATAAACGGACATGAATGGTCCATTTTGTGAGCATGGAAATAATTTTCTTGGTCCATGAAATCTGCAAGAATGTCCAATTGAGGATGTGAACAATTTTGTAGATATAACGTTCATACGGGCTCTATATAAAGCCATATTTGTGATGTAACATGATATTTTGCGTTCATTTTTCATCACTCATGCTATAGAGAATGTAGTTTTGACACTGTAATTATTCTTATTGCAGTGACGAAAGCGTTTCACGGAAATTGGGAGAAGGGGGATTTGGCAGATAATAGTGGAATGTAATTACTAATAGCAGGGTAAGCGATAAGCTTATAATTTCAATTTTAATGTTATTACAATTTATAAAACTGAAGTAATGGCTGACTTAATGTTCGTAACAGAAACGAGCATAAAACAACAAAACTGAACGGCTTTCAGAATTGCAGGTAGGGCGATAGTAGGCAAATAAAGAGTTTACAGAATAAAGATTAATGTATGAGACAGAATATGATATAATGGATGTACTAAAATTTGTAAAAGAAAGATAAATACAAATGGACATGCTAGCATAGTGGAACCAAAAATGTAAATTAATTGTTCTTTTACACTGGACGTTTGTAGGATAAGGTTTGGAACGGATGGTCAGACTGAAATTCAATAAATAATAATTCATATTTAATTGACTAATAGTGGTGTAAACTACAAGGACGCGACTTAAAAGTGCTTAAGCATTGTAAGTCGCCGTTATGAAATGCGAGTCAGAAAATTTAACTTGTTCCAGTTGAGTGGTAGAACAACCGTATTGAGACCGGGAGGTCTGTGTTCAAATCCTGATTCTAACAGAATACTTTTCATCGTCATGAGATTCTGTATAATTACCCCTCCCGCAAGGTAGATATTTAATTCGTTTCTGTTGCGAGGGGGTATCGTAAAGTTTTAATTATCACCCAGTAGTTGTGATGCTACAGGGATGAAAATTTTTCAGTATCATCATTGATCTCTCGGGACATAATGTTGGTAGTTTCAGTGATTTGAGTCCTTTTGTTGTTTTACATTGAGTGCCAGAAGTGACTGAGGTGTAAGATGGAGAAAGCTGAGGCTCGTAATGTGATCAAGTTCCTGCATTTGAAGGGCAAAACTGCCCGGGAAATCCATGATGAGATGACGGCTGTTTATGGAAATGATTTTCCATCATATGACACTATTGTGAGGTGAAAAAGGAATTTTCAAACTGTCACATGTCCCTGGCAGATGAGCCAAGAGCTGGTAGACCGTCATTGACAGACGATGCTGCCACAGTGAAGAAAATTGAGTGTTTAATACTGGAAGACAGACGAGCAGCCATCCAAATGATCATGAATGAGACACTTCTCAGTTATGGTAGTATGTGGAACATTATTCATGACGAACTGCACATGTCTAAGGTGTCTACACGGTGGGTTCCACGTTTGTAACCCCTTTCCGAAAGCAGACACGGTGCGACCTTTCAAGACAAATGTTGATGCTATTGGAAAAGGATGAAGATGATGTTTTGATCATCTGCTAACCATGGATGAAAACTGGATCTATTACTATGATCCAGAGGCAAAAATCATGAACATGGAGTGGCAACATGCCGATTCGCTCCCCTTCCAGAAAGGCAAAGGTGCAAAAGTCAGCTGTGAAGGCCATGCTTTCAGTTTACTGTGACTGTCGTGGAGTCATCCTCACAGATTATATTGCAAATGCTTAACAATCACTGGCAGATACTACTGCAATCTTCTGGACAAGTTAGGAGCAGCTCTGATTAAGAAACGACGAGGTATGCTCTCCAAAGGTGTTCGCCTTTTGGCTGACAATTCACCAGCTCATTCATCTCAAGTTGCGGTTGAAAAAACAAAGGAATGTGGCTTTGAGACCTTACAGCATCCGCCTTATTCACCCGATTTCGCACCAAGTGACTTTTTCTTGTTCCCGAAAACGAAGAATCCGTTATGTGGTCGCCGATTTGACAACACAAATGACGTCATTAATGAAGTGTAAGAGTGGTTTAAAGCGAATTCCGCAGACTTCTACAATCAAGGTATTCGGAAGGTCTAGAAATGCTGGGAAAAGTGTGTTAATCTGGATGATGACTATGTAGAGACGAACTATCAAGCACATTTTAAAGAAGACTTGTCAAGTGTTAAAAGTGGGATATATTTTATATAAAATATGAGTAGTTGTCATGCAATTTTTAAGACTACTCACTCAGATAAGATGTCCACCAGTTCTCCATAAGCGCTTTTCGGTCTGCTTTAGACCATCTTCAGTGAATGCCGACCAACTACTGAGGATGAGAAGAGCCAAACCTTCCAAGAAACTTTTTACTCCTGTTGATTGTCGTCTGGTTTGTTTGTCGTCTGATTTGTAATACCAACGTCTGGGACTGGAACACTGTGACTGGGCACAGATGACTGATTGTCATCTGTGATGTTAACTGGTTGGAGCCGCTTCCTCTCTGGATGTGAATAAGTTGTACTGTTGGCCTGTGGTGGCAGATGAATTTCATCTTCCATCTCAATCTCTGGAACAATATCTAGGTTACTCGTTGCCTGTGGGAGATGATGTACTTCCTCACTCATCTGTTTCTGGAGTAAACTAGATTGGTTGAAGTATGGATTAATTTCAGCTGGATATATGTTCTTTAAATTGATGGTTTCAACAACATCGGTGTTGGCTTTTTTAACTTTTTTAGTAAATTGTAGAACACTGTTTAATGATGGTATCTCAAAATTCAATATGTTTTCTGTTTCGCTATTTAGGATGTAAATTTTTTCCCAAATATCTAGTTCGTTAACTGTTTGTACATGTTTTAATAATTGTATACTTTGGCCAATTTCATGGTTGTGTTTCCAGAAATGATTGGAAACTACAGATTTTTCTATTTGTTTAACTTTTATATTTCTCAAGTGTTCCGCCTGACGGGTTTTTAGATTTCTCTTAGTTCTTCCAATATAATATGCTTCACAATTGTTACATGGTATTTTATATATTCCAGATAATTTTAATTTATAAATAGTGTTGCTTAAAGGTATTTTGAGTAGATTCTTAAGACTGAAGTTTTTTAGGGCTAATTTAATATTATAATTTTGAAAAATTCTTTTAAATTTGTTAAAAGCCCAAGGGTGATAGGTGAACTTCTTATAGATAACCGTAGTTTCTGGTTTCTTTAAAGTAGTAAATGAACGTATGTGATTTTTGTATACATGTTCATTAATTATTTTAAGTATGGTAAATTCTTTAAAGCCATTGATTTTAGCAACATGTAAAATATGTTGGTATTCTAAATGATATTCAGGTTCACGCATAGGTACATTTATAAGTCTGTGGATTAAACAATGGAATACTGCAAATTGATGTGATGTTCGGTTATAGTTATTAGCTTTGATATAATTATCCACTGGTCGGCATTCACTGAAGATGGTCTAAAGCAGACCGAAAAGCGCTTATGGAGAACTGGTGGACATCTTATCTGAGTGAGTAATCTTAAAAATTGCATGACAACTACTCATATTTTATATATCAAGCACATATCAACACAAAATATCACAAATTTTAAAGCGTGATAACTACAACTTTATGACACCCATCGTATACTTCTGTATGTGTATAGTGTCGTTGTGATACGCAATTATTCCATATTTTCAATTAATACATTTTAATTTATCTATATGAAAGCTATGTGAAGGGTTAAATTTAAATCCAAATATGGCATTCAATAAATGCCCTTCAATGCACTCTTGAGAAAAATTTAGCACATTGTGGAAGGAATAAAGCAGCTGGATTCACGCCATAGAAGGGTAATAGAGGAAGAGAAATAGCGAAGTTGTTAATTTTATAGCTGGTAATCCTGAGAACCAGTTTAAGGGACCTAATTCAGTTGATTTACGTAGATGCTTTGCTGAGTGCGGAAAGAACGGTGCAGATAAGGGTCTTAAAGTGGAAGGATTTTGTCTAATAAAGGAAAATAATATAGAGGTAATATAAACCCAAAGACGTTCTCAGTAGTGAGCTTCGTAAGCCAAAGTACAAAGAAATGGTCTGCCATAAATGACAACGCATGTTACCAACGCTGAAATAAAAAAAGCACCTACGGCAGATCAGTTTTTATTTAGCTGAATCTGGAATATAATTGAGTTGAATCAGGAATAAAGCTTCACAACTTTTAATAATTGGCAAATATTACTTTTTCTAATGATATGCAGTGTATATTGGATTTTTTATATTAGACATTTTTTACTAATAATATCAATAAACCAGTTATAGCTTAAACCATATTTGAATCGTTTATTTCAGAAACCACCTAAGAGACTAAATATAAAAAATATGTTTTTGGTGGTACTGTACAATTTAAAGGTAAATACATCTTTTAGTGCAGTAATAACCTATGTTTCATATCAGCAATGCTATATTCAGCCTTGAAAATAATCCGTTTATTTCAGAAAGAACTCAAGCACCGTCGCTTAGGTTCCATCTGCGGTAAATTTCACTCGTGAGGGTTGTCGGCCTTGATGACATCACGTGTTTTGTGACTCGCTGTGACAATAACTCACAACTACCCTGTACGTGGCCATTCGTTTCCCCATGTGACAGAGATTTTGGAAGCATAAAGCGTCTCTTGAGAATGATGGACAGGATTTATACTCCTGATGAATATGCAGAGCTCATGCTATAAGCTAGTAAGTCTGGCCGATTTTGCTCTGTTTTACCTTACATCAGACGATGTTCTCAATTTTAAAAAGTGGTGGCCCAAATCTTATAAGAAAATGCCAAATTCGGACGAAACATCAGGCAGTAAAGTACCCAAAGAAATTTTTTAAGCAGCCATTCAAAATGCACCAAGGATACTCTGGGAAAAGTGGTAGCAAGCGAATTCATTGGAGGAATAATGTCTAGCTTCACATTGCTAAAAGCTGCCAGCCCTCCGAAACTACCAACTGAGAAAGCTTATCCTTTGGGGAAGGTATGTTTACTTTTATTTTACCAAGGTTACTTTAAACGTTTATATTTTCTTTTAGCTAAACATTTTTGTGGGTTATAACAAATTTTAAAATTTATCGGGTTTTGCACAGTGAAATTTTTGGTTAAGGTTCCAATAAAACGAAGATAGACGATATAAAAGGGTTGATGGAATACACTGTTGGATATGAAGCCTTCTATGGCACTATCATCCAATGGTCAACAACTGACAAGGAGTTGCCAGAAGACTTGCCAGAAGCTGAATAAGTGAATTAGGTCAGTTCTTGGTTTGTGGACATACTATAGCGTGTAGTCTACTTGTATTTTTCGATTTAGGCCTAATAAAAACACTCTTTTTTATACTTAAGTGTCTCTGTACTTACCTTTGATACCAAAACAGGTATAAAATTATAGTTTGACTTAATTTCAATAATAATTTAAAAAATCGCTTTGGATACACTCATTTAGTGCAGAAACCACCTAAGTGCAATTTTTTCAAAAATTTATGACTCAAAAACTTAAAGGAAGAAAAAAAAATATAGAAAATTTCAATAGCATGTTTTTGATTTCGTAAAACATATTTGAAGGACACTAGACCTATACTTAAGCTGCAAAACAGTTCTTTCTTAGTGTTCCGAAAGTTGAAAAAGCGCACTTAGGTAGTTTATGAAATAAACGATTCATTTATCCTCGGTTTGAATTTTATACATTGTAATTTGTTATATGAATCATGTTTATGTATATTTAATACAAGTTCCACAATTATATATTTTATATCTAGCTCAATTCGCAAACGTTAGAATGTTCCTGGTTTCATTTGACGTTTAGAAGCAATAAGGTTAGAGGTTTGCAGTGCCCGGCGAAAAGTTTCCTTGTATCACATCGAGGGGTAAAAGTGCTTTGTTCAAGGTACACGACCAGTAGGCAAAATATTACAAACTCAAAGAAAATTCCGTATCACGTGGTAATAACAGGAATGTGATGTACAGCAGCCAACGAAAATTACCCAAAATATATGCGTTTATCAGCTGGAAAAAGTAGTCAAACCGGAAAAATTGCACTGAAATGGTCTCATGGTAGATTTCGTATACAAACAGTTCTCAGTTCCAGTAGCTTTAGCCATAGCCAATAAGTGTTACAAAATTTTCCGTCAATTTTATAGGAAATATATTCGGGTGGAACTGTAATAAGCTTTACACGAAAAGGTCGCGTCCCGAAGTTTAATTCTGGCTCTTTGCATAAAGATGCAAAAAACGTATATTCTCAATAAGTTCTGAGGTGTTGCTTATGTAAAATTTAATTCAGTATGTTTTAATTCCGTGAAATCGGAAAAACATCAAACTAATTCGCCAAGAACATCTTCGGTGGGAATGGAAAATAAAAGTAAAACAAGAAAATACAATAGAAGTAGCATAGGGAGGATTGCCATATTGTGTTATCATTATCATCAGCTCCCATCTCCTTGACCTGAGAACTCCATTACTGCTTTCGTACTATAAGCAAAGGTCCTTGTCTCCCCGCTGAGATTGTCCATGCTAGGGTAAACAATACTGCAGAGACCAACCATCCGGACACGAAGAGACGCAGAAAACGGGCTTCTAACCGGGGCTTCCAACGTGGCGAGCCAGCCTGCAAGCACGGCCGTCTGCTAATCACATATCACAGAGGCATTCCCACACAGAAAAGAGTTTAAATGTAAACTTCAACCAGGGATTAAAGTGATCAAATTGGCCAGTTAAGCTTTTGAGCCCTCCTCCGTACATTAGATGATAGCACGTCTTCCTCACCTTCAAGAGCTTCCAAGTTCGAATCACGGTCAGGGTGAGTTATAAGGCTTTTTATGCGGTTTGCCCTTATCCTGAAAGATGAATGTCTGGTAGTTGTAAGCCCTGTGGATCATGGGCCTATTTGAACATCGTTTCACCCATTCATTCGTTGTCCCATATGACAACGTTGGAGGACATAAATACATTTAAAATGTTCTTAAGTTATTGAAAAACATTAATGCATTTTAACATATATCATGTATCTGGAATCCCATTTCTGACAGTTGGACCACTGTCAGGCCAATTAATTACTAATAATTAAGAATGGAATTTTTCAATCTGACTCTACCTATCAAAACCTTACCCTATACAAGAAAGAACAGTTGGTTTGCAGTTTTTCTTCCGCACTGCCAGCATGTTGATTTCAATTTATCTTTCTGTATTTTATAAATCTTACTATATTCCTTGTATTATATTTTCTCACAATTTAATCTTATTTCGCACATTTATAAATGCTAAGTTTGTCCATCGAAAATTTGAAAAACATAGTAATTCCAATATTACGTCTATTTAAATCTGAATTTATATTGCATAAGTAATGGTTTGCTCCGTAACATCTGACGTTTGCTAAGTTGAAGTTTTGCATGGAAAATAAAACATTTAGCAATTGTTTATCTTAATTGAATAATTGGACCTGAATTATGCCTTCTACAATAAAGTTTTTTTTGGGATGCTTATATACTTTTTTCTGTTCCATTAAAAAACCTTGAGTAGAGGATCCACAACAAAGAATATTTTCAACACAATTTATTCTTTATTTTAATCGAAGTGCCGAAGCCACAGAAGCTGCTCGAGAGCGCTCACAGCTTGATGTCGGCTTCACACTCCATTTTATTGACTTGAAAAAGACAATTAACACACTATATTGTATAGCACATATTAAATAATATAATAGTTATCTATATCAAATAACATAAAACGTATTGCAAAAATATTTTATTTGGAAATAAATTTGTCCCATAATGAAAAGCAGAACTTACGAGCCAAGTCATTATATCATTATCATTATTACTTGATCTTTCTGTCCTGTAGCGCTTCTAGATGTCCCTGACTGTACAATCCGCTGATTTAATTTATAAACTGATTTACGTTTCAATTTACTCATAATTTAAATGGAAATTGGTTAATAGCAAATAAAATGATGGCGGATGTAACCATTTTTCTGTGACAACAGAAGCTTATAGAAAGTTAATTAGGCTGGAAGAAAATTATAAACATTGGTGTATGGCAAATAGTAACAAAACGAGAACAATGATTTTAAAAAGGCTATGTGTAGGCACAGATGAAAAATACTGAAAATGAAGAACATTTTTGCTAAACTTTAAGCATTTCCGCTATTTAGGAGTAATGTTTTTGTTTGTGAGGAAAATGGGAAACAAAAACATATGTGAGAAATAAGCCATTGAGAGGTAAACGAGCTATTATGTACTCTCAGGCATATACCGATACGGGTAGAGGCATTAGAAAACAAGTTAACACTCTTATGATAAAGCTTATATGGAAGTTAAATTTGTTAATCAGATGTAGATACCGTAAGTGAGATGGAGTTCTTGTACGAATAGCTTTACAACACCATTAAATCCTAAGATAATGAGAGAGATGGGATGAAATGAAGACATAACACACTGTAAATTAAGATCAGTAAATAGATATAGTCTGAGGTCATTTATCAATACTCTCTTAATGTTTGTCGGCAGGAAATCCTTTATCATAAGATTTGGACAGCTGAAATGAAAAGAAGTTTGTGCAGAATAGAATAGTTTATTTTTGTTTTGTTTTGTTATTTACGTCCTCCAACGTTAAGTCATATCGGACTACGAATGTAATAGGTGAAATGATGCTCAAATGAGCCCGGGGTCCATGGAGCTTAGAATTACCCGACATTCGTCTTTCAGGATAAAGGAAACCCCCGGAAAAAACTTATCCAGGTAACTCACCCTGACCGAGATTCGAACTCGTGACCTCTTGAACGTGAGGCAGAGATGCTACCACCACGCTACCGAGGCGGGCGAATAGACCAGTAGAGTACACAAAATGGTGAAATAGGAAATACTCATAGTTTTTCATTAAAATGGTATAACACACTGCGACTTTTCTTATTAATGTGTAACACCTGTTTTAAGTACGAAAACAGAGATATCTACCACAATATGTATGCAGAAAGATTGGATCAAATTTTTTTCTTTGTAAATGTCTTTAAGTCAATTCACAAGGTGAGCTCTCTTGATAAGCGACAATATATTATAAGGTTGCAAATATATCTAGTTTATTGCGTGTTAGGTGCATTTCCTTTATTAATTATAGATTCCTGTTGTAAAGGTAAACTATGGCAGGATGTCATTCTATACAGCTGATTTACTTTATTAGTTTGTTTCATTAAGTGCTTTGTTTTAAATATAAATCAAGTTTTGGAATAAAGTCTTGGTCTGCATTACAAATATAAAGTGTAGCTAGCACATTTAAATTTTGATGTGATTTAACCCTGCAGTAGGCGCGTGACTGACCGTAACACGACTGGCTGCGTGGTCTACAGTTGGAGACCATTTTATTTTATGCTTTTAATTATGGTTATATTGGTATTAGAGGAAGTAATTTACATCAAAGGCACCAGGTAAACATTAACAATGTAAAGCAACGTTTCACCAATAGGAAAGAGGTTCAGAGAACAACCATAGTAATAAAAGTAGCTTATCAGACATTTTAATATTAGTAAAAGAGTCCATTCCATAATAGTTTTCATAATGTAAATGCAACTTATGTTAATTATCACAACTTAAGGATAATTGAAAAATTGTAAGAACTTACATTAGTACTTTACATCACTCTGCTTTTATACAATTAATACAAATGTCCTTCATGTGATCTTTGCATGCGTGTTTGTAACATTTTGAACAGAAACGCTGGGTAGATTTCTTGCGTTCTCTTGTGCTATATTTGCATGACTATTCACTGGCTGTTGAATTCCTAGAAGCACTCTTGCACACCTTCTTATTTCTATAGGAAGCTGAGGAATTATAGATTTGAATTCTATCTGTGGCTTCACAAGCTCAAATGACAAATTTTCAATGAACTCTGTTCGTTTGATTGGTTGGTATACAGTATTTGCTTGATAAATGCAAAGAGCATTAATTGCAGAAATATTTAACAGGTCATAAAATGACTATCGGCCAGCGGCATGTGTTATTACGGGCCGCATAGCTGGACAACTAAATCAACTCCAACTTTTGTCCTATTGTAACAAGTAACAATTAAAATTTTTATTTGCATTTATGTTTCTTCATCAATAGCATCAGCGTGATGGATCCTGGATATAACTAATACATACTAAGGTACAGTCATATCTAAATCCAAAGAGAGATGCATTTTGTTCAGCTTCTATTTGGTAAGACTTCCGGAGCCATCTCAACTTTATTCTTTTGAAGAGTGCCCATATAAGTTAATCCCTGTTTCACATAAGCTTGCCCCGTATCTCTTAACGGTCACGTGGCCTAATCACCTCTCATTAGCTGCTATTGTAGTATACTGTTTTGCGGTAAAGATTAGTTCGTTATTTAACATGGTGATATATCTTTATATGTTGGAAGAGAATTGTCAAATTTGTATTTTCGTAACTGAATTAAATATATTACGCAACAGAGTTGATTTATCTGAAATGCATGTTAATTCTTAAACGAAGTAAAGAGGATGTTCCTTTGCTCTCAAGCACGTGGCACGATAGCACGTGATTTAGCAGTAGTGATGACATATTTGTTTATATGACGTTATCACTGACCTTGTTTTTGAACATTAGTCATATATTGCCATTCGAAGGTGTGTTGTGCCGAGTGCGAGAGCTAAATTATTTTATTGATCGTTTATTGCATGTGTACTTATTATATGTATAATGGGAGAGTCTACTGCCAGTTTTTCGCTGAAGCATCACAGGGGAAAACCTTTACAAAGCGGCAAAAAATAATTGTGGTGCATGTGTTTAATGCACTCATAGAGAAGAATCCGTCTTTACCAGTGAGAGAAGTCGAACAGCTGTGCTCTGAACTTACAGATGTGAGTGTTAGATGCGTAGGAACATCGCGACATGAAATTGAGACAACAGGAGAACTTAAAACTCCAGGGGCGATATTGCTGTGTAGCGCAGAGATACAAGTCCCAAAATATACTACCTTGACAAGACTTGAGTGAATGAAGGACACACGACAGGTATGGCGTGACACGACTTTTAAGACTGAAAGACAATCATTTTTGCAAAGTATGTGTGCTGGTTTAAAAACTCACAGTGAAAAAGGCCCAAGGCCATTCATTATAAGCTTGTTTCAGTTTCATTGCTCATTCATTCAGTTTCAACTTGCTTAGTTTCATTAGAAACTTGTATTTTTGCATGCCTTCATATCATTATTTGTGTGATTTTATCTATCCTCCTGGCAATTATTATGGCGTTTACTGCAGGTTTTAATGTGACGGGAAGGCACCACCTATAGCCTATGGGGCGAAAGCATTAGCTAGTTAGGGTGAGGGGGAATGTAGTTGCACGCGGAGTGATACATGTCAGCGGGGCAAGATTATACGAAACAGAGATTAGTTTATTTTCATGCAACAATTTTTCTACAGTCGCCATCACGTTAACTGTAGACAACATACAAACAGGTTCATAGAAACAGTATTATTGATAAAAGGTACAGTAATTCTAGACCGATATGATTAATAGACATATAAATTAAACATACAACACAAACCTATAGCGCAACGCGATTAGGAGCGTGGTCTACAGTGGTAGACAGCCGTCAATAATAAAAGCCTGGGTCACTTTTAAAAAACAACTGAGATACTTACTGATTTTGAAGACAAAAGCGCGCCTAACAGCTGCTAAGAAGCAGGAGTGCGTGCGCAATGCAGAAGTTGAAGTAAAACAATTCCAAACATACGTGGTCTACATATGTAGACCTACTGCAAGGTTAAAAATAATTTAAATAAGTTTATTCCTCTAAATGTTACTAAATCTTAAACATATTTCCACATATGAATAAAAATAACGTCTCTGAAAGAAAAACTTAATAACATTAGAATCTGATGGTCAAACAAGTTTAGTGTTAACAAGTTAACCTTAAAGAACACCTAAATTTCCTGTGGTTTATAAACAAATTCTGTCATCATTTTTCTCCTTTAAACGAATCAGCTTTCATCTATATACGTTTGTTTAAAAATTTATCAATAAAAATATTTCATGAATGTTTGAAACAGTGTAAGCAGATTTCATAGTAATTCTCCATAGCTGTATTACTGTTTTTGGACTTGTAAATAATATTTAAAATTCAAAAAATCCGACAAAATATATTATAACTTCAATAAATGTTAAAGTTTCGTGACCTGCCTGAAACAATGGAGCCCCTAGCTGGAGAGATTGCCAAAGCGGTTTACGGAACGAAGTTGCCTTTGTAGACTTGGGGATCGATATCATTTAGTCAATCCGCTTACAGTGTATCTGTCACTGACATGAGTTTTTATATGTGGTACTCTCTTCTACCAACATTTTGCAATGGCCACGCACTCGCATCATTGCCTGGACGGCTGAACCTCTCAGCACATACGCGCCAATGGAATGAGAGGAGTAGATCTGATAGAGAACAAGAGAACTTGCGAAATAAATGTTTTACTTGGATATTGCACACACAAATCTGTAACTAAATTAGGTTAGGAGAGCCTTATGCTTCCAAGTAGCAAGAACTTTGGAGTTCAGAAGCAAAGTGATGTTATTGTGCTTAGCTCTTAAATATGATATGAATAGCACCTTAAGATGGAACTACGTACCGTAATGCAGTTCAAAGGAGAAAGCCAGTTGACGTTCCAGATGATTGCTATAATTATAGATGAAGCTACTTCGATTCAGGATTCAATACTAGAGAGAATTTTAGTGCTGAGCACCATAAGCATCACAATTTCCACATAAATGACCTATCCAACGTCGCATGTAACCATCTCATCTTGTTCGTAATTTTCTTTTAAGTCAACATACGACTACGACAATACTATTGCATGTCCAAGAGAAATATTCCTTATAAGATTTCAACAAACCAATAGAATTGAAACTTATAGACAAAACGCGTTATTTTGTGTAGACGGAAATTTTATTCGAAGGACCATTACTAATATAAAACGAATATGCGTGGAAACGAATGGAAAATAATTACATCACTGTCGGCCTTTTGTGAGAGACGTCATGTTTTGCAGATTCTTGCTTGGGGGCACGTTAAACCACCGCTGTGTAACAGTAGTTTCAATTTCATTGCCTGTGTTAACATTGCCTGGAATGGAGGTGCGGGGAATGCAATCTATTTTTAAACATGCACAGAATGCCATGAATTTGCTTCGATTTCATTCTCTGTACAGGTTTCTCTGATGTTGTGCTAAAATTTCGCGTTTTGTTACATCTAGTGCGATCATTCAGCAGTTCATCTATTGAGCTGGAGCTCTGGATGGTAGTCAGCTAATATTCATATATTTTTGTGTCATCTACTTTTACTTATTACCTATCCTTAGCTGAAATATCGCAATCCAATGAAAAAATTGTTGAAACTACGCTAAACAAAGTTCGTCATTTGAAATAGAATGAATTCTTTTTGCTTTGTTATTATTCAATATTAGGTAAGGAGTTATTGATTTCCACACATATGAACCCAAGAGAAAGAATTCGTAAATGGCGAGCACATATATGTGTATGTGTTTGTTTCTTAATTTGTGTTAAGTTAAAAATCTGTCAAGGATGCAAAACTCTTCATGTTTAACCAGTCCCCTTCAAGGAACACTCTTCGAACATTTTTTATCTGTTTAAGAACTGGCTCTAACAATCTTGAATAAAAAGTTATAAGTTTAAAATTTATTGTCTCGAATTTTTGGACGTTTATGAAAACAGCTTGTTAAGGTGTTTTCATTTAGAATATACAGTGCGATCCATATAACCTGAACCACTTTAATAGGCTATAAACTTTTAGCCCTTAATCGGACACACATGCAGCTATGGGAGAATATTACTCACAATTGGGAGATTACATTACACTATTTACATCCCAGAGAAAATGTTGGAAGTGTCCTCCACCAGCATCTATACATGTTTGCACTCGTCTCACCATATTCTCTGAAGTTTTACAGAGAGTATCCTTGAAAATGTCACTTATTTCGGTTCGAATGGATTCCTTGAGAACATCATTTGCCCGTGACTTATTCTTGTACACACTATTTTTAGATACACCCACAAGAAAGCTTCCGATGGAGTTAGGTCAGGGGATCTGGGCAGCCACAGACATTTTGAGATTATTCGATTATGAAAGAAACTGGTTACAAGTTCCATGGTGTCATTGGATGTATGGAACCTTGCTCCATCTTGCTGGAAATAACCTTCTCTCAATTGGATATTATCTCCGTAAAACTTCAGAGAATGTGGTGAGACGAGTGCAAACTATATAGATGCTGATGGAGGACACCTCCAACATTTTCTCTGAGATATAGTGTAATGTAATCTTTCCAATTGTGTACTATATTCTTCCAAAGTTGCACACGTGTCCTATTATTGGTTCAAAAGTTATGACCTATTGCAATGGTTCAGGTGTATCTGAATCACACTTCGCATAGTTCCAAAAAAGTAAGAGATAAAGAAAACATTACTATGCAACATATATACATATCGTTAAAGAAACAGTTTGTTATTTGTGTTTCTGCTTGTTTGCATATGAATCGTTCGCGCGCCAAAGTGTAAGAAGCATTTTCAAATACTGATATCTGCTTCTCTCAATTAAGTAGTCTTATTTTCCCTTGTGGTCATGGAAAGTGCATGGAATTTTAAAACCGTCACACAACAATATCTCTTTTAACATATATTACTCACTATATCGCAATAGAATGTGTAATCCGGATTAATAAGAAATAGAACATTCAGTTTGGTTGGGGACCACGGGAGGAACAGCTTTAAGGTTTTCCAAAGGAACCTGTACAATTCTTGTCGGCAATCTAGAAAGTGATTGACGTTTACTAACAATATGGAGGAACGCTTTAAATAGATGGAAAGGAATGGATACCCTTAACGGTTGTCATGTCAATGATTATAGGACCAATTAGATTCGAGAGATTTCCATAGCAATGTTATACGCTAAATTCTTGTTGCTCATATTTTAAGATTTGTTTAGCATGACATGCGGGCGAGCGAGTAAAATATGCATGCCTTATCTTCTGCTAACATGAGTAAACACAATATCATTCTGTTTGTTGTTCTTCTGATAATGCTTCAATAAACACCTTCGCTCGCATAATTCTAACGCGGTCTCCACGTGGCAGCAATAAGCGGCAATGTCGCCTCTCTCTCCATACGATACGTCAATCACTTTCTAGATTGGAGACCAGTATAAGGACTTGACGCCGGCAAAATCCATCCCCTGCTGCAGGTTGGGACCACAGAATAGCATTGCAACCACTAAATGAACTAACAGAGAACTTTGCTAGTTGTTATCGGATTATGACGTATGGCAACACATATGCTGTTTCCAGATCTCCTTAGTTCTTTGCATTCTGCTGTTCGATGATTATATAAAAGATGAAATTAGTAATGGGCATTACTTTATCTACAAGTACAGTAGTGCTGCATTCCACCAAAGCATTCAATTTTGAGATATCACAGGAAATACAGGTTTTGAGATCCCTGAAGACTAAAAAGTGATTTTTTTAGAGGAAGTTCCGTTTATTGTAGCTGTCATGTGTGTATGTGTGTGTGCGTGTGTGTGTCCATGTGTATGGCTGAGGGTCAATGTGTGAATAAAATTAAAGAGCTTAAAGCCAGTGAAGTACCAAATTGAGTAATTATTTACTTCAACGTCATTCCAAGGATGCAAAATAAAGATTTTCAAGACTCCAAACTATTTTTGCATGATGCGTTTTTGTAAGTTTCTCAAAAATGACTAACAATTTTGATTAATGTAGTGTAAATTGGAATATGATTGCATTAGAAATGTAATGCATATCTTGAAGAACACCTACAAAGAATGGACTGCACAACAATACAAAGACTGAGAAATCCAGGAAGGCCAGACAAAGATGAATTAAGACCTAATTTGAATGTATACTATACGCCGTATACATTCTAGTATCTCTTGTGTACTATCTGCAAACTGTAAAACAGAGACAAAATCTAACTCCATAAAAAGACTCATCTCGTAGAGGCACTCAATTTATGTTAAACGGCACTCACCGTTTGCTATATATTATTTGCTATTTATTTGAATTTTAAAGAACGCTCTCATATTTGTTTCTAAAGTGGTAAATCACGATTAATTTGTTCTCGTAGCAATTTAAAGGAAAACTACATTTCAAAGCCATCGAATGGCACTCACCCTTTCAAACATTTGACTATTGTGTTAAAGTAGAGAGTTTTTCTTTCATAAAATGAAGTGTGTTTTAAAAGTTTATCTGAAAGAAGGAAGAAAATTGGACAGCGAGATTTTGAAAGTTTGGTTTGTAGAAGAATGAATAGAGAAACGCATGTCAATGTGATATCTTGTATTTTGATATTTATGCAACCCACTATGAATAGGTCTACTGTATTATACTCTTATAAACTTCTATGTATATGTATAGATTTTCTGTGGAGGGCCCTAGCCAATAATATAGAGAAAGAAGATATTGCTTTATTCACCTTAATGAATGACATGGATTTCTTTCACTGCCTCGCTTTATCACGCTCAAACCCAGCTATTGGGAGAAGAAATGGCAAATAAATTTGTAAAGTTAACTGCCAATGGCTGACCTTCAGGTCCTTTGTTTTCGAAACAGAATGTCCAGATGTCATCTTGGGAAGGGATATCCTTAAATCTTATGAATGCGTCCCAAGCAACGCCCCTGATACCTTTCTGCCGTTCTGGCTTTTCTCTCTGTCTCGCTCTTTGGTTTACCTTTGCATTCCCGCTGTTGTAATCTCTTCATTTAGACCTTCATCATCATCCCGTTACATGTACACCCTGGGGTCACCTGGAAATTTTCCCAGCTAGCTTGTTCTCCTCTAATTAATCACTTCGCAATTGCACCCAAATACAAGTTTGCATCCTGCGCAGCCACCAAATGTGGTAGGGTTGGAAGCTGAGGTTGCTATTGTGGTTTGCACGGATTAAAACTGCGGTTATAAATGAGTTAGCTTTTTTACTTTTCCATAGTTTTATTTATCCTGCTACTAGCCTTGTGTACCTCATACAACAACACAGGCTTCTGAATAATATTACGATCACATAAAATAGAAGTAAGAACTTAAATTTGTTACATTTAATGATTTTGAATCATTAAAGTAAGTTCACTATCTGCTTGTCTCATTTCTACTATTCCCGGAATATTGGTCGTTTTTATATCACTTTGTTAATTTGACTTTTAAGCATTTATAGGGAATCCTAAGGAATTAATTGTACTAAAATACATATTATTGGGAAAAGTTCAAAATAACATTTCAATGACAATTGAGTGATAAGTAACGGAACATGTTCTTTTATCATGCAGTTGTTTTAAGTAACAAAGGAATATGTCGAAGGTTTAACTTTAATAGAATTCATGTCAAGCACTATGGTGACAGGAATTGACTCGAGTTTTGGAAAAGGAGACAGAGAGAGAGACAAGGATTTGTTAAATCATCATTAATGCAATAAATCCTAATCAGTAAAGGAAAACGTCTAAGAATAACACTTTGTATAGACTGGCATTTAAATAGAGAAGTAAGATAGATAGGGAGATGGCAACCTTGGGATTCTAAGATGATCTTTAGTTCTCTAGATGTTATAAACTAAAAAACGATGTAGAAAATATCTTAATATCAAAACATATGTACGTGTATTACAGTTATTTTCGTTAACTATATCAGGTAAATATATAATACTATATAGTAAACCAATGCTTTGAAGAACAGATTAGAATCGAAAAATTGGGCAAAACAATTGTTGGCGGGAAGGCCTTTTGCTGCATGTAAAATGAAGTGAGTGCATGCACGAAGTGAAATAAGTCCTGTCCTCGGATCTAAAATTAACATTCGCCAGCTGGAACAAAGGCAAGAATACCTGAAGAACTACTCCTACTTCTGAGGGTTACTTAATGAATCGAGCAGTGGCAACGTGATTGGTAGGGATGAATTGCTAATCGCAGCTTATTTACAAGAAGCTTTACAAATGGTCTGCAGAAATTTCATTTATTACAGTTTTCTGGGAAGCGTGTCAACAGAACTATTTAATTAAAATCTGTAAATGTAACTTCCTGTTATTTTCTACACCATCTGACTAGTTCTCGATACATTTCCGAGCACTTTACTTTGCACATAAAGGATCAAAGAGGCCTTTCGGACAAAGATGCTTAATGGAGCTGCTCTTTGGTACCCTAAAACATCGCGAGTTCTGTGGAAAGCAATACGCATGAATGGACAGTTACCAACTTCACCATCTGTGTGTCGTAGTGAAAATGATCAGCAAATAATATCGAACGTAATACCACAATAAATCTCCTACTTCTCTATGTGCTTTCAAAGTTTTATCTCTCATCAACTAGCAAGAACAAAACAAGATGAATTGTATCCAATTCTGACATATTTTCAGGATGAATAACGATACACGTCATTAGAGATAGACCGTACTCCAAGAGAACTCCATGAAGATTTACACAAGAAGCAGAAAACTGTTACCAAATTGGGTCAAACAGAATACAGAAAGATCAAAATATTTCCTCTTAAAGTACAAATACTAAAATTAATAATATAATCTATAAAGAAATTTTGATGATGCTGAAGAATAATCCATAAAATTTCAGGAAGCTGAAACTTTTCCTTAAGTTTCTCAGAGGGGACGTAAGCTGTTGATATGTGCCCTTCAGTACCTCCCTGTAAGAATATGATCAGTAACTGTGCAGACTTGGAAGAGGTGGCTGCCTGTGTATATTCTCTAGTGTATGTTGTGGGTCTGTGGTGCCCAACCCATATAGTAATGTAAGTAATATATATTTACCCGGATTCTGTATCACCATATATATATATAATTTATGCCCTTTAACGTTAGGTCATATCGGACGTTAAATGGAATGGGTGAAATGATGCTCAAATGGGCCCAGTACTCATGGAGCTTAGAGTTACCCGACATTCGTCTTTCATGATAAGGAAAAACCCTGGAAAAAACCTTATCCAGGTAACTCACCCTGACCGAGATTCGAACTCGGGACCTCTTGAACGTGAAGCAGACATGCTACCAACAGACAACTTTTATTGGCGGTACGAAGTTCGCCGGGTCGGCTAGTTACTTTGTAAATTTGTATACTAATTTCTCTCACGATGTTTGTTATGTTATAAGATGATTTTCCAAAAGGTAAGAGTAACCATATATTGTTTCTCATTAGTCCTAATGTATATTGTAGTACATGAAAATAACAAATGGAAAGCTTTTCCACTACTTGAAATAAAAACAAACCCTACGTCCCCCAGGATTTAAGTTCACCTTTTACATTTAAGTATGTTTTAGAATTTATTATTCTGTTCATATTTTCCCAACCTGTCAATTTATAAAACCTTTTCTCACCCGTTCACTCGCGGGTGAATCTTGGTTTTCTAAACCCACATAAATAAATGCCATGTGAGACTTAACATAACATAAAGAAAAACATTACAACTGAATTAGTAGTGTGGTAATTGTCTGCCTCACATTTCAGGTGCTGAGTTCAGATCTGAGTTAGATTAAAATACACAGATGAAATTTCTTCAGTGTGTTCCTTATTCTGAGAAACGCATATTAGGTAAATATAACCTCTAAAGACTCCGGGCGACTTGCGAACATTTTCCATTTGGTTTATATGTCCTAACTGTTAAATAACGTTAAACTTATGAATAGAAAAGCTACCGTAACAAATAACATATACTAGCTGAAATTAAAATGGCTTATTCAACTGGTGTAGGATGGAGTCTTGCACACTAGCAGGCAAGATTATGCTGCAAATCTTCCGGACGGCGAGATAATAGACATTGGGCCAGGAAGTCTTTGGAGTCACACGAATATGGACTTGGAACATATTCAAGGCGTCCGATTTTTGTGGAAGAAAAATAAAAGCAATGATTAAGAAGGAAACCCGAAAACTAACTGGAAATCGTCAGCAATTCTCCATTCTTAGTGAAAGCATCATCACACTGTGAAAAAAGCTGGAGAAACATAATGTTTATACACACAATGTATTAAAAATAAATTTTCAGTTGAAAGAAACTACAATGGTGGGAGCTCAAGGGAAAATATTTACCTTTCCTTTAGTTGAAGATGTCCATAGACATATTTAAATACAATAACCATTGTGCTCTCTATTTTCAGTAACAAGAAAAAAATCTTGAAAGCAGCTGCCACAAAAATGACAACAATAAAGAATAACGAAATAATGTCTGCATATCTTAATACAGAGAATCAAAGCTCTGAAACATCCTTCTGAATAAGATTTTAAAGCTGTTTATTAATTTGATTCCAGCAGAATAATCAAAAAACGAAAGTGTGAGTTCTGCATAAATCACTCTGAGTCATCCTTCATACTTATATTCAGGTTGATTTACGGTTTATACTCTAGACTTCAATTTGCTCAACTGAAAGATCGGAAAAAATACCAACCAGCATACTCGTGTCGAACATCCTGGGAACGAACTACATCCAAATAGATGATGACGTGGGAAAGTCAGATTGGATACCACGAACTATCGTGTCCTCCGAGGTGATCCGTTAAGTCCTATCCTCTTTAACGCTCTCACGTACTACATTGCGAAAGAAATAACAGGAGCGAATATGTATGCAGATGATATGACCATAGGAACGTCAGACATAGGCACGATACAGGCAGAAAAATAAACACATTAAGTGACTGGGCAGATAGAAATTGAATGCAAATATATGAAGAGAAGACTGAATTGGTAGCAGAAGCAGGAATCGTTAAATTTGATGGGAAACTCCTCAAAAGTTCAAACAACTTTAAATAGATATAACAGTACAGAAAACAGGGAAGAGCTACAGGTTCCACGTTAGGCCAAGAACGGTGGCTGCAATCAGGACCATGAATGAAATAGGAACATCAGGAATACAGCACGACAATGGACCTGTTTAGGGTTACCCGTCCGTGTGTAATGGAGGAAATTTCCCATACAAGCAGTTGGAAGAAATAGAAAGAGCAGAAGACAAATATCTCAAGAGACTTCTGGAATATCAGAGAATTCCAGATCAGGACTGGCATATTAACTTATAGGGAGATGCTTTTAATAGAAGATCAGCATTACTCACTACTGCTGCCGAAATATATTACGAGAAGCTTCTGCAACATCTATAAGAGAAGAAAAGAAACATATATATTTGACATTTTATGTGACTCGTGCGATGCAACGACAGATCCTGGATGCAAACGAACCACGAAATGCGACATATGACTTCAGGATTAGCAATTCATAGCTTTCACTACAAGATGTCTTCCAACAACACTTTCCGCGACTCACCTGACAAGTACATGTGTTCCGAGTTCCGAAATATGTGATCGATATCATATTGTAAAGTGCACAATGGACGAAAATCCATCGGAGCTTATAGTTAAGAGAACTAAATATCAAAGTACTCTGGGCGGTGTGTTCTTATTTATACTTGAATATTATTCTTTATGCTTTACATTTCCCCTGAAATTATTGACAAAACGGAATGGAGAGTTCAATTTCCGTTATGCTTCTCATAATGTACCACTTTTAATGCCCTAAATTTAAATTGAAGTGACTTACTTCCTAGAGGTATAACCACATGTAGGAAGTTGTTGAACGTATCTTATGTATCAATGACAAAATTCTCTCATGAGTGCTGTTTGCAGATGGTTTATATTTTATTGTTTGGAATTGTGTTGCCAGTCCTGCGATTTATATGTGCCCACCAATCATTTCTTCACTTTATTACGATTATCTATTTTATATCCTTCACATTAAAACGAATTCTGAATCCCTCATTTTTAAACCATCATGTATTTACTAAAATCCTTATTTTAAATTTAATCTCATTGAATTCACAGCTTTAGTTACTCTCCCAATCTTTTGACGATTGGTTATTTGACAATTATGGGTTTAGTGATGCTTTCTAGGCACAAAAAGAAAAGAAAAGCGATGAAAAATAATCGCATTAGATCAATCAGCTTACACTCTACATTAATTGGATTATACAGATAATATTATAGGTGGATTAGTGTCTGTGTATGTGTGTATGCGATCTGATCACGGTGTAAGAAAACACAACAAATAAAACCGCACTCTTTTCCAAGTAACAATTACTTCGCTCCATGCTGCCGCATTTAGGTCTATTTCACTCACTACCTTTGGTAAGCTACCAGGAAAGTGTGGCTTCCATAACTCGTATGAAAGATGAAATAGCCAGAAGGAAAAATATGCAAATTTGTTGATTGTCAGCAACAGCAGTTCCTTCTAGAAAATCTAATTTTATTTCAACTGGTTTTCTTCTTTCTCTATCACACAACTTCAACAGTTTCTCTGTCTTGTCTTGGTCAGTTGGACGGCTTGCAAGTACGCTGCCCTTATTTATGAATATACAGATCTCTCGAGAGTATTTGAAAGCTGTATTTGTAGTGCATTTTAAAATATAGATAGGTTTATGTCCTCATTAATATAAGATCTCAGGTTTCTCAGGCCAGTTACATAGACACACGATTATTTCCAAGCTAAAAGCTGTGTAGATAATGGATGTCATTGCAACAGAATTTGTTTTCCCTTAGTGGGTTTGCCAGTAGCCAACACGAACAATAAAACACTTTAGTTAGAGTATTTCGGAACACGATGACCTTACAAATGTATAACCATATTACTTGTTACTTGCTACTTGCTACCTTCCAAATGAAAGGTTTGTTGTTTTAATAACTGACTAAACAAAAATGGAGAAGTTAATGTAACAATAAGAAATATTTATGGCAGCAAAGTAATTTGATGATGAGTAAGTGGTACACAAAAATGCATAAAATAATTTTTAAATTCACACATTCACATTAGAAGTAACAGTAAAGCTTGGTAGTCTCCTACTCCTCTTCTTCTTTTTATTATTCTTCTGCCTAACAAGAATTAGGCCAATTGGCTTGTCTCGATCTCAATCCATCTTGGCCTGGACGTTCCCGGATCTCTTTGTCCTGTTGGTTTATAATTTAAAATCTTACTTGGTATTCTTGTGCAGTCCATCCTTTGTTGTTCTTCCCAGTTTTCTCATTGTTATGTAATTTTATTATGTATATAAAAATGATTAGCTTTTCCCTTATATACTGGTTTCTTATTTTATCATTTTTGTATGCCCCATATACTCTAAAAAGTTTCATTTCTCTAGTTTGAATATGACTAAAATATTTTTGTCTTATTATCCAGGATTTACTGCCGTATAATAGAACTGACACTACATTACGTTGTAAAATTTTAATTGTGTGTCAGCCCGTGTTGTTTTTAATATTTTCTTATATTCCTGCTCATTAAATTATATTCATTTAATTTATTTTCCATATCTCTGCCACAATCAAAGGAAATTTCACATTCTAGATCATTTAAATGACAAACATGTTATAAAATGTTATCTAGAATTATTTTCATTCCTACCGGGTATTTACTTGGAAATGCCACGACTTTCAATTTAGCTGCAGAAATTTCGTAATGTGAAACAAAAAGACAAAAGTAAGACTTCTCCAGAAAGGACGTACTTCTTGCAAGAGTGCTTTAAATTGCTCTGCAGTTATGTCGGTCAGTTTATTTTAATATTTGGAATGTAATACGACTTGATAATTCGAATGCAATAGATATCAAACTTATGTTTGTTTTATTATGGGAAAATATGAAGAACTTTACTTGCAAATAAAGGAAACAGTTGAAACAACTTTAAAGCCTTATGTAACGCTCATACTTTGTGGACAAAGAAATCTCGGTGATGAATAGAAAATAAAAGAATTGTGATTTATAAGAGGAATTTCAAGGTACTAAATACATATATCACACGAGGATAGTCCCTTTATAACTGAGTTGAAGACTTTTCAGTACACCAGAGACGAATGATGAATACTAATCATGCATAAGCATACAGAAAGAGCACAAACAAAATATTCCTAATATATTACACAAAGGAATAAAGACAAGAGAACGGCCAACTGAGTGATATAGAAACCAGTTTGAAGCTTTTCTTGACTCAGAAATGGTCTAAGAAGATCAACCTCTGAAGTGAGAGACAATTTTGGGAAGGGGTGGCTTTTGCCGAATTGTGAGGTCCTTTTATGCTGGATTTACAAAACAAAAGACAGTGAGCGGCGAGATTTTAGAAGTTTATGTTTAATATAAAGACAGGTTGGCCCCAGTTTGAAATTTTTGCTCTTTTAATCATAATAAATCAATTTTCAAATATCTAGGGCAAATAGAGCAGAGAGAAGCGTCCCTTCGTAAGCAGACAGAGACGTGTGTATTCTGTCATTTTGGCTTCTGGCAAAGCACGCACTTAATCTTAGACCTAAGAACCTACGAGTGTGTGCTTAGTAACTAAATTGTTACTAATTAAAGCAGAGGTTTGAATGTCTTCCTTGCGCTTATAAGCGTTCAAGCTCAAATATATCCTTTGTCAGAATATTTTATCTAAAATGTGAACTATGCGTATCTAATAAGCTCTTTGTGTTCATCTGAGCATTGTGTAAGCATTGATGGAGTACATTTGCAGTTTATGAATCTCTCTTCTTTACGGACCAACGAAGTCAAGGTAAGAATCGTGAACGCAGTATCCGCGGTTCAAATATCGACAAGACGTCCCCCTCGACTCCTCATTGACTGGCAAATGCCGGGATGTAACCCACAACTAGGTCTGGAAAATTTGCTTCCCTTTCAAATTATCATTTATCTCATGCATCTTCATTGACTGCCTGTGGTAACATATGTTATCAGATTGGGCCTTAAGAATTCCATTTTGATATTCCTTTATAAGTGAAACATCACAAGTTTTAGATTAAATGCGAAAGCATAAGTTCATTATTGCATACTTTTCTGTAAATTCTTTCACAGGTTGTAAACAATTCCAATGTTATAATAATTGCCGAACTGGTATGTAGTCCCTAAAATCATGAATTTATAAATTTATACTAACATTTAGTTATAAGTAAACACATATATGAAAATTTGACGAGGCTTTTTCTCACTTTTGTCAGTTTCCAGCAATATTCTCTTTACTTTTAGCTTTTATCTCTTAGTCCTCCACTCCTATCTCTTTCATTCCAGGGCAAAGATTGGTTGTGAGCTAACACTGCATCTCCGCAACTGACATGTCTGGATCTATGCAAACTCTCTTTGGTTTATTACTTATTTTGAATTTATGGTGAGAATAGTTCTTCATGGCTATGAATGTTTTGGAATTCCTTCAAATTAAATGAGTAGTTAAAGTTCATTCTTGTTGAAATTCTTCAGGATATAAATGTGAACTACAACAATTCCCAAGTAGCAGTGATTGATTCCAAAGTGATTCAATAGGAGCTATTTTTATGGAAAGTTCCGTTGTATTAAATGGATCATCAAACATCTGTGGCTTTGTCTATAAAGAAAAACATCTGATATCAGCTCTTCTGATTTTTGCTCTCAAAAATTATTATCTATTCCTCATGCATTATAGTATTATTATTTGTTATTCTTGCGTCTTTATTGCTTTCTTTGTGATAAACGTTATCGTAAAATAATTTAAAACTAAGCAAAATGGCCTACTTAGGTCCTTCTTTATAAGCCATCCATTTCTATATTATCCATTTGATGAGGAAAAGAGGTATTCGCATCCCAATTTTAGTTTGCAGAGCCTAAGTGGACTAAGGCATCATACTTTGGTTTCCCGCCACGGAATGCACACGGGATTGATTCCAATTCAGGGGTGTACGTATTTGAAGTCCCGGGTATATTACCGGTGTCCAATCAGCAACGTGAGGAAAGTGGAGAGCTACGCTAGTTAGCTACCCTGGTTGCGTAAGCCAACTTTCCAACTGGGGGTGCAGAGATGCTATAAACTAGAACCAACATAGACAAAATTCCAACAAAGTGGGCAAAACCTCACTATCAGAAATATACTAGAAATTTTGAAAATTACAGAAAATGGAATATAATTGTGGAAATGATAAATAAATCAGTATCCTGAAAGACAAGGAAAAGGACGACAGATGCCACATTTATACGAGGTGTGCTCAAGCTATAGCACCTATTTTTTTCAGGACTGTGAATAGATAGGAACCTGTTTTTTTTAAGTAAACGTGGACCCTTTGTGAATGCGTGACAGTGCACAGAACTCTAGTGGCAGCGACAAGAGTTAACGACTGTTTTTTATATTTAAAGTGGCGAAGTTTCCATTGCAAGAACAGCGTGTATTCGATTTTCTATTCATGCCGTCATCACGCGTCAACATCGCCTGACAATTTGCCACGCGCACAGTCTTGTGATCAGTCGTCAGTATTTGCTGTACACACGTGGAAGACACAGACACTTTTCGCATTTTCAGATCTTCATGCAGGATTGTGTGCACAGATCCCACAGCAATTCAAATTTTAGAGGCGATGTCTGCAATACTCAATCGGTGATCCTCCAAAACAACGTTCTCCACTCGCTGGATCATGTCGTCAGACCGGCTGGTGCGAGACCGTGACTGTCTTGGTTTGGTCACACGTTGTTCTGCATTCATTGAACCGTCGTACCCAGGAATGCACATTAGAGACATACATGGTACCACCACATGCTTCACTCAACTGAAGATTAATCTCAATAGGTGTCACACCACGAAAATGGTGAAAACGGATGATTACACGGCGTTCTAGCAATGAAAACTTCGCCATTTTAAGTATCAAAAGGAGTCCTAACTCTTGTCGCTGCCACTAGAGTTCTATGCACTGTACAGAGCATCTCCGTCACTCATTCATAAGGAGTCCATGTGTATTTTAAAAACAAACAGAAGTTCCTATCTGGTACCAGTCTTGAAAAAATAGGTGTAATAATATGAACTCACCTGTAATGTACTATGTAATGCTGAATAGCGGCTTCCGTAATGTGAGTAGCATTGATAGGGGTTTTTAGTTGGTCAAACCTAACTTATCACAAAGAATGATGTCTTTTGAGGATTTTCCAGTATACTGAAGGGAAAAAAAATCATCCCTTATCAGATGGATGATCACTCACCTCTAGCTTGCGTATGTGGTAATGAGGCCGACAGTCGGGTTGCCAGGCTAGAACTGTTGCACCATGGGTTGATTTGATTTGTATCTATGACTACAAGCTAAATCGAAGGCTGCTAATCCTGAGAATAATAATTTTTATTGGCAACAAACTTGTTTTTCGGTAAGTTTCTGCTTATCTTGTATACTTTTTAAGAAGAATCAAGGTGCACGTCCAATAGAGAATGGGACGTTATTAATAACAGTAATAGTTAAACGTCCATAAATATACTTAATTTTAACAGCTCTCTCTCTCTCTCTCTCTCTCTCTCTCTCTCTCTCTCTCTCTCTCTCTCTCTCTCTCTCTCTCTCACACACACACACAAATACAATATACACATACGTTAATCAAAAATTATCCTTTCGGGGATCTCGAATCCTGGATTTCCGGTTACATCTGAAGATAGCGAATTGTTTAGTGGAACAAAATATCTCCCTTTTAAGCTAAAAATTATTTTGAATCACGAATTACCATAATTTGGAGATATTTTAATATTCCAACACCAACATGTACCACTGCTTCTTATATCGGCGCGGCTCTGTGTATTGCTAATACGTTTACTTTGTTGATATGCAGTGTGCTTTGAGTCCTTTCTCTTTTTAGATTTGTTCTCACATTAGAGCTGGTTTGACGAACAATTCTCACTTCTGATTAAATTATATTCAATTTATGTCCAATTTCACCAACAGATGTTAATAGATGTTAACAGATGTTAACAAATGTAACGTAACAATTGTCACAGCGCTAACAAAGCTGTTAAATTTATTGCATTTCACCAACCTGTTTTATGAAAATGTTAACAAACCTGTGTTAACGCCAAACATTTGTAAATATCTCAGCTATAAAAGGATATGGATGAGTTGTATTATTTTGTGAACGTACTGCGATGCGCATTTGTTTTCATTTTCGTCTGCACAAGCTGAAAAATGGCGGATGAACAAAATCATAAATAAAACCGTGAGACAAATTTTTCATCGATGGAGAAATAATTGTTAATTTAATTGGAGACGAAGTGTAAGGATATCGTGTAAAATAAAGAGGACAAGTGACTTAAGCGTTTCAAGACGGTAGGTGGACAATGTATTATCCACATAATTCAATGAATTACAAAAACGCAAGGTTATTAATACTTGAAGCAAAGGTGAGATCGCCATATTCATTTCGATGCATGTTCTAACTTCTCTTGTACTTCCGCAGTAACCTTCATAGCAACATGTTTCGACAGTCTATACCTCCATAAAAATTATTCTTCTAATAGCTCCTCAAAATCATTTCTCCTCACAGGCCGTACTCTATTACGAATGCCATTTAGGCTGTCTTAAATATAGTAAATCAGCATCAACAGCTGAGTTCATGCTCGCCATCTTGACTATTTGCAATTGTTAAGGACTTAACATCAGAAATTTGGCTTGTTAGTTTAACAAGAGATGTAACACCAGTGTTACGTTAACACTTGTTGGTGAAATGCAATGTTTGTTTTAACTATTGCTAAACTCGTGTTAAGTCTTAACATCTGTTGGTGAAATCGGACATTAGTATTTTCAGTACGAAAACAAAGCTAATTTAGGCTTTAACCTGAAAAGCAACACACTTATATTACATAACAAACCAAACAGGATTACTTACGTTACAAGACAACCTTTTATATTCAACTTTACTGAGAATTGCGCGAGGATATTTTGTATGATATTTTCTCACTTACATATAATTAATTGACATTCATCCATAGATACTTCCCTCCATTAACTTTCCTCTGAATTTATAAAGGTGTGAAACTTATCAATACCAATTTGAATATTAGTCTTTTAAAAAGCATTACTTTACTGTCCACTGAGTTTTTACATATGTTTCTAAGTCCCCAATAAATACGAGCTGCTCAGGATTATACTCAGTAGATATGAAGTGTATAGAGACGTTCTTCACAAAAACTATATTTTAGACAAACGGCTCCAAATAAGAAACTCTGTTCTGTCATGTCCTGTGCCTAGAAACGGTGCCCGCTGATGTCACGCTCAGGGCTGGAATTCCCAACAAGCTACCCTTATAGTTAGAGAGGTGCTTTATGTGTAACCGAGGAAGTCAAGCTGATGACAGCTCTCCTAATTGGTTGTCCAACGTGATCTGACGTAAGCAGTCTTCAGTACACATTATACTTCATGTAATATTAATACCATAATTTGGGTACATTTGAGTAATAAGACAGGTCAGGGTGTTAAGCAACATCCCATCTCTGATATTATGCATAGGAATACTGTACGATTGTGTCTGTCATCCCTGTTTCGCGATCATATTATCAGGCGAACGCCATTAATGGGATGTAAGCTCTGCCTCTTCTGCTTTCCTTTGTTTTGGTAGGGGCGTGTCGGTTCCGTACTGAAGTGAGTTTAGCTCAGGGCCGGCTAGACGAGCACTCGGAGTGTGAAATGTTTTATCTCTAAAGACACCTCTTCCACCTGCCAGGTGAATAAACAGGTGACCACAGTGGTGTTCATTCGGGTTTTGAATGAAGATTCTTTATCGACGCAGTCAAATTTGGATTTTTGAACAAATGGCTTGGCTAGGAAAGCACGAACAAAGTTAATTATTATAGGGAAATGTACACTCAAGTTTGACCATTAAAACGAACAAAGTTAATGACATTACAAAATATGGCATTGTGTGACAAATCGCTTTCTCGTCACATAACTGCCTCTAGCCAAACCTTAAGCTGGTAGAAAAAAGTTCTGTAGAATTAACATGTTTACTGCCTTTGTTTTGTTTTATTATATAGTAACTGTTATGTAGTGATAAACACCCTTAAGCAGTTAAACAGACATTTAAATACATCGTGTACTGTATTCTGAAAAATAAACGTCACAATTTATCTAACAAGTACATTGAAATTGTTTGAAATGTACTTCGTTAAATAATGTGTACTCATAATTAATTTACACTATTGATATCCTTGCTGATTTGTTTTTAAATAATAGTGTTTCAATACTGGGCATTAAACTAGATGAACTTAAACGTAGAGTATATTGAAGATGTTCAACCGAAATGCCAGTGGTTAGCAGGCTCTTTTCAGTGTCAATATGTTATACAGCTATTCACATTGATAAGTAGTGCCAAAGATGGTCAGTAATTTGCTTGTGATAAGGTGTATCTTGGTAAACGTTTTTCTGAACTTTGAAGGATTATAGGCTCCAGCGTGGGCCTCATTGAAGTTCCTTATTAGGGCGAAACTCGTAATGTATTCAATGTTAGTAGGAAATATCAAAACAATGCCTTCCATCGTGAAGAGCTAAAACGGCACCTGTTTTCCCAGTGCCAATTAAACTTTCAATCCACCACTGCAATAACAAGACGGCACGCGACTATAACCGGTTCTAGAGAGTGTTGGGGTAGGGAGGGTAATTTCACACTTAGAGTGCCTTCCTTCCCGCTCCTGGTTTAACTAACTCGTAAAGCGACTTGCTGTCTGGATCTTCACGTCAGCGCTCGTTTGCCTCTGTAATATGCCCTTTGTAATAAAATGTAGCTGTTTCTAGGGCAGATTTCTTCGTAATTTCTAATCATCTTATCCTTTGATATTCACCTATATAAATGGATTCAGTAACTTCGTTATGGGAAGAAATGGATAACAAAACTTTATTCTCATTTTTATTACTATTTCGGAGCAGATATTAAAGAGAATTATCAGGATTTTTAGCGTGTAAATCTACATACTAATTCATACTAATTTAATTCTTGACCAAGCAGGCTACTGTTCAATGGATTATGCAGTAAAGCTATGGGATTTTAATATATTTTGGTGAACTCTTGAATCATAGTCGTGTCATGACTGTTAATGTATAGGTTTTCTGATTGTGAGCTAGGTGTTAGTACTTAAGGAATATATACGTATAATATGATCGCTTTTCTCTCAAGTGTCTGCTTCAGTGCCTCACATTCAAGAGGCTTCGAGTTTGAATCTCGTTTAAGCTCAGTTATCTGGATAAGGCTTTTGTCCGGAGTTTTCCCATATCCTGAAAGATGAATATAGGGTAACTCTGAGCTCCATGGACACTGGTCTCATTTGAATATCGTTTCACTCATTTAGTTCAATATCCGATATGACAACGTTTGAGGACGTAAATTAAAAATGATATTACATGCATATAAATACATATATGATTTTGTTGTTGAATTTACGTCCTCCAACATGAAGTCATATCGGACGGTGAATGAATTGGGTGGAAGATGCACAAATGAGTCCAGGGTCCATGGAGCTTAGAGTTACCCGAAATTCGTTTTGAAGGATAAGGGGAAATTCCGGAAAAAAGCTTATCCAGACAACTCACCCTGACCAAGATTCGAACTCGGGACCTCTTGAACGTGAGGCAGACACGCTACCATCTACGCTACCGAGGCGGGCATATGAAACTCCCACCTTATAGATGATGCTGGTAATATCGTCCACTCTCAGCATTATATCGGGAGGAAAGATTCTGATTTAGACGATAAAGTTGGGAAACTGTAATATTTCCGAATTTATTGACAATATTTTGTTTTAGTTGTTCTGATGATTCAGTATTTGACACTAAATTTTGTATTTCAGGTTATCTTAAAAGTAAAAATCACACATTGTTAGATCGGGGGAGCGAAAGGACCATACACTAACCACTCTATGTTAAAACACTTCCCTAATTTTATTCATGGACTTCTCTGCTATATGTGCAGTATTTTTTTATATAATTTACGTCCTCCAAAGTTAAGTCATATCGGACGATGAATGGAATGGGTGAAATGATGCTCAAATGAGCCCAGGGTCCATAGAGCTTAGAGTTACCCGACATTCGTTTTTCAGGATAAAGGAAAACCCCGGAAAAACCTTATCCCTAACTGTGATATATGTGCAGCAGCAGAATCTTATTGGAACCACCCATATGATTTCTCTTGCTCTGTCAGTTCGTGATAAAACGGCGTCAAAATGTAATTTCGGTATCTCTCTGCAGTTAGTGAGCTCATTGTGCCGATTATGTGTCTAGCGCTAACAGCACACCAAACTCCAACTTTCTGATCATAGCGAGGGATTTCTGAACGCGATGTGGATTATCATATGCCCAGTAGCAACTGCTATGAGTGATGACACACCAATGTGTAGGGACGTCGCCTCATTGGACAAGAACAGAAGCTTGAATCAATTAAACCGTTATTCACTGATGAAAGAAGCCATTCAGAATAAGACATTCATGATATTGGGTCACCTTGTTTTAAAGCATGAACACTTGTACACCCATACGGTTTTAGTTTTAATAATTTAGTTACTCTATATGCAGAAGACACTAAAATTCCCACCCGTTGTGCAAATTTTGGATGCACGCCTGTGTTGTCTAACTTTTGTTTGTGAGCTCTGTGCGCTTACTTTTTTTGCCACAGAACCAGTGTTTTCGAATTGCTTCACAATCTCGTGAATGACAAACCTGTAAGGAGGCACTTCACCTCGGAACGTTCGAATACACTCTGTACGAACGCGGCTTGGTGTTTCCCATTTATAATAACTTTTACACAAGAAAGGGCGTTGTTATAGAGTTAAACGTCTGTTCATGTTGGTAGCCGCTACAATACTGCCCAGTTGTGTACCACTGCTCACAACGGCTGTCAGCAGAGGGGGAATCCTACAAGGTCTCGGGATTGGTGAACCGCTGAATGCTCAGTTAGGTTTTAAATGAAGAATCCTGTTTATTGTATGGGTGACATCTCCGATGTTTAGAGTACGCTGGAGATTTATAAAATAAAATAAAACCAGGATACCGCAGTATTATTTTCTGAGAAAATGTGGATTTCTTACGTTGTTTTTCCCTTATACTTTCCTACCTCCCTTGTTACTTTGATTTACTTTTGAATATACAAATACCTAAAGAGAATGTCCTCTAAGATGAAATCTTCATTAGTTACCTTATGTAATTTTAATTTGTATCATATTTGACATGGTTTGTAGCCTTATATGCAGTTGGTGTATGCTTTGAGAATAACAGGGAAAAATGGAAAAGAAAAAGTGGTGAAAAGTAGGTTTCAAATTATTAATGCATGTAATAGGTTTAAGTTTTAGAAGGTCTTCTAATACAGAGAAACAAAATTAGCATTAATATTTCTGAAATCATTTAAGTTTACTTGCAGAACAGTGTTCCGTTTGCACTTCCTGACCTTTGATTAGAAAAATAATGCTTTGTCTATGTTTATGTTCAGCAAATAATAGTTCCTAATTAACCAGTGATGATGACTGATATCTATTAGTCCATTATTTGAACATGCTTCGTGTTTTTGTTGTCTAGCTCGTCGGTTTGTCCTTTTGACCTAATTCGTAACATTTAACCAGAATTATCATATAGATACGCATTGTAAGTCCAAAATATTTTACTCAAAGTGTACGGGAGGAAACGTAAGGACAAAACTGGTCTTGAAACTGCATAAGAAGGGGAATTTGAATGATGCAATTGAGATATACTACCCTAATTTGCAACTTATGTTTAAGCACAGAAAACAGCACCTCTTGTGTTTACCTATATGACGCTAGATCCTAAGAAAAGGGGATGTCAGATTTGTGTGGATTTGTGAAGGCAAAATGTTCCATAAATCATAAAAGGGAACGTGCTATTGAGATTATGGTGGAGGATTCGTGGCCTTTGCCAAGCTCCACGCCAAACTAAAGCGGCGGTCACGGGAAGGGGAAGAGAAGGGTTGCAAGCTCTTCCAATCCCGTACCTAGTTTTGATCAATGCCGCACACGTCCGATAGAAAAGATGGTTTCACGAGTCCCGGGTGCTATAAAGGGGTTCTTGACGGCAACATATTATCTGGTCAAGGTCTTAAAGCGCACCTAAATTGTGACCTCTAGTAACTAAAGATTCTGCTTGTGTGGATCACTTGGTAACGGATTTACTTTAGACTTCAAGAAAGTAGCATCCACTATTTCGTTATACTTTGTTATATTTTACAGTTCGCTGCCTTGTGGGAATATTACAATTGACATATACCTTACAGAAGAGCCTCTTGAACTACTTATTTACTCTTCCTAGGGTTCATCAAACCTTTCTGCTTCACAATTCGTGTGCTTCCCAAGGTGCGTCGAGTGCGTCATCTTTATAACAATTATATTAATGTCATGTAGTCGGTTATTTCACATTTCGATTAATATTAATTAATTTCACTTTTAACCCTCCCGATGAAATATACATTTTTATCACTATCGGTATTAAATTATTTTATTGTGCCTGCCTCGATAGTGTGGATGGTAGCGTGTCTGCCTCACGTTCAAGAGGCCCCGAGTTTGAATCCCGGTCAGGGTGAGTTACCTGGATGAGGCTTTTTCCGGGTTTTCCCTTATCCTGATAGACGAATGTCGGGTAACTCTGTCCGTTTTTAGCTAAATTGGTGTAGGTTTTAGGTTTTATTATTGACTTCGGGCCCAAATGACCTTGCTGTCGACGGGCCCTAAAACCCCACACACTCACTCACTCTAAGCTCCATGGAATCCTGACTCATTTGAGCATCTTTTCACCCATTTCATTCATCGTCCTATATAATTTAAAGGTTGGAGGACGTAAATTAAAAAAAATATATATAATTGTTTTATTTTAGTGGACTCAGTTGGCACATCTGCTTTTGTCATGGTTATTTTCCATTTAATAAATGACTCATTTTTGAGCAACACTTAATTTAAGTCATATTTCTTGATTTTCTCTTCAATTTCAAGTTAATTTAAAGTTCATATTTCAGTCTCCAGGTGAAATTAATAGACTTGAAGAACTAAACAGGTGAATGTTAATTTTAAACCAAAGAGTATAAATGAAACGCATTATTGTATCCCGTTACAATATAAAATATATGAAAGCAGCTGTTTTCGGAGTTAAAACTATAAAACTACCTGGAAAGGATTTTTATAAAATAATAGATAATACACTTTAATCCATAATCATTTATCGATCAATATAGTTTACCATTTTCAGATATTGTAGAATGATTTTCGAACATCTCGATATTTTTGACAAATAAGTTTTGAAAAGAACGTTTTACTTTCGAAAATGTCTTCTTATAAGAAGATAGTAAGATTGAAAATAAATTTTTATCACTCTTTGTGATATCAAAAATAAATGTATAAATAAATAGATAGATAAATAAATAAATAAACAAACAAATGAGTGAATTCTTGAATGGATTCTTGAATGAAATCTTGAATGAATTCTTCAATGAATTCTTGAATGAATTCTTGAATAAATTCTCTCTTGCCGAAAGAGAAAAAGAAACAGAAAGAAACAGAGATAGTTTGATTGTTGTCTCGCTGCGCCCCGGAAGGCCGTAAGAAGTCGGCGCGTTTCTAGAACAATCACTGGGATATAAAAGCCGGCAAAGAGTCGAGTTGCCTAATTAAAAATACAATCACTCAAGATTCTTGTTTAGATACTTAAATTCCGCTTATCCTTTTCCTAGTTGATTAACTTATCCACCAGCGTTGCGCCCGCCTCGGTAGCGTAGATGTTTGTCTGTCTCACGTTCAAGAGGTCCCGAGTTCGAATCTCGGTTAGAGTGAGTTACCTTGATAAGGTTTTTTCCGGCGTTTTCCCTTATCCTGATAGACGAATGCCGGGTAACTCAAAGATCCATGGACCCCGGACTAATTTGAGCATCATTTCACACATGTCACATCATCTGATATGACTTAACATTGGAGGACGTAAATTACACACAAAAAAAAACCGGTGCATGATGGCCGTACCATCGTCGTCGAGGAGCAACATGCTACCCCCTTTCTTTCCACCTACATAATCTTCACCCGACTTCCTGCAACATTCACATCCCGTAACTACGTGGTTAAGCTCTTTCCAGAGCAGGTACACAACTTGACCCCCTTCGGGCTGTTCCTCAGCCTGCCAACATGCTAAAAAAAAGAAAGAAAAAAGTTGCTAAACAGTTACAGTTGTGCAGTGTGTGAGTTGTGTGGACATTTGAACTGTGCCGCAATTCTTAATTAAGAGTGCAGCTGTGTGTACTGCAAGTGAATTATTTTGTTTGTTTACATGTGGTGAAACAACGAGAGACCTTGGAGATTGCGTTTGTGTATATTACGTTCATTCTGCTGATGTCAGGGTTGTACAAAGTGTGTCTTATTTGTAATAAAGAACATTTTAAATTACTGCAAACAAAACTTCTAATTCTACGAACCCAATAAAGTCACAATATATTATAATCTCGTCCCTGAAGTAGCACACGGACTGTTGCGAATGTTACGATATTCCTTTTTCTGTATTCCAATAAAAACTAGGCATACCTGGGAATAAAGCTTTTATGCACAGTGATAACTTGTATCTTAACAAGAGACAGAATATTCATGAGAGCATGTTGGGTCGGAGTGCTTCATAGAACAAAGAAAAGAATGTGGCAGAGGACACTGTAAGTGGAAAGCTTAAGGAAACAGAAGCAAATTACGAGTTAATTTTTCTTAGTAATTCTACAGCTACTTTTTGCAAGTGAAAATAAATGGGCAACTTAAGCCCAACTCTTCATCATTATCAACTTTACTGCCACTAGTTGCATGTATGGCCGAGTTCCAACTTTCTCTGTCATAAAGCTCCCTTTCTTTATTCGCATTAATTCCTTCTCTCAAGACTTTCTTGCAAGAGGGCAATAAAACATTTCCTCTCGCCGTATCCTAGCTGCAATTCTTTCTTCTGCCTTTCTTCTTGCTTATTTTGTCCATTACAAATATATGACATATTGCATTCCTCTAACACCTAGATATCAATGTTTAATCGAAAATTCGGATATTATCTCACTCAGTAAAAATAATAAAAACGAAAGGAAATAATTTTAAGAGAAATTATTGATCAAAACTGAAAACTGCTTAAATAACAATGACTAAATTTGCAACTTAAGTACATACCGCAACTATAGCTGTTGCTATATAACTGGACTGTATTGTTATACCTTAAAATTTTAAGAACACGTGTTTATCTTTGTCATATAAGGATTAACTTGCAAAGGTGCTCTAAACTAAATATTTCTGACTTAATCCTACCAACATGTGCATTAGATTCATCACAATATCTGCAAACAAGCACACGTAATCATTCCTAAAATATTTTGGTTGTGCCACCAGAAGGAACGAAGAAGAATACATTTACTTAATAGTCGAAGTTAGATACCGAATACTTTTCGCAGATTATTTATTTCAAGATTTTAATTGCTCACAAGTATTGCAAATGTGCACAAAGCACCACAGTCTATCCCTAAGAATAAAACTTCCCTATGTCCTCTGCAGGTGTCCTGCGCCGTGGCTTAGGCAGCATGCCTTGGTCCCTAGCCACGGAAAGCGACCCGGGTTCGATCCCACCCATGTGGTGGGGATTTTATGTCCCAGGTATAGGACGGGTGCCCACTCAGCATCGTGAGGAAAATGAGGAACTTACGCTAGGTAAGCGGCCCTGGTCACGAAAACCAACGTTCCGGCTGGGGGATGCCGAGATGCTGAGCACATCTCCTCCTCGTATAGGTTGAATGATCGCCCATCTCTACCGTGCGTAAGTGGGAGTGAGGCCGGCAGTCGGGTTGGTAGACTCAGACACACTTGGGACTGTTACGCCATGGGTTACGTTACGTTTATGTCCGCTGAAGGTATATGCAATTACAATTGACAAGGGTTGGGCAGCTTTGCTTCTGCTCGTCTGCAGCTGATCTGTACGATTCCGAGAATTGCATAATTTAAAGTAAGGCAGATTAATTGTGTGTTAATTAGAATACATGTATTCTTTTGTCAGTGGTAAGCTGCCTATATGGAAGTTGTTATTAATATCTCCCCTCGGATTTAATGTCTCCCCACAATAGAAACCTAAATGCTTTGCAAAATTAAGTATGATTTAAGGGTGACGAGTTTGTTTTATGATCTTTTAGACTTTGGTTTGGAGTTTCACTTGGGCTTACAGTGTGTTCGTGGCAATGTTATTTATATACTTTTATTAATTATTATATTCCTGTATTGTTATACTTTATTTCATATTATTACTTTTCAGTGTGTTCTCATTGACATTTTTTTAACTTTCTTTTCAAACGGAAAGTTATATCAGACGATGAATGAAATGGGTGTGGTGAAGTGATGCTAAACTGAGCCCAGGGTTGGCAGAGCTTATAGTTACCAGGCATTCATCTTTCAGGATAAGGGAAAAACCAGTAAAAGTGTATCCATATAACTCACCCCAAACGAGATTCGAACTTGGGACCTCTTGAATGTGACGCAGACATGCTACTATTTATGCTATCGAAGCGGGTACTCTCTTTTGTATTATACTTATACCTCGAGTTGTAGAAGAGAAAGCATAAACTGAAGTAATATTTGAAGAAATGAAGTATTTACGTCTAGCATGGATACTGGGCAACAATTTATCGCTAAACCATATGTAAACAAGGTTTAATGGGGTTTAAGAATAAAAAGAAAACCTAAGACTATGTTTCATTAGTTTGCTATGTATTCGAATACAGCAGTCCAATATTGTTACAGAAGACACACAATGGTGTTCTTTTATGCGGTTCAAAAATACACCGAGAAAATCAAAACATTGAAATTCTACGTTTACCGCTAATTCATCGAGTCAAGGCTGTGTAAAAGTACAGCAGATATACTGGAGTAGGTGATCTAAAACTTCATTTTCTCAACTTTCACAACTCGCTGATTCTCAAAGTTGGAGGCAGCTTTAATTGTTTCTGCATACATCTTTCAAAATAGCCCGCCTCAGTAGCGTAGATGGTAGCATGTCTGCCTCACGTTCAAGAGGTCCTGAGTTCGAATCTCGTTCAGGGTGAGTTACCTGGATAAGCTTTCTTCCGGGGTTTTCCCTTATCCTGAAAGACGAATGTCGGTAACTCTAAGCTTCATGGACCTCGGACGCATTGAGCATCATTTAACCCATTTCATTCATCGTCCGATATGACGCTGAAGGACGTAAATTACAAAAAAAAAAAAAAAAAAAAAAAAAAACTACCTAGGTAATATATACGTATGCCTTGATGTCGTTATGCGATGGCGTAACCCTAATTGTCTCATTGTCTACCTACGGCCAGAAATAAAAGACATTGTTATGCTACTTTTACCGTGCGGGACTGCATTCGTCTGTGGCCCGTATTCGGGAGGTCTGGGTTTGATTCCCGTGGCCGGCCTACTTGACCCATGCGATTTTGAGGCTTTTCGGGTCACCAGGTGAATTATGGGTAGATTACTTACATCCCCCGAATTTTCTGTCCATCAATTTCATCCCCATTATCATTTCACATTATCTGTTATCTGGTGGTCTCTTTCAGGGTAGCAAGTGTCGGCGGGAGTGTATGCTCATGGTGAACTCCTTCTGCTCCGGTAGGACGGTGAGTGGGATGCCAGCTATACTCGCCTGCCGGAGAGTTTCCAACTGGACAATAGTAGGGACCCTGCCCTCTCCACTGTCGTCACTCCTTGGGTCGGGCACCCTCTCTCTCCTCTTGCCTCATCCTTCCACTCAAGGATACACCACGTGGTGCATAGTGTCGCGGCGAAAAGCACAGAATGTTCGGTGCCGAGAGATAAGCGTGGCTTGTGTACACAAAGAGCCTGCAGATAAAGATAACAGTCCGTTAGGTTAGCACTGAGATAAGACTTACCGACACAGATGAGCGAGGCAATTGGAACATTATGGTGACGTATTGATTGTTTTATAGAACTTTCGATATCTTGTTTATTCCAGAAATATCTAGTGATTGTTACAGAAATCTCTCGAAATTATCAATGAGGTATTTAAGAAGGTGACGACTCGCCAAGAGTTAGTCGTGAACAGTAGTAAACACAGTAAGGAGTAAACAATTGTAGAGTGTAGCTGCAACGAGAGCTGATGTAATCAGAACTCTGTTTGTGTGGTCATCGACCTTGGTAGATTGTGTTGTGTATGTGATGTAATTCTGCTGCTGCGAAGTGTATTTATACGCAAATAAAGCACATTTGGAATTCTGCAAATTGGAATTTTAATTCTGCGAACCCACAAAGTCACAATAGGTACAATAGATCGAGCCTGGTTGCCTTGCCAAATCCCCTCCATAAGAATCTACACCTTCTTCTTCAAAGTATCCACCCTTTGCCTTTAGAGTCGCTGCACAAACACTTGGAGTTCTGGTGATAAGATTGTGTAGTGTTGTTTGTAGTTATTGCACTCCAACACGCCTATAAATTATTCCACAGATCTTCAACATTAGAAAACCTCAGTTTTCTCACTTCCCTGGCAAGTTCGTCCCATAAGAGTTCAATGGGTTTTAAGCCAACTTCTATAATAATGAACCTGTCATTATGAAAATTTAGCCACATATAGTATCATTTTAAACTTGCATGCAAATTTTCATGTTGCTACACCAATAGTTCATTAATTATTAATTATATTCTGAAAGTATTGTAAAAATGAGTAACGTTTTACGCGTCAAAAGTTTGAGGTGTTAAGTTGAATTTTTTTAGCTAGTACAGAGCAATTTTAAAAGATCCACACTATTATCTTTTTTAATATTCTTATAGTATTTGTTCTAAAATACTTTCCATGTATTAGCTCTCAAAATTTTGAAAATATTAAATTTTTTATTCCTTAACACCATATAATTTTCAAAACAAGGGCATTAACAAAAAAAGGGGGAATGTGAAGTTTCTTATTTACATATTATGGACCTATCCTGTAAGTTTCACCAAGTTAATTGAAAAACTTTGACGCGTGGGTCATTTTAAAAAGTGTTAGAAAAAATGTTCCTCGGAAAATGAACTTTAAAGTAATGATTGTTACTTTTAACGATTGTAAAAGGTCTCTTTAAATTTTCACGTGATGACTTAAACTGGTGCAGATGGTAAAAATAGCATGCCGTTTATTACTACCAATTCTAAGCTACAAAAAAAAAAGTAAAAAATTCCATGATTTTCAGCATTTTCGCTGAATTTTCTGTGTAGCCTTGCCTTGAATCAGCCAAATCATATTGTTTAGTTCCACACATTTCCCTTTTGTGTTTATATATCTCTGCACAACTTAGAAGCATGTTTCGGACTATTGTCTTGCTGTTGACTAAATTTGCGACAAATAAGTCTCTTGCCAGGTTGATCAACATTTTTATCGCTATCCTGTGATATTCTACCTTCTTTAATCTTTCATTAAGTCTCACAAAATCACCAATTTTATCACCTGTAAAATATCCACTATAAACGAACCTCCACCATGTTTCAGCGTTGGCATCATACATCGACTCTTCATACTGTCACCGATCGCGTTGTTTCGTTGGAGCTGCGACAAGCCAGTGCCGGTTACGCGTGGGCAGGAAAGAAAGAGGCAGATATGGCGCGCGTAATGGGACTCTTGCCGAGAGAGAGAGAAAGATACAGAAATGTCTGGATAGTTCCGTCTTTCTCACGCTGCGTCACGATTGTTTTAGAGAAATCTACGGCATTCTAGAACAATGACTGGGATGTATAAATAGTGGCAAAGTGTTAGAGTGGAGTCAATTGTTAATTAAGTTGTGAAGTTGTTTTTATTTTTTTTTTTAATTTAAGTCCTCCAACGTTTTGTCATTTCGGACGATGAATGAAATGGGTGAAGTGTTGCTCAAATGTGTCCGAGGTCCATGGAGTTTAGAGTTACCCGACATTCGTCTATCAGGATAAGGGAAAACCCTGGGTTAAGCCTTATCCAGGTAACTCGCCCTAACCGAGATTCTAGCTCGGGACCTCTTGAACGTGAGACAGGCATTCTGCCACTACGCTACCGAGGCAGTTGTGTAGTAATTATGAGTGTGTGGACATTTGAATTGTACCTCAGCGAATTCTTTTGTTTGTTTACGTGGGACGGGGAACGAGACGACCTTGAAGACTGCTGTTGTATATGTCACGTCATTTTGCTGCAGCAAAGTTTGTACAAAGCGTATTTACTGTAGTAAAAAGCATTTTAAATGTCTTCAAACAAGACTTTTTAATTCTAACAACCCACAAAGTAGGCTTCATGAAGTCGACGAACAAACCTCCTACACTGGCTTCCAACCACTTGAAACTGAGACTAGTCCGTCAATAACACCTTGGACAATTGCTGAACGTTCAAGTTCTTTGTTGATGTGTCACTCTAATCTTTTCACCTTATTTATGTATAGGTTCCTTGGCCGCTATGCACCCGTTTAAACCTTGTCCTCGAAGACGACGTTTCATGGTTGAGAGAGAGATAGAGAGAGATTGGAGCTGTTCGCATACCATTAACTTTCTCGCGAATTTCAGGTGCTTTACGAGTTCTCTGAAGTTTACTCTATACACAATGATCTTCCTAAAATGATGTTACTCAGGATTTTCCAGAGTGAGAAACACTTACATTGGCACCAGATTGTTATAACCGATGCAACGTAAACACCGCTGTAAATTGGGACACGCCAACTTTTCTTGGTATTGCCCGACTAGAATAGCCTTCTGGATGCAGAGTTACAATTACAGCATGTTCTTCAATTCCAATCTCCTTCTTTCGTCCCATTAGGAGGTAATATGGTATGAACCTAATCAGATATACAAACACTGTACTGTAAACCAATGAGAACTGCTTGCTACACAGACTGCTGAAGGAATGAGGCGGCTATTCGAATGGAAACGTCATAGGCAAAGACACGTCAGTATATTTGGGGAACTCATCAGCACCTCTACGCGGTAAACCAGTCAAATACACAACAAAATCAGGTAGTATTTACATTTAAACTAATTTATGGAAATTAATCATTTCTTCACACTAGCCGTATATAGGTTAAGTTTTTGGACAGAGTAAACTTGAAAAATTCCGAGAAATACGGGAAAAATATATGAATCAATTGGAGAATTTAAGATCAAGTTGGCTATGGTAGCTCAATGAGTAAGAGAGACTGGACGGAAACCAGGAGAATCATGGTTCAAATCGCGGCCTTGGCATTGCACTTTTGAAGTTGACTCTATCTATAATATTTACAGGTTTATACATATTTTACTACAGCGATATGTTAGAATATTGAACGAAATCCCTGTCGTATCCACAATCCATAGCTTTTTTGTTTTGTTTCATTTATACCCCGCATTTAACACCAATGGTCATATCGAAGGCTGTTCTCCTTTGGAACATATCGAGGATGTTAACTCATATTGTTGGGTTTAGATCATTAGATCACTCAAACATTTACACTCTCATTCATACTTCCAGACTCTGAGGAAGATGAGGAATTATCCTGGCCGGATAAAAATCCACACCCACACCGCTGGGAATAGAACCCGAATCCATAGTGTTATGGGTGATCGAAAGTTTTTGACGATAGTGTACGTCCATGCTTTGGACAAACTCATGGCATTTTTATGTAATTAATGAATAAGAAGAATTTTACCCTCAGTAAGAGATATAACAAGCTACGATTCTTATCTCTATACTGAAATAGAAATGTCCAGGTTTAGGCAGGAGTGTTGCATAGAGATCTTTATTGGTCTCCACAACACACACGCACTTTATGAGAGCTCCGCCCCTCCAGAGGTATATCACCCGCGTCACAATTGGTACTCCCAGATCGTTGCAATATCGTGATACAGTTCATGGACAGCAAGCATCACTGCGCTAATCCACATTCTTTCTGCGGATTCCCCACCCCAGTCAGGTATAAAAACGATATGTACTACCAACATTTAACGACAACTGTAAAGTGTACATTATACTGTGCACTACAGCCTTTCCTGTTATTTATTTGCGAAGAGATTTTCGCTCAGACTGCAATGTCACACTATGTGAAACGTTGTTACGCTTAATGAGGTAGGTTTTTGTGATAATAAATCCAGAGTTGATAGGGGTGATTTTTCTTCCTCCAATCGCTACTTTCATTATTTATTTTCTGATAATATTCATAATTTATCTTAAATATTAATTAGAATATTTTAAATGGCTACCGAAGTAGGAACGTCACCCACTATCTAAATATTTCTAGCCTACGAATAACCATGATTTACTAGAATGCGATGCTGGAATATAGTTCTGCAGATCAGGGAATATCACGCAGAATTTTGATATCTGCCTCATTAACATTTATACCTCTGCTAATTCTAAAGAAAGCATTTTAACCAAACAAAACCCACTCACTTTTGAATCAATTAACATTCAATTAGAATTAGAACAAATAGTTACAAAACCTGAAACTTCCAAACCTGTACTAAAAGCACTGGCATTAGAAACTGTGAACAATAGATAACCACATGAAGAATGGTTGCATATCTATACGGATGGATCTAACTTGGACAACAACTCAGGAGCAGGAATTATGTGTGCACTGTTCTCATTCTATCAACCAGCGGGATACCAACATAAAATTTTGATGCAGAAGTAACGGCTATTCATATTTCACTCCAGCACCTTCTATACAGAATAGATAAATTAAAAAATTCTGTCATACTTTCTGATTCTAAAGCAGCATTATATGTAATAAGTTCATATAAAATGAGGGCAATCCAAATTAAAGAATGTCACAAAATGATCCAACAACTTCAAAAACGACAGAAAAGAATTATATTACAGTGGATACCTGCACATTGTGGAATTGCTGGAAATGAATCAGCTGATTTTCTTGCCATAAAGGTGCAAATTTAATTCAGAACAAAAGTAAAAACTTACCCTTTACATCCATAATAAGATTAATTAAAAGCAAATATAAAACAAACAAAACCAATTAATATCTAACAAACCCAAAGATAAAAAATGGAACATTTTTATTAAAACTGCGGAAATTATTCCATAAATCCCACGTAAAGCTGCAGTAGCAAATTTTAGATTACTTACGGAACATGATTATTTGGACAAACACTTACATAGAATAGGAATTTATACAAGTTCAAATTGTCCTCTGTGCAACAAAGAAGAGGAAATGACTGAAGAACATCCTTTAACCTGTGAAGCCCTACCTGCCAGACTCACTACACTGAAATATTGGAGAGCAAGAGAGCTAATGGCTTCATTGCCAAAGCCTAGCATTTGAAAACAACAACAACAACATATATACCTGTAGTTAAGCATAATGATGAAGAGGGACTAACTACTAGGAATAAATTAAACTCTTACGAATCTGCTAACAGAAGGCTGAGTTTCACATTCAAATTGTTTTATTGATGTTCCTTAAATTTTTGCAGCATATTTAATTTTCACTGTTGTTTTTAGATCTCTTTGTACTGTAAGGGTACCTGTTGTTATTTTCCTTTGAAAAGTAAAGTTATGCACTTTTCTCTGCGTAAGGGTGGGCAGAGAAATCATTCCGATTTAGAGTCCAATGGCTTCTTGACTCTAAAAGAGACATGTAGGGAACATTTTGGATCTTATGTGCATTTTCCGGTGCTTGTGCATGCATGTGCCAACAACTTAAAAAGGGAAGAAATGGTTAGATGTCTATTTTAAAAACTCAATATTTTCGAAGAATGCGAAAGGAAAATATTCAAATAATCTGTTTATTTCCTCAAAGACGACACACACGCTCGAGGGCTTGGGCGTACACACACACACACACACACACACACACACACACACACACACACACACACACACACACACAAAATCACGCGTATATTAACATACATGACCAATATTGTAGTTTTCTGCGAATAGTCTGCGCAGTCCAATTCACTTTGATTTCAGTTTTTGTAAGTTGAATAGCTAAAATATCAAGAAATACAACCCCTACTATATATGTTGCTAGAATATACAGGGTGTCGCACCTAACTCTGCAACCTCAAATATCTCCGAAATGAAACAAGATATGAAAATTACAATTGACCAGGAATGTACATATGTCAGGGCCTCACACAATGAGAAGGTATGGAAAATCCATAAAGGTAAACAAATAACACTTCCAACATCAAGTTGCGTATTTTTAAATGGAACAGGTATGCTTATTCTAACAAAATGAAAACTAGAGCTACAATTAGTTATAACACACTTTGTTTCACGTTTCTAAGCCTCATACGTTCTGAAATATGTGGCTGTTACAGGGTGACAATGGCGCCACCGTTTCTGATGTAATACAACCCATGCACCTCTATGCTCACAGCAGGGGTTACTTGCACTGAATTGTAGCCTGCTGTAAACAAACCTATATCAACTAGGCATGTTTTATCATCAGTGTACTAGTGTTTCCTGATCTGGTCTGCTGTCACACAGTAACGTAATTCGTATGTTTCGGATATTGCTTTTCCATATTCACAGCCTGTTTACTTTAACGTGTAAGGGTTGCCATTATCCAGTCGATATACCGGTCTTCTGTAATGAAGAAAACATGGGTATTATTTTAATTTACGGCGAATGTCGCAGAAACACAACCGCAGCTTTGGCATTGTACGCTGAATGCTATCTAGATCGACAGTGTCCTTCGCCTTGTACCATTGCCAACATCTGCACGAAACTCAGGGAAACAGGAAGCGGGACTCTCACAAAGCGACAACTTACAAACACAGCGACTGGCTCTGGAAACGAAATTGCTGTTCTGGCTGCTGTAGCGCACAATCCTGAGGTGAATGTCCCACAGATTGTACGAGGTTTTGGAATATGCCGCAGTAGTATGAGCAAATTTTGCAAAGGCATCGCTTTCATCCATTCCATATCTCACTACGGGAATGACCTTTAATCCGGCATTGTATTCTGTCGTTTTGTACTTCAGAGTTGCATGTTAACCAGCATTCCTAAGTGATACTCTCTTTACGGACGAAGTTTAATTTACAAGTCATGGTCATGTGAAACTGCGAAACATACAATACTGGTATGTGCAAAATCCCCACTGGATTCGCCAAGTTGCTCATCAACGACAGTGGAGTGTCTTTTGTTACCAGATTACGAAAGTGTATTATGCAAACAGAGGCCACTTCGAGTTTCTGTTGAAGTCACACGGCTTCATCGGACAAGACGCTACTGGTGATTTGGGGGGCGTTTTCCATACCGGATATAATGCACAACAATGAAGTTACTGAGGGCTATAGGCCACTAGTGAATGTGTTTTGAATGTGTTATCCCTAATTGTAGCTCTAGTTGTCATTTTGATAGACTAAACATATATGTTCCATTTAAAAAACGCAGCCTGAGGTTGGAAGTGTTATTTGTTTACCTTTATGGATTGTGCATACTTTCTCACTATGTGAGCCCCTAACATAGGTACATTCCTGGCCATTTGAAGTTTTGAAATTTTGTTTCATTTCGAAGATATTTGAGGTCACAGAGTTAGGTGAGACACCCTGTGTAATTACTGACATGATCTGTTTTCGTTTTTTTTTAATGGATCAATCATTCTCGAGGCGATTTGCTCTTTCACTACGATATTGTAGACTTCTGAAGTGCTAAGTCGTCATTACTTAGTTCTGGTAAAGTCGTGCAAAGTCAGCATATTTGCATCCACTTTCACAAGATTCAAATATTGATTTAATCTTTTATCCGTATTCCTCTCATATCTGACAAAATATGTAAAGAAACCAATTATTTGTCAATTGGGGTTGAATACAAAGACAACCTTTTCTAACCTATTTATGTAATGAGTGTAAAAGTAGAGATTACACTAAGTCATGCAATTGCATTTCATTAATTTCCTAATTTTGTAAAGTGTTTTATAATAAAGGTTTGCTTCCCTATACTGAAGGAAAATCCTAGGATAAAAATCCTATCCATGTAATGGATATTTTCATCATTTGCTCCTCTATTTTGAACGCCATTGAAAAGATTTGAATAATATGTACGAGTATATTGTTGGCTTGAGAATTGGTAAATAATTAAGGCTTGACTAGAACTGCAGTGTTTTTAATTTTGTTGATTTTTTAAATTATATCCTTTATTATTGTCTTAATGTTATATTAATGCAGAAATTATAGGTATTTTATGGCTTAAACGTATTTTCCAACTCCACTAAATAAAAGTTGTCGAAGTTACTGCATACAACAGGTTTTTCACAATACTTAAAAAAGGTATAAATGTATTTTTCTAAAATGTAACGGCATTCAATTCAGTAATTACACAGCGCATGAATGCCATAATATGCTACACTTGAGAACTAATGGTTGGTTTTCATCGCGGAACCTCATCCTCATAGCGAACCACGATTTGCTTCATTACTGCATTATTGTTCTATTTACGATTTCTAAAGCTGACGAAATGACGTTATTTCGTCTCCATAATTACCGGTTAATTTCCACCCTATTTCAGAATTAATTGCATTCGTCGTTTCAAAGGTAATAATGAAGCTCTTCAGGAAGTAGCTGAGATGGGCTATACAGTAAGGCTGCTGCAATTTCTGGAGAATTTTGCAAGAAACTGCTAACACCACACTATCTCTTTAATCTTGATTTATCATTCAAAAATTTATGGGAATAAAGGCCCAGTTTTGTTGTTAAATTTTATATTTAAATATATTTGCGAATAATGTCAGATATTCTGGTTTACTTATAAAAAGATTATTTGGTCCGCAATGTTGATGAAACAAGCTTAAAAATGTAATGTGCTAGAGCTTATTATTTGTTTTAAGTTGTCTCAAAAATCTTCCTTTGTAAGATACCTTTGAAAGTACTACCTTTTCGCCAATCACTTACCGTTTATCGAGTAATATTTTACTGAATATATTACCTCAATAAGGTGAAAATTATAAACTGTATTCAGAAAATTCAAGACAACGCCCAATTTTTTCTTTAAATATCCCTGGTATGTGAAATATTAATACAAATTGTTTTCATGTGTTTGGAGAAAAATAAATAGCAATTTTCGAACAATATCCTATTTAAAGCAAATATATATGCTGTTGTGTTGGTAAATTTTCTTGAAAATAACTTAAATATTGAGGTTACTATTCATGCGACATTTATTGTTCACATGCACTAAGGCAATTATTGTACATTCTTTTACAATTTCTGGCGCTTCAAAGAGTGCATTTCCAGTAAAAGTTTCGTATTGAATTTTTTGGATGTAAAAATCATTTTCTTGTTATAAGGTAGTGGTAAAGGGTAGCGTAGATGATAGCGTGTCTACCTCACTTTCAAGAGGTCCCGAGTTCGAATCTCGGTCAGGGTGAGTTACCTGGAGAAGCTTTGGGGACTCCGCTCTCATTCTTCGCCGACTAAACATGGCAGGCAAGAAAAAGAAGACTACCAACGCAGCTGAGCCTGTTAAGGCAACGGAAGAAGACGACGCAGTCCCTGCTTCGCCTCCAACACCACCGCCGTGCTCGCCGCAATCTCTCGCAGCTCCCGAGAGATCACCGCCGTTTCCAACGCCGACCACCAGTACGGCTGAAGCAGAAGCTCTACCGCTGACCATATATGGCCAGCCTAAAGAAGACTCGCCACCAAATGCACCCGAGCTGTCACTGCCCCCTCAAACCACCACACTGCCTACATACAACGCAGTCATTCGGGAAGTGCACAGGCATCTCATTGATGCGTTTATTCTGCATGCAGCTCGACACCGTTGGCCTTCTCTGAGGAGGACCATGCACATCAACACCTACAGGGGATCCTCGCCTCTAGTTCGCCTAGAGTCCACAGAAGAGAGCGACTACCAGGCTGCGCTGAAATACGGACTCCCAGCCTACGGGCAGGTACTCCCGATAGAGGCCAGCCTGGGTAGCCACCTCGTCCCCTGCCGCCGCTGCTGCCAGTTTGGGCACACCACCGACTCCTGCGCCAACAACCCACGCTGTCACTACTGTGACACCGCATCCCTCACCGCAGCCTGCACCGGACATGATCTGACACGCCGCCCGCTGTACTGTGTCATCTGCGACACGGTAGAGCACTTCACCGGACAAGCGGCGTGCCCGAGAAGCCCGAGTGGAAGCCGCACACAGAAACAGCCACACCAACCCTACCTCGCACATCAACATCCTCACCAACCACACCCTCCATATCCATACCCTCGCAGTCATACCCAAACCCGCCATACACAACAGCATCTCACCTACGCCAAAGCCCTCACACATCAACCAGACTCACAGCTACTCCAACATATCAAAACCTCACACGCCAGCACAAAGAAAGCCACGGAACTACTCCAGACCTTCAGCACAGCGCTCCAGGATATGCAGACAGCATTCACGGAGCTGACTGCGCGGGTAGCAACATGGGAGGCAACCTTACTTTGTACTTTGAACGAGGTGAAGGAGGCCACACAGGCTTCGCAGCGCGGTACCCGGGAGACTGCCGGCAGTTCAGACGCGCTGGACTACTGCAAGGCTAAGTTGGAGAAAATAGTAGGCTATATAAACGACACACGCCTCTTCACGCCAGCTAAGCTCGAGGGAGCTCTCAGAATGCATCAGAACTCCATCACTGACAACATCAGAGACTTTGCAAGGGCACTAGCACCCATGCAAGGGGCCCCTCCGCGCCGCAGAGACAACCGCACCCGAGGGACGCTACCACCTGATCTGCCACGCCGATGCTCTCCGTTAGATACAGGTCCTCACGAGACCTACATCGATCACCACGGAGCAATATAGGAAGAACGCCACCTTTTGAAAGGAACGGTGGGCGTCAGGGCCTAGTGGTCATGACGTCTATCCCCCCTCAACACTCCATGCTTGAGTCTGGGTGCCACGAGCGGAACCAGGTAACTTCACCTGCGCTACTGCCCTAGCCAGTGAAAGGTATTTTAGTAGGACCCTCACTGGTGCGGCGACTCCTATGTCACCAGCCCAATGGGTTGGTGTGGGTAAATCCATTTTTTCCTTCCACGTAACATTATAAAAAACTGCAATTAATGTATAATACTAACTGCCATCTTAATACAATTACGTAGTTCCACGACTAGCAATTGTATTGCTTACAGCGATACAAAAAGACAAGTACAAATTTACGATATTTTTTAAATGCGTTCAGACTTATATGTGGCTGCATAAAACAGTAAACTTCACCAACAAACACTTCTTTATACAGCTCAGTTTATAGAAGCAGTAAAACAAAAGAATGAGCTTCTTGCTCTAGCAAACTTAATGACATCTAACAGCTCCAAACGCAAAGCAGTAGGGTTTACGGTTTCTGAGCAATGCCATTCAGCGGACAATAAATTGCTTCTATGTATTGAATAAGATAAAAAGTGGCATGCATTCATTCTTTATTGCATTAAGTGTAATGATACTGTCATAGGTTGATTCAAAACTACCCAGGTAATGCTTGGTATTGTTCGTGGATTACGAACTAAGAATTTATCAAAGGAAAACCAGTTAGGAACGGTTCGGATACCATTAGTAGAGTGCGTAAAAGTTAGGCAACTATTTGCATGCGTTTATTTTCCACATATTGTCAGTAAACGTCTTTTTACCCAAAAGTATAATATTTAAGGGTATGTATGACTGAAATTTTCAAATTCTGAACTAATAATGCTAGCTTTACACATTTACAAATTTACACCATAGGTGTAGTATACTGTAAACATGTTACAACGTAAATTTAAACCATTTTTCTCCAGCAGTTTAGAAATTATGATAAATATTGTATGTTTTTTTGTTAGGTCACTAAAAAAGTCCCTTGCGACAAAATATTTTGAATTTTGGTCTAATATTTTAACCCTATGTTCATAATACACATACTTTTTGAAATTGCTCTGGGTTTTTCTGTGTCTCCTTTAGTTTAGATCACAAAATTTTTTTAATTTACAAATATTCTTTTTTGTCTAAAACACTGTAAGTTTTGTGTTTGAAAATTAAAAATATATGCTTATATACATTTCACAATAAAACCTAGGGCAATTTCCATTCCTCATTATATTCTGAACCTGTGTAGGAAATTTCATGAATGTAGTACAAAAACTGCATCGCAAGGAGCATTTTACAGGAAGAAAAATGCTGAAAATATGAACATTGAGAAAACAGCGATTAAAGATTTGATTGCATAACTCAGATTAAAATCCACCAGGCTGATGGGTTGGACCCTCAGATTTCTTTTTCCTCTCCTCTGTTGCTGCTTTTCCCACCTTTTTCTTCTTTAGATGTTGCTTTTCTTCTGCACAGCTTCGCTTCTTGCTTTGCAGGATACGAGTCTAATCTCGCTGCACTGAAGTTTTCCTTGCTGAGTCTACTACACTTTCACCTCTGATATTTTGCTGCAGCTCCAATGACTTAAGACTACCCATGTTAAATTCACTGATGCTTTTAATAACAGCAAGATCCAATTTTTGTTTTGATATGAAAACTTCCTTTGGGCACTTATTCCATATCACATGATGCAAAGATTCATTGGCATTCTGTGTTTTTCCTGTTTGGCACCTCTCTAGTAATGTAGAAGCCAGCCTCTGATATATTGGCAACATTTTAGGAACTATTTTGTCTGAAAGCCTTATTTTTCTTTTCTTGAATTGAAAATTTAAGAACGGAAAACAGACAAAGAATGTGGATGTAGGCAAAAGAGGGCGTCACTCTGACAGAGTTTAAAGGCCACCGACATTTAAATAAGCATTTAAAAATGGCGTCCGGAGGCAAATTATGCATTTTTCACATTCGGGAATGTCTAAATTATTTTATAGAATTAAAATAAAAAAAGTCGTTATTTTCACGATTTTCATGAAATTTCAGTCATACATACCCTTAACAAAACAACTACCAGTACGCGCACACACACATACAAATGCACGTACGCACATGCGCGCACACAAACTTTTTTACCTTTTATACAGATATCTGCATTTTGAAAGTTGAACTATTTGAAATTTAATGTGCGGTATAGAATGGTTTCCTTAGTAAAGTGGCTATTAATTATTATTTGATCAATTGTCTATCCGCTTTTCTCCTTACGTTAGTAAATATGGCATAATCAGCATACGCACTTCTTTTCGGGTCCTAGCATATACGATGAATATTTCTCGGAAAACAACAGCATTTTCAACAACAACACTTTCTTCTCGGGCAGCCAGCTAGGTGAAAAGATGATTAGATATCAACGTTTCGGGAGTGTGCATCTCTCCTATCATCAGGATATTTATAAAATGTTTTAACCACAAATGAAATACTGGATACAACACAACTATAAAAAAGACGAAACTATCAATATTCGCATTACTGAACAAAAGACTGTTTTCAGTAAATTAAATTCCAGGTCAGTAGATGGTATGAGTATAGAAAATTGTGTCAAAGAAACGTAACTACCTAACTTAATTATCAAGCTGTATTGATCTTTGCTTCTTAATTCGACGGATTTCCATTTCTAAGGCCGGTTTCCAAGGGGAGCTGAACTGAAATCCAGCATCACGGTTAAGTGTGCTCCTTTCAGAGGAAATCACCAAAGCCTCCTTAATTCTCCACCCCAGTAACTGTTGAATTTTGCCAAGATGGTCGTCTCCCGAAAATTGGCTCTATGGTCGTTATCAAAGCAATGTTCTGCCTGCCCAGACTTCTCTGGTTGAATTAAACGAATGCTCCGTTCATGTTCGATTATTCTAGTAGCGATGGTCCTTCTTTTTTGTCCTATATATGGTGTTTCACATTCACAGGGAATGCGGTACACTCCCGGAACTTGGAAGTCTAGTTTCTCTTTCACTGGTCTCAACAGCTGTTTAATCTTTGGAGGTGGCTCGTGGATGGTCCTGATATTGCTGATTCTGCTGATTCTGCCGGAAGTACCATCGCTACTAGAATTATCGAACATGAACGGAGCATTTGTTTAATGCAACCAGAGAAGTCTGTGCAGGCAGAGCATTGTTTCGATAACGACTATAGAGCCAATTTTCGGTAGACGACCATATGCAACAGTTACTGGGAGCGGAGAACTAAGGAGGCTTTGGCGATTCCTCTGAAAGCAGCACGCATAATTGTGATGCTGGATTTCAGTTCAGCTTCTCTTGGAAACCGGCCTTAAAATGGAAATCCGTCGAATTAAGAAGCAAAGATCAATACAGCTTGTTAATCAAGTTAAGTATTTACGTTTCTTTGACACAATTGTCCATACTTACGCCATCTCCTGACCTGGCATTTAATTTACTGAAAACAGTCTTTTGTTCAGTAATGTGAATTTTGATAGTGTTTTGTCTTTGTTTATATTTGTGTTATATCCAGTATTTCATTTGTGGTTATAAAATTTTATAAATATCCTGATTATGGGAGAGATGCATACTCCTGAAACGTTGATATCTAATCATCTTTTCACCTGGCTGGCTGCTCGAGAAGAAAGTGAGCGTATTCGTCGCCAGGAAAGCTTCAGGTCTTATTTTATAAGAAAAAAATGAAATGTGTAGTGTTTAACGCCCGCTTTTACTACATACGGCACCGCAGGCGGTGACACTGCTGATACATGAGATGAAGATGGAGCACCGGTGGAATGAGATGGCGGGGGAAACCGGAGGTTCCGGAGAAAACCCGCCCCAGCGCCGTGTTGTCCACCACAAATCTCACTTTGCGGTCACCTGGGATCGAGCCCGGGCCACCTTGGTGAGAGCCAAGCGGTCTAACCACTGAGCCACGGCGCGGCCCCTTTTTCCTTATTTTATAAGAGCATAATATGTTATACTGGTAACCGATATGATCAAACTTAGGATAAATGAACAATGCAGCAAAATTATGTTCTTCTGTTGCGTACTTCGAACCTTATCCTGAGTGCATTAGTTATCTATGGCACATTTAAATGCTATCAGAAAGCATGATAGAGAGGAGCGAAGTTTCATTTTAGGTGAAGCAGAAGTATATCGCTATACAATGATTACTAAATCACCATCTCCGAATGTTATTTCAAATAAACGCAGTAAAGCCTATAGTGAATAATGTTTTATAGTGGCGTGGACATAATATCCCAAGCAGGAGTGGCGACATTAATATATAAAACTATTTAGAAATATATTTAATATTACCAGTGGATTAATGAAAGAATAATGACAAAATTAAAAGAGGTAACATGACAAATATAGAAATGTATGCAACTGAAGAAGGCAGAAGATAAGAGTCAGACGAATTTTGTAATCAGCTCCAGAAGATAATGAATAATACAGATACAAATAATGTTTAATAATTCCAGGAGTTCTAAATGCCATAACTGGAAATGTGCCAATACATAACTGTAAAGGAAATACGAACTACAATGGAAAGAGCTTTGTAAATTTCTCAAGTATTAGCAATTTTAGTAGGAAAAATGCATTCTTTCGGCATAAAGAAAGTATACTACAACCGAAAGAGGTTCTTGCTCAATCATAGATTTAGTCACCATAAAAAAATATGGAAAAAAGGAAAATTTAATCATGGAAGCAGGGACCTTTGGGGGAAGTGATGTGCATACGGACCATTTTCTACTAATATCCAGAATTAAATTGCAGACAAGATGGTATGGACAATGAAAATAAAACAAATATATAATAATATTATAAAGTACATATATTAGAAGACGGATCTATAGGAGATGAAGTGAATATGTATGATTCAACGGTACCAACAGGCAGAGTAATTTTCTATATGTACAATTTATAATTATTTTGTACTTGCACTACGTGGGTGCTGTTAGTCTAATACAACGGCCTATAAATGATTTGGAATAACCCTGTAGTGCGGGGATATTGGTCAAGCATGTTTCTTCATATAACTAATTCCCCTCTTACTTTTTATGTAAAATACTTCATACTTTTGGAGTTCAAACCTCCAAATTTAATTATTAGATAGAAGTCAACGAGTTAATATTTTATTTTTAATACCAATTTAATTATTTATTCATTTCTGGTCTCACCATTTCTGTCTGTTCTCCCTTTCTCTCGCTGCTCTTCCTCTTAACTGGAGCACAAGTAAAACTTGCGTCCCTAGTAAGGATGCTTGTTCTGTAACAGAACCTTCCCAAGAGTACATTTTTCCTCCACCCTTGTCACATCTCAACTCATACACGCTGTTATCACTATGTGCACAAGACACTTCATGTCAGTTTCCTTCCCCGTCTTCTCCTTCGACGCTCAGTTTATGATGTACCAAGTCATAAATGCTCTTCTTTTGTAGTAAGTTTATTGCCTGTAGCATTACAACCACCTATCATTAATACTGCTACCCGTCTGAGGGGTTTCAGATACATGCTATTCTATCATTTCATCAGATGTATGCATCTTGAACTATTTTTAATGCATAAATTCAAAACTGATTCTTTAGCCTTTTTGAAGCTGTGGAAAATGATGGTTAACACTTAACATATTCAAAGACAGCGCAATATAAAAGAGCATGGTATGTTTAAATTTAACTTTACTATACCATTTATAAGACCTGCAGGTAGTTGATGCAGTTATTATGTTTTTTCTTAGATAATCCAAAGAGAGGTTAGAATTTGTTGGTAGCTGTGCGAGTGCCAACTATCATCGAGTGGAACTCGTGAATTCGAATGAAACTATTCCACGAACAAAGTGCAACAAATTATATATAAATAACTGATTTTTACTATGTTGTTTAAACTCAGTAGACTGCTCCATTTAAAGGTGAGCATTTATACTGGAACACGAGCGATTTGTGGGCGAAGTTGAGTTACTATAAAATTTCCATGAATTTGGCACCATTGCTAATAATAGCCCCTCACATGAAGATCAAAATTATTAAAAGGCATACATAATACCATATATATGGTATATGTGTAAAGATGTAAAGATTTGAATTTTGATGATTTTATTCTGTTTGTAGGTTTCTTGCTCTCCTGAGAATTTCGGTAATTCTGAGGCCAGTAACAGTAAACGTAATTCAAAATCAGTTGAGAGCGCTTGCTTAAAGCTCAGTGATTAAAGTTTTGGCTCAGTGTGTCTAGAATTCTTAATCTAGTGGTGAATAAATTATGGATAATCTTAATTTGAAAATTATCTGAAGTGCAAATAAACACTCCTAGAATATGTCGAGAAAGCACTAGATATTTTATAATAGATATTAATACTATAATAGAAAAGAAAAGAAAGTATAAAGTACGCAAATGTATAACTTTCTAAATTACTCAGATGCTTTTTTTCCCTTATTTACGTCCTAGAATCTTAAGTCATATCGGACGATGAATGAAACGGGTGGAATGATGCTCAAATGGGTCCGGGGTCCATAGAGCTTAGAGTTACCTGACATTCGTCATTCAGAATAAGGGAAATCCCCGGAAAAAGCCTTATCCAGGTAACTCACCCTGACCGAGATTCGAACTCGGGACCTCTTGAACGTGAGGCAGACATGCTACCATCTACGCTACCGAGGTAGGCTACTCAGATCTGTTTATTCTGTTGTAAAAGGATAAATTAGGAACCAAAAACTCAAATTTCTGATAAATACTACTAATTTTTAAAGGTTTCAAATAATACACCTCATAATATCCAGGTAAAATGTTATGGACCATAATGCTTAAAAACATCCTTGATTCATCTGTTGATACATGTGTGTGTAATTAAAACTGGAATATATGATTTAAATATAAACTCAACCTTCTGCATGTTTCTATGAATCTGTAATAAAAACATTATTCTACACAGTTAACGGCATCCGATGTACTATTCGCATGATTTCTCTGTGACTGAGTTTATTTTTATATAGCTTTTACTATCACACTGAGAGCATCTTAATTTTCTGTGTACTGCTTTTAACCGAGGTGAACGTTTCAGAATTATATTTATTATATATTTTGTTAGGCAGAAATGCCTAATCCCTGAAGTGAAGGAAAAATATATTTTGTTTAGGAAAAAATTATGTAGGGAACCGAATGCTCCTTCCACACATCGTAAGAAACTGCAAAATGCTGAAGTGCTTGAAGTAGAGGACTATGTATTGAAAAAGTCGAAATACAACACCCAGTATTTCGGAAATGGTAATGCTGTAGTAAAGGTTATTTTAAAAAAGTTGTGTATTTTAAATAAATGTATACATTCTTTTAGTAAATGTTTACTGTTTAGAAAAATTAAACGATTCTTTTGAATAAAGAGGAGATCATGATATACATTTCCTTTACCATACAAGTATAATTAATATATGGTAGTTTAGTTAAGATCTTTAATCATTTGTACAATAGTAAAAATTGAAGAAATGTCCATGTTAAGTGTAGTTTGAAGCAGGGGATATCTTTAAGTGTCCTCTTCCTTAAATGCCACCTCAAATATAAATTCTTTATATATAAAGAATTTACGAAATAAACGAATTATTAAATAAAGAATGAATATATATATATATATATATATATGTGTGTGTGTGTGTGTGTGTGTGTGTGTGTGTGTGTGTGTGTGTGTTGTGTGTGTGTTGTGTGTGTGTTGTGTGTGTGTTGTGTGGTGTGTGTGGTGTGTGTGTGTGTGTGTGTGTGTGTGTGTGTGTGTGTGTGTGTGTGTGTGTGACTTTAATTCGCTTTTAGGTTATGCTGTTCACATGCCCATAAACATACAGTGGTCTATAAGGTGTAAAAATATATGGTTGAGGCCCCCTTGTAACAAAATGTAGCATATTGACAATGATGCAGTGTTTGGGTGGTATATAACTTGTTCGTTATATACTAGGCACAGAGCAGAGAAAATAGTGTTTATAGGACAATAATGAATAAGAAAATCGCAAAATTGAGCGTAACAGAATATTTTTATTCACACCTCCACACTTGCTAAATAGATTCTCCTCTTTTGTATTGAAGTCTTAATGTGTGCAAATTGAGTAAATTATTACCAATCAAACATTTGACGCTATGAACTCGTTGCCATTTTTTGTCCATAAAAATTAACCTACATAACTGCCAGAGTGTTGGGTTTTACATTAAATAAATGGAACACAGTTGGAATGTGGATCAGAAACGTTCAAATGCACAAATAATTTATCATTAACAAAGCATGTTCAGATAATGAAAAACAAAGCATGGCAAAATACACACAGTTCACATGAAACACAAAATGACGTTTAATGTGTTGTTGTCTTCGTTTAATATTGTGTGATGGGTCCAATTCCCTCATTGGTATGAATGACATGTAGCACATAAAATATCGTTTGTGGTCAGTTAATGAGAGCGATCAGATTGTTTATTTTTACTGTGAGAGATAGAATTTGGAATGAGTGACGACTCTTCCGGATTTTATACAAAATTGTATTAAAAAGGATTATTTTGTACACTTTTAATGACAATTCCCTAAAGGATTATGAGGCTCCTTGCTGAGAATCATGCACTCTATCAATTTAACTTAAAGTTAATAATTGTTTGCTTACATAAATTGTGTATGGTTGTTAAGAATTTTGAGTTTGGGTTGTTGAGCCTTGAAAGTAAACTTTTGGTCCAAACGAACTATTCCACATGGTTATGTTTGTAGCAATTCTATGTTTTAAGAAGTATCTCCCATCCACTTCATTCAAAAATTCTATTTTTAAAAGGATCGCTTATCTATCCACTGTAAGCAATAACATAATTTAAAGTTATTTACCACCCAAAGATTGTATAGCTTTCATTTAACATGCACTTTTATAGGTAGACTGAAACGTAAAACTCATTTCTCTTCATTGAAGCGAATTTAGAAGAAATACGTGTTAAATATTTGAATTGGACTGTGATTAAGCATCTAAAGGAACAACTTTAAAAATGTTCCCCATCCTTAATTATGGTTTACATAGAAAGGGTTTAGTTGTGTTTTTTTTTCTGTAAATGGATATGGCTTTGTACCAAAGTACAATAAGTATTTTAAAGATACCACTAATTAAAGGAAAGTGCCTTAAATCTCATGTGAATAACCAGTAAATCCTCTTCATTTATTATGATTCTGCTCATGGTTTTGTGAAACTTTGAAATTTTCTGGAAAACTGTAGAGCTTATTAAAACATACATATCGTATGCAATATAGTTTATACCATTTGCAATCTCCGAAATATTTTCCACATTTCATACGTAAGCAGCTATGACGTCTCAACTTTCCTTTATGTTTCCAAGAAACCTCTGATTTTGTTTCCGCATGTAGTAACTAGGTACATAATTATGTTATGCAATCTGTGTAGTAAAAGGTATTATGATTACATTAACTTGGACAGAAGAGTAAACTTTTAATCACACGTCTATGAAAGTGAATAGGAGGAGAAATTCCTGTAATAGTCACATCAGATTTGAATAAAAGCTCTAATTTATATATAGAGTTTTATTAAATAGTTACTACTTTCAAATGGCATTCTTTAATACCTATCGCTTACATTTATATCACTTCAGAAATTAGACTTACGAATCTCATTTTGCTTTCGTTTCACATAAATGAGACAGATTTCAGAAGAGTTTTGTTTTAGTTTGTAGGTGAATTGGGGATGCTAAAGTGATTGGAAAATGTTTAAAATCGCGTCACTATAAAGTAGCTTTTCTGAGATCACACGAAACAAAAGAAGTATGCCTGACGCCTAACCATTTAAAAATGTAGAAAATCGGTAAATTCAAACACACAGAAATGCACCTCTTGGATTAATGCAAAAATGTTTCACATAAATACTATTTTCCACACAGCAACTTTTAACTTTTATGATTTACCAGCTATGCACGATTTATTCTCAATTTTCAGTAGCTGAAAGGTGAAATTTTTATGCACTTTAGATAAAATATTTTTACGAAAGCTACAGCACCAAAAGTATGTTCAAAACTTTAAAAGTTAGGGCCGTATCCTTCCATTGGAACTGCCAATAAATTAAAATATCATTAATTAAGTTACTACATGTAATGTCCTTCTTTAAGATATGTGCCTAAAATACAAAGTCCAAGCTTATACTTCCTTCACTTACAAAATTATCCAGGTTTACAGCTACACTATAAATTTTTTATTTCTCATTTAACAATTTAAACCACTTGAATAATAAGATAGCAGCTTTTATTCGATCATCACATATTCTTAATTGGAAAATAATTTCAATTTTATCATTAACAGTGATATACCTCTATTTTGGTTTCAATTAAACTTAATAAATAAGGATGAGATACACCGTTTGTGGCGACTTACTATTGTAAGTACTTAAGTCCCAGGCTTCATCATTTAACTCTTATTATTTTTTAGTTAATTGATGGAAATTAATCATTTCTCCACACTAGCCGTATATAGGCGAGATGCGAGAGCCCCTAGTGGTCTACCGGGGAAATATACGAGTCAACTGGAGAATTTAATGTCAGGAAGGCACGTTGGCCATGGTAGCTCAAAGGTTAAGAGCGACTGGACGGAAACCAGTAGATCCGTGGTTCAAATCCCGGCCATGGCATTGAATTTTTCATGTTGACTCTATCCATCAAATATCTTAGCCTATATACGGCTAGTGTGGAGAAATGATTAATTTCCATCAATTAACTAAAAAATTTCAGAAATTATTTGTTATTATTTTTAATTAATTAAGTATTAAGTAATTATATTATTATTTAATTAGAAATTATTTATTAACTTATGTCCATAAATTCACGAATGCCTATATTTGTTTGAAATATGCTTCAGAAGCTGAATGCGTGTTTGTAAAGCAGACCATTGTGTGTTAAAGGACATTAGGGCTTATGTCGTGCTTACGAGATATAGTCATAAAACCTTGGAATAATAGAGCTGCGAGCTTCCCGTATACGTCCATAAAAGTTGTTCGTTCGTTAATTATAGGTATTCGTTGCCTCTGCACGACACGGAATATTCACGCCAACTCCTTTCAATAGGTTAGAACGTAAAACGTCGTTTTGTAAAGCGGTTAATTTTTACGTATTTGGAGGTACTGAAGTTTATTCATTTATAAAATAATTACAACTTTCTTCTTACTTTTCCATATTCTTCATTTTAATTATTGTGCATTTGATACAAACACACACACACACACACACACACACACACACACACACACACACACACACACACACACACACACACACACACACACACACACACACACACACACACACAAAGTTGAAACTCGTTTATACATTATTCACTTCTACATGTTTCGCACTTATCGCTAAATTTTTAGGTATCAGTTGTTCTCCATTAAATTTTTGCTCAATTACACGTTTTTAGGTTATACGTTTTCTCGGTAATGCGTCACTTTTTCTGATCTCCATACACATAATATACCCATTTATACGTTTTTACGTAGTGTGCTTGTTTTGGATAGCTTCGGAACTGCCTTGTTAGCTGTTTTCACTGCGGCTTATCGTTTAATTGTCGTCATATCGTTCCAACAATCTATTAACCTTGGTTCCAAGAGTCACTTCTCTGTTTTAAGTGGAGTACTTACTGCTAGTGTGCTGATTACATTGTGATTTATCATTTCATTGTCACCATATCGTTCCAACAGTCATTTATCTTTTTCAAGTGGAGTTTCGAGTTACAAACAGGAGAAGAAACATATGTGAATATCAACAAACAAAGAGGTAAATAAGAAAATCCTTAACTCTTGGTGAAAAATTAAACATTCTGGATGAGGTTAAAAACAAACCTAAAGAAACGAAGAAGAATATTGCTGAGCGTTCTGGCCTACCTTAATCTACAGTGAAAACTATAATAAAAATGAAGAGTATTGTATATACGGAACGTATCAAACCTTGGATGTAGCTTTCAAAGTGTAGAAGAAATATAGGCGTTTTGCCGATTTATAAAAATGTCTTATAGTCTGTCAACATCGTGAGGAAAACGTTCCCATCGATGGAAAAATGTTACAAGAGAAGGCACCAGATTTTGCGAAGCAGCTGATGATTGAGAGCTTCTGTTGGCTGGCTCCAAAAGTTTAAGAAAAGACACGTCATATGTGGCCGGAGAATTTGGGGAGAGGCCAATAGTGCTTATAATCAACTAGTGTGTCACTGTACGGAAAAATCCAAAAAGCAGACAAAAATTGAAGATTTTTTTAAAGCCATGTGAAGTGCACAGTGTATACACTCATTTTATTTATGTAATTAATATGCATTTCCATACCAGGTGAGAAAATTATTTATACATTATTTTAGTAGTATAACTTGAAAAACGTATAATTGATGTTCCACTATATATAAAACATACAGTACATAGATACATATGTAACATATGTATATATGCAAGTTAAATCTCTTGAAACTGATTACAATTTATTTGCTTCTTAATTATTTCAATTAAACTTAATAAATAAGGGTATATTAAATACCTTTCTGATAAAGGAAACGGCAAAATGCATGGTTTTTATTTTATAATGTTGTATTATAAAGCTTCAAAATTTTGACGTTCTAAAATTAACAAACACAGAACTCAAAATGTAACTAAAAGAAAAACCAATTTCTGAGAACACTTCGGCATTCTTCAAATGAGTATATGATATAATGTATCTATAAAACACTGTAAAAGGAAGTACGAAGTATAAATAATATCTTAAAATAAAATTCTTCGCTCTTAATATAATGTTGAGTGTAACTATAAAGTTTATTTTGCATATAATCACTGATAATGAGAGGGAAAACAGCATATTTTATTTTAAACCCTTAAATTTCCTTACGGATGTTAGGTACAAATCTAAGCCGCTTATCTAACTGCAGGTACCTTAGAAGCTTAAATTTATGAGAAAGAAAAAAATTAAAATTTGTCCTTAAACTTTCAAGTAACATTTACCACCCTCGTTTTAAAACGTGTTTCGTAGTGATAAAAGTTCCACTATAATTTAATCCTTTACGTTTACTTATGACTTTCAAAAATTAAGAGTTGATTAAACTTTAGTAAAATTTGAACATGTAGTTATTTATATCGTTGATATATTTTCAAATTTACTCCTAAAATGCTGGATGAGAGTACTTGAGTCTAAATTTACTCACATTACTTTTGTCCCTTCTTGAGAGTCCAACCAGTCAATGTTAAGAAGCATTTTAAATATGAAATATATATTTATAGTATATGAAGTCTAATTATTATAGCATTTTCCAGATATTTATCAAAGGGAAATATATCTATGTTATATTTCCCTAAACCAATTGGAAAATGTCCTTATAATACCAATCATAACAAATTAAAAGGCATGAGTCACATTGTGAAAAGTTTTGTTTGTGATCATCAGATGGATAGCAACTTTTGTCTCAACCTCTGCAGGGAATTGAAATTTGTAAACCTGAATTTTTTACTGTCTTATTCATGACTCTCCCTGTGTATGTGCCTGTGTCTATCTTCTAGCTGTTATTAAACATTCTATACTTCCGGTGCTGCAATTTCAATCACACTACGCTCTTGCGTTATGGACTATGTATATATGATTGACACCAAAAGTTGAGATCAATGGATTAGATAGTCTACTTGTACATGGACTTTACGTGTATGTTCTCGGTTGTGAGTATTAGTGCTCAGCTGAAACGAGCTTCCTGGTTGATACATGGTGATGTTTGAATACTAAGTGACTTTCACACCGTTGCTATGCTCAGTTACTCACTGTTACTACCATAAGTCGGCTGTAATACTGAAACAACTAATTATATGTTATATATTTATGAGTATCTGGCATGCTTAACGTATAAGAGTACTCACTCAACTGTTTGATGTGCACCTTTACTCCAAAAGCGCTTTCCTGCCCTAAATTCGGGTCATCTTCAGTGAAGTCTGCTCCAACTACTGCTTGAGGACGTTCGTCTGCCTCTCCAAGAAAGTTAAGGCTCCGCCCATTGGAGGTCTCCTGATTTCTGATGCCAACTTTAGGAACTGGAACATTGGTACAAATCTTACTGGGCACAGATGATAGGTTGTCACCTGTGATATTAACAGGTTGAAGTTGCATCGTCTCTGGGTGTGAGGAAGTTAAACTGTTGGATGTTTGTTGAGGCAAAATTATCTGGAGTATGCAAAATACCTTGTAATAACTGTGGATAATACTATATTGGAAGAACTAAGAGAAGTTTTAAAATTTGTCAAATGAAACACTTGAGAAATATAAAACTTAAACAGATAGATAAGTCAGCAGTTTCCAATCACTTCTGGAAATGTAACCATGAAATTGGTCAAAATATACAGCTACTAAAACATGTACAATCTGTTAGCGAACTGAATATTTGGGAAAAATATTCTAAATAGTGGAAAAGAAAACATTTTGAATTTTGATACCCTGCTATGACACCCTTGAAGCAGATGGCAGAGAAAGTACATCTACTTCAACAGTCAGCTGGTAACCGGAGTATCGTTCAGAAAACGTTCGATACAGGAGGAAGTACATTTGCCTCCATAAACATCAAACGTTTAACTTCCTCACACCCAGAGACGATGCAACTTCAACCTGTTAATATCACAGGTGTCAACCAATCATTTGTGCCCAGTAAGATTTGTACCAATGTTCCAGTTCCTAAGGTTGGCGTCAGATATCAGGAGACCTCCAATGGGCGGAGCCTTAACTTTCCTGAAGAGGCAGACAAACGTCCTCAAGAAGTAGTTGGAGCAGACTTCACTGAAGATGACCGAATTTAGGGTAGAAAAGAGCTTTTGGAGGAAAGGTGAACATCAAACAGTTGAGTGAGTACTCTTATAAATTAAGCATGCCAGCTACTCATAATTATATATGAAATATATCTCACTTTTAATATTTTGAAAATTCCTCTTAATAATTATATGTTGTTATCTAGAAAGTGTCAACGTAATGCAGATATGCATAAATGTGGACAAAGGTTTTCAGAAAAGAGCACATCCAGCAGACGAAATATACTGATGGATGAATTTGTCTGTGTAGCTCGAGGCAGGAGCACCTGCCTGGGTATGGGAAGAGTTGATGAGAAGAGTCGAGGTATGTGCAGAGTTGAATGCATCTTACTTGGACATCATATTGAGTTTCCACTGCATCACACTGCAAGCTCCTGTAGGAGTAGGCAACCCAACCTACTTCAGGTATTCCGACCCGCTCAATATAGTGAAAGAGGAACATGTGCTATAAAGTGGTGGACTGGAAATGCAATGTCCACAAAACTAGAGCAAAGGAATTCTAAAGGTTGCAGGAATAAGGACAGGGTGCAAGTGTTTCCTTAAAATGAACATTAAGCAAGACGTGACAGGTAACAGTAACAGTGATCTCGCCAAATGTAACTAAATGGTAATCAAAATCTTTCTTATTTTATATAAATAAATGGGTATAAAGCCTTCCTTGTTGTAATATCTTTAGTTTACTTATAACCTTGTAGTTTGCAAAAACGCTATGCCTAGCATCTGCAGTTGATGAAATTCTTGGAAGTTACATTTACTTTCTTAGCTCCAAACCGACATAAAGGCTAAGGGAGAGGAGTGTGAGGACCATGAGAACTGATAAGATATTTGACGTCCCCGTCTAACTCCAAGTGACATAGGATTTTCTTTCCCTCTGAGACGCACTCTTTAACTATCCCTTCTTTGAAAAATACGGTCGAACTTCGGTTCCAATCATGGAGCGTATCAGTCAGAGCTCCTTCAGCAGAATTCATAGATTCCATAAACCGTAGTGTGATCTCCTAAATCACCCTATCCAAAGTGACTCAATAAAAATTATCTTAGAAATTTCAACAGTAGGTAATATTAAATGCAGCAGGCTTAAGTTATGTAAGTAGCCTAACCATATTTGAGTTAAAGTGTTAGGCATTGTACTGGTAAAGCATCTGCATCATGCAAAGACTCCTAATTCCACGTTTCATTGCTTATTTTGTAAGTAATTACGGGAAAAATTGCTGCAAGTTAAAACTATAAAATGTATTGTTATTGTCACAGTAATTGTAGGAACCCTAATGCTCAGGGAAGGAAGGGATGGTTATTCAAGAATCGTTGATGTAGCCTTCTCAATGGTAGCTAACATTTATAAATTATGACTGAATTTTATGTACTCTCCAAGTTAACTGTGCTTCTATATTTTTTGTTTTTATTCAGTTACGCGATATATGACTCATGTTTTCGTCCATCCAGTACCCTTTATTTAAACTATAACTCGGCCAGTTTGTTTCAAACCTGATTTAAGGCAATGCCAGTGTGTCAAAGTGAATTTACTCATAATAGCATAATTGTTGGTGATAGAACTGATTATTAGCAACGCCCATATAAGCTGAAAGTTACTAGCATCCTTGAATAAATGTAAAATCAACACCATTAGATTAATGAACCAAGGGTCTTTGCATATATTAAACCTCCGGGAGGAAGGGATGAGCCGAGAAGGAACAAAGAGCGGCCATATTTGGTGATGGCAACAAGCGCAACGAAACGGGCCTCTATTGTTTCCATAATGAGCATCCCCGGACAAACCTTCAGGGTCCCTTCCCCATCAGTGAGAGTGGGCGGAGAAGTTAAAAAAACCTTCTCTCCTTAAAGCACTTCACTGCATGCACAACACATCCGTGAGTATCGTCTCTCGGACTATATCCGTGGATATTAAAGCAGAAGAAATTAGAGACAGATTCGTGCTGTTAAAACAACACACACATTCGCCTACATATTTGAGAAGATTATGAAAAAGGCAAGGGTGGCCGGTTCAATTGAGATCGAAACTGGAAACTCGCAGAACACCCACCCCTTGAGACGCTCCGCTCAATTAATTTTAAACCTCTACATACGATATATCATTAATGGACAAAATAATGTTCTCCTTTATTTTTCATTTATCATATTAACCTAATTATATCCTTATATACTTTAAAAATTGCTTTTTCTTTCCAAAGGTTGCTTTTATTTTCAGTCGGTTTACTGTATCATTTGACATTTATCAACGAGAAAAGTTTATTTAGTTCAAAATTGAGAGTGCTTAAGCTTTCATCCTGAACCGAGGAAAATTACTGTAAGCACATCGCATTCGTATTATTTAATATTTTTATTTCTCTGTTTACCTGAAGTATTATAATATCCCACTCAATAAACTAATTTCTGTGAAATTACGCGTTTTTCCTGCATTCGAAAAAAAAAAAAGTTTTAGAAAAAATTCGCGTTTCGATATCCCTGTGAATAACATAATTTAAAGGTGAAGCATCAGTTAATTATTATCAAACTTAATGTTTCTGATTAGTAGAAGTGATATGAACATGATTAAGAAAATCCTCCAACAAAGCTATTTATATAATAAAAGGGTTTCATCGTTTTCTACTCTTAAGGACGACTGCAACGTCTTAAAATACTGCATACTTATCATATTTGTATTGCATATGTTTTGTATGATGTTTTATGTACATATATATGCACATACTTATGCTTATGGGAATTGCTTCTGAAGTTCTCATTTTGTATAACTTTTGCATTAGTGGAAAAGCGTAAGAGAAATTCAGTCTTGCAACGAAAGATGTATATATATATATGCCTTTAAAAATATAATTGATGTCAAAAACAATATTTTTGAATCAAACGTTCGCAACACACTCTTAAATAAATCTGATTAATCCTCCTATGAAATACGGAAACATGAATTGAAATTTCATTTCAATTAACTATATGCATCTAAAAATTAAATTTATTTATTGGTTAGCTTTGGAAGAGTTTCTCTATAACCTGTCTCATCCTAGTTTAATCCTGCTGTAAATATCTGGGTGGGAAGAGAGACAGAGACAGAGATATTGGGGCAGAAAGTGGTTAAGCTGTTGATTGGCTTAGCGAAGTTAATGGACGTTATCCTTTACTTACATGCGTGCAATAAACCCCTCCTTAAGTGCAGTATGAAAGTAGTTTTCTGATCACTGCTCTGCGCGAGCTAATTTCAGAGGGAGTAAGGTATGCAAATGTTTCGATTCTTATAAACGCAATAGCCCCACATTTTATCTTTGTGCTTCAAATAACAGAAAGGTGTGTTCTGGGCTGCTGAGTTCTGAAAGGAATATTTACAGGCGAAATTATACACACCTTTAACTTATTATGTTAAATTAAGCTGCATTTATTTATCAGTTACTAAAGAACACTGCTGTTATGTACCATTTTTGCATTCCTATAACAGGCAGCTCTCTCGCGATGTGGTCTGTATCGAGTTGAATGCTGATTAAAATGTCATTGTTTATAGTGTGGAGTTGCTTCTGATATTTAACACCATTTCCTGTACACCTTGCATACTTCACATTCCCAAGAATACTTATGTATATGCAATATAAAACCAGTAAGCTTTTCATCATGTAGCAGCCCGGTGCTTCAGTCGAAATAAAACACAATCGAGGTAAACCTTTAAAAAGTGATGCGAGGTGAATGATCGCGCATTGTTTCGCGGTGCTTAAAGAAAGAAACCCGGAATCGTCTACAAAAGCACTGAGACAGAAACTGGTGTCTCCTTGGTGTTTCCGCAAGTAGTGTACATAATTTTAGAATGGAACACAAGCATCCAGAACTCTTAAGAACAGCGGAAAAATCGCGTAAAAGCAAACAGCGAATGTAAAAATACCGCGATTTTACGAAAAGTGCTATACGCAGTAAAGTTCATGATTATTTTTTTTTTTTTTTTCAGAAATGAACCGCCGACTCTAATAAAATTCTGCATGCAGTAAATTTTGACGCAGACTTTCCAAACTTTTCACTAAGAACACTCCATCGGTTGTTGATAGATATTGAATTTAAATTTCAAAAGCGAGGGTGGAAATCAGTTATAGTGGACAGAGAAGGTATTGTGACGTGGAGACGCAAATATCTCCGCCAATTAAAAAGTTTTCGTAGGAATCCGATTAAAGGTAACCATTATGTTACCGCATGATTCTATTAATATTCCAACTCATAATTTAATAATTGATGTGTAACCGAATTCTGTTTATTGTATAGAAGTTAGCGCTGCTATATATACTTCTAGTGTTGCATACTTATGTGCATGAATGTAGCGTCTAACACGTGGCTAGTTGAGCCAGCTTCGCCTTGTTGTTTACAGCAAGATTAAACTAGCATGAGACAGAGTATAAAAATTATCTGAGTACAATGCAGAGGTTTTCGATTATCATAATTTAGTCCATATAATTTAAAGAAAACTATATTCCCCATTTTGTTTATTAAAATTCTACGTAAAGGGCAAACTTTATGAAAGTATGTTCTGGTAAACAACAGGATACTGACGGAACAAATGGACTTGTGCAACATTTAGACGAAGGTTTAATTTTAGATAATTTGAATGCGGCATCCTTTCTTGTGCAAGAATAAAAACATTCATTTTAATTTTAATTAATTGATGGAAATTAATCATTTCTTCACACTAGCCATGTATAGGCTAGTGTCTTTGATAGATAGTCAACATGAAAAAATAAAGCCATGGCCGAAATTTGAACCACGGATCTCCTGGTTTTCGTTCAGTCGCTCTAACCCATTGAGCTACCATGGCCAACTTACTGTCATGGCATTAAATTGTCCATTTGACTCCTATATTTCCCCGGTAAACCACTAGGGGCTCTTGCATTCGATATATACAGTTTCTGGCGCCTTACTATCGTAAGTACTTGACTCTCAGGCTTCATCATTTAACTCTCATTATTTTAGTTATTTGGACGGAAACCAGGAGATCCGTGGTTCAAATTCCGGCTAAGGCATTGAATTTTTCATGTTGACTCTATATTTATTTTCACCTTTCCACCCACATAAAATCTAGACAATAATTTGTGAACCATTCATAATATTTTATTATCTTTATTTACTTTAAAATATTAATTTGAAATATTAAAAAAATGTCTTTTAGTCTAAAATTTTCATAACCGTTTTCTCACATAACGAAACATACGTACGTCAGAACTCTTTTACTTTATATAAACCCGTTGCAAAGATTTTTTAGCAACACTTTCACACTATGCTAATGTGAAATGCTCCTTGGACCTAAATTGTTAATTAGAGGTTAGCTACTGTTTACAAACGTAAAGAAATTGTTCAGCATTTAATTTTGAATCATTTAAAAATCAGAAATATATTTTAAAAATTTTATAGAATTTATAAACTCCCTCAAGCTAAATTATGGGTAATTACTGCAGTTGCACTGTTTAATAGCTTTGGATATGTAGGAAACTTCCCATTCTAAAATTTCTGAATCTCCACTGGAAATTTCAAGCTCGTAAATTATGAACGGCGTTATAAGGAAAATAATAGAATGACAAATGTGAAGAATGGAAATTGAGAATGCTGAGCTCAATACAGTGCTTTACTTAAATGGTACAGGACGATGTCCTATCTATATGTGACTTTGCAATAATTGAAACTAAAGAAGTGGTTGTGTAGCATAAATTTATAAGTAGAATAAAACTGTAAAAGGATAAATGAAGTTATTTTAATTGTTTACTGTGGAAACGTAGAGCCAGGTTGAAAAATTCAATGCCATAGCCGGGATTTGAACCAAGTACCTTCTGGTCTCCGTCTAGCCGCTCTGACCATTGAGCTACTATGACCAACGTGCCGATATGACATTAAATTGTCCAACTGAGCCGCATTTTTTCCGGTAAACCACTTAGGAGTTCTCATAAACACTAGACAACTACCTTAATGGTGACTTACAACATGTAAGTACTTTAAGGCCCGGGCTTTATAGTTAACCACTATTAGGTCAATTAATGGAAATTAATTGTTGTTTCACTCTAGCCGTGTGTAGGCTAAATTGTGGAAACGTAGAGTCAGACTTAAAAATTCAATGCCACAGCCGGGATTTGAACCACGGATATTCTGGTCTCCGTCTAGCCGCTCTGACCATTGAGCTGCTATGACCAACGTGTTGATATGACATTAAATTCTCCAACTGACTCGTATTTTTCCCGTTAAACCACTTAGGAGTTCTCATAAACACATCAGACATCTACCTTAATGGCGACTTAAACATGTAAGTACTTTAAGGCCCGGACTTTGTAGTTAATCACTATTAGGTCAATTAATGGTTTACCGGGAGAAACACGAGTCAGTAGGAGAATTTAATGCCACATCGGCACGTTGGCCATAGTAGCTCAATGGTTAGAGCGGCTGCTTGGCAACCAGAAGTTTCGTGGTTCAACTCCCGGCTATGGCTTTGACTTCTTCAATCTGGCTCTACCCTTTCATAGTGCGTCCTACATACGGCCAGTGTGATACAACAATTAATTTTAATTGTTTACTGGTTTTTAGCGATACATTTCCTTAGCTCAGATCTGATTTACTGAAAGTTTTATAAAAAAGGATACGATACCCGTACGTTGCCTTCACGTATTTCTTCAGTTCATCTTGATTTGTATAAATCATTGGTTTTTTTTTTACGACAATAATACCTACGACGTATATGATTGTTGCTCTTTTTTAACTTAGATGAACAACATTTTGAATTCCGTACCACCTTCGTAGGTTGCTTGCACTCGAGTTCGTTATTTGAGAGCAAGAGTAGCTGTTAGTCTTTTTGCTCTCCTTCTTGCCTTGACAGCACTGTCGTTCGTATTCAGAGATATGTGGCCCGGGAATCCGACATTTGGCCTATCATTTATTCCTCTCTCAGTCCATCTTCCTGCACAATAGTGTAACCTCCATATACGTTTCTCCCTTATCCGGAATAAAAAGCATTTAGAATAAGCAATGATTTTCAACTGGGTTACCGCGACATTTCATATAGCGCTTTTCCTGTCTGCATCAGGACATGAATGGCGGCTAACGCCATTAATCATGCAATGAATGCCACAAGTCCCTGCGTTAAGAATAATATTTGTAAGCCACACTTTACCCTGATGTGTGAGCACCACAGTTTGCGTGCTTTTATTCAACTTTGCAATTCTTATCTGCTTAGAGAAAAATGAATCTCCCTTTACCATTTATTATTTCATGTCGTATTGCAGATAAGGTAATGTCACATAAAAGCGATTTAAATATGACTGTTTGTAGGGACATGAACCTTATCACATAACGGAGTGAGATGGATTCGTGTTAACGGGAGGTCCGCCCACTCTGGCCGTATGTTCTTTCCCTAGTTGGCTAGGTGAATGCTGTAGTGGTTATCTTCTATTATGACAATCCTCTCTAACCTTTCCTTTAATTCCGTCTCGCTTTTTCAACTCACGTATGTCGGTGGATGGGCCAGATGGCGTAGAGACTTGCGATTAGGAACAGTTTCTTAGTTCCGTACAGAGTGTTTCAGAGATAACATTCCACTCCTGAACTCCATATATCTACAACAGTTAGTTCATGTCATCCGTTCCTCCAGAGGGTGTACACAATAGCGGACCAAGGTGCTGTAGGAGTCCTCTCCGATACCTTATCTACCCCTCTCTATCAGATACTGACATTTTATGCTACTACCACCGTCATGAACAACAATTCGGAGGTTCAAAACCACGTAGGATATTCCAAAACATTATACAGTGTAATATGCCAGTTCCCTAAGCTTCGTCATATAAAATCCATAAGATCTGGCACAGGTAACTACTAAAATAATATCCAAGGAGGAAATTTGTTTCTTTTTATTTGATTCTTACTTTAATTTAATTTGCGGACTCTTCTACAATAGAGAAGTGATGATTAAACGCAGAAAGTAGCATTTTATTTCGAGTTAAGTCTGAGAGAGGTATGGGATGAGGTATTTTCTTGTAATATCTCTGTCTGTGATGGCGCTCAACTACGGTGGTCATCAGCGCCCTTTAAAAAACTAGTCATGGCAAAAGCCAGATATAAAACTTTCTAAAAATTATACAAGTGTAACAAAAGCTATTAAAATACACGTACATAAAAAGCATCAGTCAAAACTTACTAAAAATTTCGTTCACTAAATCCTAAAGTCTAAACTAGACAAGAATCTAAAAGCCTTCTCCACGGGTCTCCACGCCCAAGTGGGTGGGCCTGTTGACCGTCTCCCTCAACCACGAAGAGGAGCCCACACGAGGGAGACTGTTGGCTCGGGACCCCGGGTGCGCCAAACCCGTACCTACCGAAGTAGGCCCCTGGGGGCTATCTATCTCTTAAACCGTTAATATTTTTATAGCATAAACATTGTACACTAATTTTTATTTTAAGGAGTAAACAAGTAAAATTGTATGACTTATAAAACTTCGTTGGGATCACTGTTTCTGTCTATAACTTCCTCTTTTCTCATTGTTTAGGTAATGATGCGTCAATATTCGCAGAACTGTTATTCAAATCTGTCATAAAATGCCATATGTTTGCAGGAAATTGCAATACTCGTAACACAACTTCAAAATCAGTGCAATACATTTGTGTAACATAAATAAAAAAATTAGGAATTTGACATAATCGCAGACATTCTTAACAAAATGTTTCAAATTCCAGAAAAAAATTAATTAAATTCAAACAACTAAATTGTAATATCAACTAAATTATATGACGATGATAATCTTGTCTGACATCTACTGAATTACATCGCCCTATCTCCATGGATATAGCCCGTGGCGATATTGAACACAATGAAATATTGTTTTCATGTAATTCGACTTCTTTTCTCTGGGCAGATATAGAATAAGTTGGTTATGTTTAGTCCCAAATAAGAAATGTTCCAAAAAGCTTCAAATACACTTGTATTATGTATATCGGTTATTTAGATGGATATATCAACTTACATGCTATTTTATTTCATATGCTGTTACACATTCGCAGACGACCGCGTGAATATATGACACTAAAAGGAAATATATAAAAATGAATGTGTGCATCAGCAAAATATCAGAGGAATTTAATAGATAAATATTAATAATTGCGCTATTTCGCCATCTGAGGTTAAAAAATAGCCTAGAGTAATTATAGAAAAAATATAACTCCACGGGCTATTAATCTAAATACTCAGGATAGGCAATTTTTACGATGTAAAACCCTGTACTCGTAGAACTAAAAGAAGCAATATAAACCGTAAAAAACAAAAGCGAAGTAAGAAACTCTTTTAATACTGTGAAAAGTTATATCCATGGGTGAGATACATGTATTACCGGAGAAGAATATAAGAAGAATGCAAGTAAATAAAACATTATGTAAAGTGAAGTAGGTATTAGTGGAGTTTCAGAGTACGATGTGATTTAGACATGTAAAATAAAATAATATTGAAAGAACAGAAACCTCACATGCAATACATTTACATTGCTAACTGCCATATAAAATAATTAGTTAGAAATTTGCGTGGATAAGAAGCATCCGACATTCCAGGACATGAAGAATGAAGCTAGAAATGTAAATTGCTGCCCGGGAATAGTACCAACGAAGGAGAACGGCATGGTGCTGGTGGTGGTTGTTAGTGGTGAGATTGGGATTGGGAGCGGATTCGGTACGTAGGCTACCATGCTGGGCACTTTGTTCTTATGCCGTATCCCCGGGAGGAAGGATGAGGCGAAGGAGACAGAGGGCGGCCGACCCATGGAGCCACGGCAGTACGGAGGGCAGCGTCCCTACAGTTTACTTCGATAGAGACTTCCCCCGACAGGCCAGGACAACGGTCTCGCTCACCTACCGCTGAACGGCAACGAGCACGGCAGCCGAGCCCCTAAGGTCCCAGGCAGGCGATCCAAGCACCAAAAGTCCCTCGCTGGCGGTCCCGAAATGGTCCCAGCAGAGGAGCTGAAGCCGGCAACTGACCTACCGGAGGAGGAAGTAGTTTACCTCAGAGCATATCATCCCGTCATGCACCGCCGAGACACCTGCCGACATTTCTACACTGAAAGAGATCAGCAGATGAGAGATGATGTGAAATGATATGGATGAAATGGACGGACGGGGAATTCGGGGGATGTAATCAACCTTTCCAGCATTCGCCTAGCAACCCGAGAAAGCCCCCGAAAAAACCCATGGATCAGGTAGGTCAGCCACGGGAATCGAACCCGGGCCTGCCGAATGCAGGCCACAGACGAAACCACCTGAGCCATCCCACTCGGTTGTTAGTGGTGGTGCAATGCAATGAATTTGTGGTCAACGAAAGGTTTGGTTTTCTACACGATGAAGAGTACAAGACATGTTTTAAATGTTAAAACGAAAGTTTATAATGTCAGTTAAGGAATGTAATGTCCTAGTATATCTTTCATTAAAGTTAAGTAAATACTCGTACAAGCCAACGCCACTAGAGTCCCATCATTTTATGTTAAAAAGCCATTTAAGGAATAAATCCATTGAGCAATTGTTAAGAGTTTCTCTTTCTGCTAATTATTAGTACTAAGAGTCTAGTTTGAAATGAAATGATAATATTGTAGCACAGGATTAAAGCGTTCTCGTTATCTGCTGTGATTAAAGCCAGTATTATTGTTACTAGTGGACGAAATAAATGGTTCATATTGCAGTTGCAGATTAAAAAGAATTACAATGTTATGGAAATGCTAGGAAAACTGAACGAGTGTCTCCGGTAACTGCTGTTTGCTTTAATTCTTATGATTATGAACTACAGCTGAAATAGGATATTGTAGAATAAAAGCAAAATTCAAGTGAGTTCAAAATCTAACTGATAGCAAAGCATATGATGATTGTGTTTATGGCAATAAAATCCATTCACCTACATAAAACTACTTGAAAATAACGGGGGAAAGGAAACCAAAGAAAGTTGTAGTTTTCAAAATGGTAAATCATTATTAAATGCAGTGTGAACTTTGAGTACATTACTCTATCGTTCTGAAGGTGAATTCATGTGTTTGTAAGGAAACCAATGAATCAGTGAACACAGAAAATGCAGAGGAAGTCAGAGTAATTCCAAGTACTTTACTCACGGTGCGAAGAAAACTTTCTAAGAACCAAATGCAGAGATGAAGGAAAACAACCATTTTATACTATTACGCTTAAAGGGAATAAAACTCGACAAGTTCAGCCAAAGATTACTTAAGTATTCAAACTACTAAGATAAAATTTAACTTCAAAATCCATGACAGCAGTAAAAGTTGTTACAACATAAAGAATAAAACCATCCCAATGAAGGATAATATTTCAGCTCGAAAAGTTGTGTTTAATGTTTCTTTAAGTTCTCTGTTATTATTTAGAGTTACAAATTTATGTGGCTTTCTGTTTTAGGTGTATTAACATTTAAATAAAATAAATTTCATTTTCGCTCAAAGATAAACATATCCTTTAAAGAAAAACAAACCTAGCACACACTCTACAGTGTACTTTCTCAGCTTTTTCACTTCTAAATAATTCGTTGGTCACGGGAATTACACGTTATTCAACATGTGCCAGCAATATAATGCAACATTCAGATAGAAAACCAATGCTTTCATCCTTGATGTTCATGTTGTTCAACATATCCAATTTCTAATACGACACCTATATCCAAACTCAGAAATTTTAAGAATTACAATATGTATGATATGATATGATATATTTATTGTGTGTATTCCAGAATTTTACAATTTACAACTTTTGGCTACATTTATTTGTCGATACCTTGTTGCTACCTTGGCTTACATGACACCCTGGTCTTCTGCTCTGCCAGGTAGCTCTTAACCTCCCTGCCTCCTTGTTACTTAATAAGCCCCCTTCCCCCCTCCATCTTCCTTTCTTACATTGTTTTACATTTCTGACCCATTTTTCTTTTACTTTCTGCAAGAACTCACCAATACTTCTTACCTTCTTTTCCTCCCTGCCCTTTAACATATTTATAGCTACCATTCTGTACTCTACTTTCTCCAATTTTTCTTCCCGAACCTATTTTCTCCATATTGCAACCTCCTCGCATTCTGTCACATAGTGCTCTATGCTTTCTTTTCCCCCCACACAATTGACAAATTCCCTTTCCCCTACCTCTTATCCCTCTTAGAAATATTATTCCTGTTCTCATCCATGCTAACCCTTCTCTCTCTTGCCTATTGCAGTAATATACATATGCTTCTCGTCCCCAATTTCGCTTTATTTGCTTGTAAAATTGTAATGATTTCGTATTTTCTAGACTTCCCCATATTTCCTGTCTTTCTATATCTTCTATTCTGCATTTTACTAATTTACCCACATCGCGTGTATTCCTTTCCTCTAATTTCCACATATCTCCCATTCCTATTCTTCCCATAATTCCTCCTATTTATGCCCACCAACTATTTGAGTTCTCTAATCTTTTTTGCTGTCTCATGCATAATTTCACAATTTGCCCTTCTTCTTTAAACAAACACTTATACCAACATTTTATTATTCTTTCCATTATTATTCCATTTCTTCTTGTCTTTCCTAATTCTACTAAAGCTACTTCCCTAGGTGCTGACCTTGGTAAGCATAGTAGCTCTTTACAAAACCTTCTGTAGTTTTGGTTCACCGTTTTGTTTACCTGTGTGCCTCCCCCCCTCTCCCAGATCTCCACCGCATACAACATTTTGGATTCAACTAGTGCTTCGTACATTCCTTCTAACCATTTGGTTGTCATGAATGTAACCAGATGCGTTAACTTAAAAAACCAAGTTTATATTAAAATATATATTTTCTATGCACATTTGTTAAACACCTTTAATTATCCGTTCTTTTCTTTGCTCTCTTTGTGGAAAACTAAATACTGACAGCATCTTCCATTTAAAACTGCGTTCGCATGCCTCATTTCGACCATTGAGAGCTTCACAGGCCATCTGGAGCATGTGCAGTGAGACACAAGGCATAACCCGCAATTACAAAAGTAGTACGGCACGGTATTTGGAAAATCTATTCATTTTTTCTCCAAAAAGGAGAAGGGAAGGATTAAAAAACATATGATTTTCTCATAATACGACCTCTTAGCACAGGAGGATCGATCTGAGCTGGAGTTAATGACGACGGAAAGCGGTATAGCATGAACAAATGAAATCGTTGCAGGTATTAGAAGAAAAGTGAATATGGTGTAGTTAAAACTTCTAGATAAGTGACACACGGAAAATTTAAAATTCTTAAAATGCACCACAGACAGTAACGGGATAGTAATATCAAGGAGATATTTTAGTAGGAAAACAAACACGTTTTGTGAATCCTTATAAGAAAAATTAAATGGAAAACCGACGAAGTACGCAAATTGGTTCCACTGAGACTAACAAAAGATTGTAGAAGGAAAATAATTTTAATCACGATAATTTATGGTGTACTACGTTAGATGTTAAACCCGTGAAAGAATGTATTTCTGTTCAAAATTTGTAAACTATCCTCTAAATTTGTTAATATTACTAACAAGCATGAAATTTTTCAATTGTGTATGTAAGCAACATAACTTTTATGTTGAATACTTAGGCTTAGTGGTCAGACCACTTGGCTCTCACCAAAGTGGCCCAGGTTCGATTCCGGGTGACTGCAAAGTGAAATTTGTGATTGACAACACGGCGCTGAAGTGGGTTTTCTCCGAGATCTCCGGTTTCCCTCGTCATCTCATTCCACCGATGCTCCATGTTCACCTCATATATCAACAGTGTCACCGCCTGTGGTGCCGTATGTAGTAAAAGCGGGCGTTAAACACTACACATTTCATTTAATTTCATTTCTTGTAGCACACTTGCTGATCAATGGATAATAAATTAAAGAATAATGGTATATCCCAGAGAGAGGGGCTGTTATTTCAAAACTGCAGTTCTTTCAAAATTGAAACTGAGGAATTTTCTCAAATATAAATACTCTCCTAATGAACATTTTAGATTTGCATAAAATATTTGAAGCTTTTGCAGATTGACAAAATCACTAAACTTGGTTTTCTTAGCAACGAACAACTTAACATGAATGAAGTAATGTCGACGTGCAGTTATTTTCACTCATTGATATAATTTCGAAATAATTGATAACTAATAATCGTTGGCAATTGTTTTTTTATTTGTTTCCTTAAAATTCATGACTGGTCACTGAGTCCTTATGAGCATATAAGTGATACGCTTACAAATTCTCTTGGTAGTTTCCAGTGAACGAGTAGAAAATATGATTCTTTCTTTAAGTGTTTTAAGATCTTCAGTTTAGGTGAATGCATAAAGGAAATAAAACGAAATTTAGACGACATAATTCATAAAATAGCCATATAGAACGTTTTCACCTTTTTTGTTAATTCAGATAAATATGAAACTTTAGTTTTTATATCAATTTGACTTTCGTGATCGAATTAACTATATCAAATTTTACGCATTTCAAAATTATTGCAAAATCCATGTTCTGGTTCAATTTCTTTTTGTAATATACGTCCTCCAACGTTAAGTCATATCGGACGATAAATGGAATGAGTGAAATGATACTCAAATGAGTCCGGGGTTCATAGAGCTTAGACCCGACATTCATCTTTCAGGGTAAGGGAAACCCCCGAAAAAACCATTCTGGTTCAATGGGTTTCTGCTAAAACTTTGAAGATTGACTACAAACTACAATTATAACAACCGAATGGAGACCGGGAGTTCCGTGGTTCATATTCTGGCTGTGGCAATTAATTTTTCAAACTGATTTTAGCTACCAAACCTTGGTCTGCACACGGCAGAAATAATTACTTTACATAAATGAGCAAATAGTGGTTTAACTATCAAGCCTGGAACTTGAATATTTACAGCATAGTAAGTCGCCACAAGAGGTACGAGTCTCCTTGTATATGAGTTCTCATAAGTGGCTTATTGCAAAAAATACGTGTCAGTTGGAGAATTTAATATCATGCTGGTATGTTGCCGTGGAAGCCCAATGATCAAGAGCAACTGGGAGACCCGTGCTTAAGAACCCGGCTGTGGCATTGAACTTTTAAGTATGACTCCACCTATCCAAACTTAGCCCTACACACGCAGCGTGGAAGAATAATTTACAATATGAGAAATAGCAAAGATGAGCCATAGGCCTTGGAAGTAAATGTAAGTCTTGTACCCATAGTCATGTTCTAAAGGTTCAAAGTGCTTTTAGGATATGATTTTACCCTTCAATCTTTTGAAACCATTGCACAATTTCAGCTAGAATACCCCTAATTTTCAATTTAGTAAGTGAATTAATTACTGGTGATATAAATGCATCGTTTCTCTAATATTTTCAGCAAACGGAAGCTCAAGTTCATTGATACATCCATCTGATAGTACGAATTTGATCTAGTAGTTTCTTGCTCCTTCATGTTTCATGCCATCTCTTTAGGTAGGCAGCTGCATGGAATTATCCTTGTGTGAAAGGGGAACCTGGACTTTGCGAAGAATTGGAAAGAGGAATTAAAAGCAATTGAAATCTGCATATGGATAAGAATAGTGTGGGAAGATTGGACAAAGTAAGAAATGCAGCTGCGCTAGATTAAACAAAGGAAGCGGAACGAAGAAGCTGATCGAATAAAGGAAAAATATGTCGTTGGGACATTAAATGAAATGAAACTAATTGCCAAGAGATTTGCTTGATGCACCTAGAGTCGTGGTTCTGCAGTAGTTAGGCTCGGATTCGGTAAGTCCCGCTTCGATTCCAGTGGACTGCCTCTCTCAGCTTCAGCTTTTTGTGGCTTTATCTGGTTATGCCACCTTTCATCTTTTACTTTTACTTTGAACCAAGTTACTTTCTAATTTTTTATATGTGCCATGTTTCGTGGCGTATGACGGAGCACCATAGATGACTAGAAGATAAGAGTACTCCTAATGGACAAGAGAGCTTCTTAGTCGATAGATTTTCATTGCTCCCTCTACTCAGCTCCAGCAGAGGAACAAGTACTGGAATCCGCCGGGGACTTCCGCGTCCCCATTTGCCAGTGACCGATATCCTTCTTGGACTTTTATATCTTTCTCCTGGAGAATGCTTAACATAATTAGGTTGCGGCACGTGAGGTTTGCCTCTTCATTATAATACAGATATAAATATTGTTTAAAAGAAATCGTAAATAATAAACTTCAATATCATTAATCTATAAATCAGATACCAGGTTCCGTACTTAGTTGTAAATAAACACCTCCATTGCATGTAAATGGACGTACACTTTAAAAATATAACGATATGATTTTGATGATACAGTTTGTTAATACTGCCTAACCAGACTACTTTTGACAGCTTCCATTATTAGTTGATCACAGCTAATAAAGTGCACGCTCGTAAGATTTATCTAAATTGAGGAAAAACTTTTCCGCCTCGGTAGCGTAGATGGCAGCGTGTCTGCCTCACGTTTAAGAGGTCCCGAGTTCGAATCTCGGTCAGGGTGGGTTACCTGGATAAGGTTTTTCCAGGGTTGTCCCGTATCCTGATAGACGAATGTCGGGTAACTCTAAGCTCCGTGGACCCCGGACTCATGTGAGTCATTCATTGTCCGATATGACTTAACGTTGGAGGACGTAAATTTCAGAGAGAGAGAGAGAGAGAGAGAGAGAGAGAGAGAGAGAGAGAGAGAGAGAGAGAGAGAGAGAGGGGGGAGGGAGGAAAAACTTAAACATTCTGTAGCTCGACACAGTAGACATGCCATTAAAACCAGCAACAAAAATTTCGTGCATGGTTTTTATGCAGTCCCTGTATGACACTGCGTGGTGTCTTACGTTGTTGCCCAAAGTACCTACAATATCTAAAATTACATCATTACATAAGTAGTCTTAGTAATAATTTTGCAGTAAATGTGTTGAAAATCAGAGAGTTAGGAAGACTATTATACTCGTATGCATAAACTGGGAAGTATGTTTAATACGGAATACACAATTTTACGCACTACCTCTTCTTTGGCAGCCAAAAGGAATATACATAAAAAATGAAAGATATTTAATTTTAGCTTAAGATAACCAATTCAAAAGATGAAAATGGCATTGAATATGTTATCTAATATTTACACTGGTTTACATGAACTGTAATTTTACAGTTAAAGAGGACTTAACCAGCAGAATCTGAAACACTACAACAATGACAGAATTCAGCTGATTCAATATGTAAAACTACACTTAGAGCGTAATGTGTTTACTGTCTTCGAATCTTCCATAATATACACATCTTGTCATTCAATGTTTTATTTTTGAGTGCTATAAATATGGTATGTTCCAAAAATGAGTAACATATTGTAATATTCGACTGGTTATATTAAGGGACAATTTAAAATAATTAGAAAAATTACAAAAATATCAATAAGGATTGTAATCTCAGAGTAAACGGAACTTAAATTTTACTCGGTGCACAACATGTTGAAATTAAAATACTCACTGATTCTCCACATACAATAATGATCCTTTAATGTACCACAGGGTATAATCCAACTTGAAGTTTCACTCACATTAAAAATAAATTAGATACTTTATGAATAGATTAATTTAACTTTGATTGCTTTACAAACATTGCCTCACCCACACATCTACCTTCTGTGTACACATCCCACAGACTGTCTGGCTATTCCGGTGTCAGCTAAAAAGCCACGCGGAAAACTTCTAGTTCATTCCGTTAGCGGTATACATGCTCGGACTCTTCCCCTACTACGTGATATTAATAATAATACTAATATTAATACGTAATAATACTAAATTTTCAAGTTATTTAATTAAACATCCTATATATAACATTCCCCCCGGCTAGCAATACGACGTCCTTGGCGTCCCAAAAATATAGATTATTAAAGAACAAATATTTATAATTTGTATTCTGAACGAATACTAAAAGTCTATATATAAGATAGCTTTATGTTATTCCTTGCCGAGTTGGATACATGATAAAATTGTGGGAAGTTATCTCACAATTTCTTAATATGTCAGTTTAAATGCAAGTTTTATATAGGTATGTATTACAAAAACGACTCCACAAATATTAACATACAAGCGTAGTCTTTGCGATTCCTCTTAAGCTATAAGAATTATAAAGCTTAATAAAAGAGTGAATTCCGTGAGAAATGCTTTGAGGGTTTTCATCTCTATTTATCCAAAGGACAGTACCTAATAAATTTTTAGTAGCAAAATGGTTTTATGGATCTCAATAGTAATCATTGTTAATCATGCAATAAAAATGTTATTCTGACACGAATTTTTCTGTTCACTCATCAATTTCATTCTTAACTAATCCCTAGAAACAAGAGCCTTTTCCGGGCATGGTTTATCGCCCGGCCAAGCGTCCGCATACCCTCTGTCCACTACGGCGTCATCAGTGGGTGCAGTACTTGAGGATGGATAGTGGTCATTACCTTAATCCTTAATCCTTAATCAGATATATCAGCTCCTGTAAATAGGGGTCATACTTCAAACCACTTAGTTCCTCAATTAGCTCTTCAGGTACCTGATGAGCCCGAATGCACTCCAGACCACGTTTCCCAGCGGTAGAAAGCTTCCATGCCAATACCGGGAATCAAACTGTTTCTCATGATTGGTAAGCACTGAAAGTGCAATAATGAGATGATCACAAACTATTCTAACAAAAATGTTACTCTTACTGTTCCTACTTAATCGAAATAAAATCCCATTACACCTTCGTTGAGGTTCATTATGGAGTCACCAGTTACTAGTCTAAAGCGAGAGTGAGTTTTGTAAAATGCGTGTATTTGTGAATGACTTGAGAATTTAATGTCTTTGCATGACTACGAGAGGAAAAAGAAACGTTCTATTTGAAAAATTTGTGAGGATTTGGAAATTTAAACTATCACACACTTAACACCTTATGTAATTTAATGGGATCTGTATTCTTGAAGACACTGTTCAAATATCAAATATCAATTTGGTTTTTGAATTACACTATTCCAATATATAGACACACAAATATACGCACATACACACAGACTGAAAGAGAGGCATATTTCTAAAAACAGGTGTTTTGATTCAACGGTTCTCAAAACATGTATTACAAGTGAAATATCAGTGTCGAACTCTTGTGTGCCATATAATAATTATTTCTTTACATATTATAGTAAGCAGTGAATAAAGTAAATAGGCATTGTAATCTTTAAAATGTAGATGAAACGATTGACAGTAAAAGGGTAAAACTGCTAAACAGACACGAAACTGCACTCGTATAACTCTGCTGCAAGGGTGTTATATGTTTCTTCTTGTGAAACAAAGCGATGTATTTTGTTTTTCTTCTTGCGTACTTTGTTATCAAATAATGTCCCAGAAATATTTATACCAGCTGAGTAGAGCTGAATGTTGGTTAGCCGAAATTGGGAATCTTACAAAGGTTAAAACGCCATTGCGATCTAAGTAGGAAGGTCATTTTTAAACATGTCACTGTATATCAAGCTGGTACTGCTTAGAAACTATGCTTTGCTTTGTTCAGTGTAAAACTGTAGTTCGGTGAATGATTGCTTGGATTGTGCCTGAAATAGTGGAACATGTCTGAACTGCAGAGCGGTTAAAAACGGCTGAAGTCTGGGTTCACTTTTGAGAGATCTCCTAGTTGATTCCCCTTGGGATATTTCGTGGTTTTCCCAGGTGAGTACACAAATGCTGAAGTGGATTGTGTACTACTACCAATTTTTCTGTCTCTCATTTATTTTTGGTGAATGCAGAAGGTGAATGCACATTGAAGAGAGAACTGTTTCTTCCCTTAGACAAAACTTTCTGCCATATCTGCGCATTTGGATAGGAGGAGTTTCGAAGTATCCTAATCTGGAATCGTTATCGATATCGCACTCCTACGGCCATTTTTAGTGTCCTAATTCTTAGAAGTTTTATAAGCATAATAGCCTGGTTCTAATCCCTACATTTTCTTTCAGAGCTTAAACTCTTTTATGCATGAAGTGTATCTAGGAAACAAATGTTTGCTAGACCTTATAGGAGAATATATTTGTTCCTAGCTTATTTATACATTCTATACCTTTATTGGCGTGGTCAATACGATATTCCTTTTAAGACGGCGTTTGATGTTTGATATTTAAATATAAATCAAAATACACTGTCCATAATGCAAATATTTTCTGGGCTGAAGAATGCGATTGAGCCGGTATAGTTACGTTCTTTGTACCAAGATGCATCTTTAGAATGGTAATTTATCGCTTTTTTGAACATATTTATGCCTCTATTCATTTTTTCTTTCTTTTGATGTGAGAAAGTTTCACATTATAGTAACGGTAATGTTAGTAATACATCGCACAGCAGTGTCTTCTGGAAACTCCAGTCCTTAAATAATAGCTGATGTGTTTAGATAAAATTAATCATCATTGTAAAAATTATTTGGGTGCCTTCTCGAAATGAAAATTTTATGAGATTGTGAACAATCCAGAACTACCTGTAAGTTAAACAGAAAATTTCACTCTATAATTAAAGTAACTTTAATTTGATGTGTTTGTTAATTAGAGACTTTAAGAAAAGCACTAGGGCGACAGTCCTTAAGAGGGCCAAGGCCTACCAACCTGACTGCCGGCCTCATGCACACTTACGCACGGCAGAGATGGACGATCATCCAACCGATACGGGGAGGAGATGTGGTCAGCCGAAATGTTGGTTTCTGTGACCAGGGCGGCTTACCTAGCGTATGCTCCTCACCTTTCTCACGATGCTGAGTGGGCACCGGTCCCATACCCGGGACCTAAAATCCCCACCACATGAGTGGGACCGAACCCGAGCCGTTTTCCGTGGCCAGGGACCCAGGCATGCTGCCTTATCCCGCTGAGCCACGGCGCAGGATAATTACAGACCTTTAGGTGTTTTATATTTACTCGGACTTCTTAGCTCTTATGCTGACATTAACGTAAATTAAAATGTTGTGTTTAATTAAATGAAGCTAAGGCGGACACATATCTTACGTAGGTAATTTTGAGAGGTGCGGTCCTCCGACGGTGATACTTTATCGGTGGTACGGGTGAGGTTCAGAGTAATAGGGTTTGTCGCTAAGTTATTTTAACATACAAAGCATAAGCACTTCAAAATAAAAAAAGTAAACCACTCACAAATATTAAGCAAGTTTGCAGCTCCATCCCTTCGTTGGTCAAAATTTATGACATCTGCTTAAGAACGCGCTCATTCACTCTACCCATTGCCTCTGAGGAATGTCAACAAAGAATCTTATTTTTAAGTTCATTGAAAGTCTGGAGTAGACTTTGTGTAATATTTCTGTTAATGCATCCCAGAGTAAAAAATAGCAAGTATTAATTTGGGAGAACGAAGTGCCCTCTTTCTTGTAATGTAAGTTGCTTGTATGTACCATGTCAGAGTCCTGCTGAAAAGTCGCGAAAGCATGTTCTCTGTCGGTTAATAACTCAAAAAAAGGCACAAAAGATTTTGCACATACCTCTCACTGTTAATAGTTTTCAAAAATATATCCTCGCCATATCGCACCACACTCAGAACTTCTGATCATACACAGATTCCTTGTGTATTACGAGGGCTGTTCAATAAAGAATTATCAAAATTTTTTTGACAACCTACCTTCACTCAACCTCATAATTTTAATGCTTCTTCTCAAAATAGTCTTCCCTGAATGCGATGCACTTGTCCCAGTGTTTCTGCCAGTCTTCAAAAACATGCTGGAAACCATTATTTTGAGATATCCTTCAAACTCACCTCCGCAGCCTTCACCACTGCTTCAGATGATGGATAATGCCTCCCACGAAGGCGTTTCTTCAAGTTAGGGAATAGAAAAAAGTCACATGGGGCTAAATTCGTATTATGGGAAGGGCGAGGAATGCACTTCACGTTGATTTTTCCAAGATATTCAGCAACAACATTGGCAATATGCGGCCGCACATTATCGTGGTGCAGCATCCAGCCTGCTTCTCGGAAATATGGTCTTTTGCGCCTGATATGGCCTTGCAATGTCTTTAGGACATCCCTGTGGTGTTGTCCAGTTACTGATGTCTGTGCAGGTACAACATGATGATAAACCTTTCCATGAATATCAAAGAATGAGATGACCACAACCTTTCCGGCAGAAGCAACCACTTTTTCTTTGTGATGAAGGAGATTTCGACACTGAGTTTTGCTGTTTGCTCTCAGGATCAAAATAATGTAGCCAAGTTTCATCAGAAGTGATTAGCTTTGAAAGAAACTCCGGATCTTCCACTAACATCAACTTTAACTGCAATCAGACCTGCATGCGAATGTCCTTTTGTTCGGGAATCTTGGATCCCATCGCGCAGAAACACGTCTCATGTGTAATGTTTCTGTCACCAACGTGTGGGTGGCACTCAATGAAATGTTCAGTACTTCAGAAAGTGATCTTAAGGTAATTCGTGGATCTTCTCTCACAATGGCAGCAGCAGTATTGATATTTTCTTCCGTAAGAACAGTAATTGGAGCACAGGGTCCATCTTCCTTTTAAATCTATTGTCTCCCCTCTTTAAATGTTTTCAACCACCTGTACTGTAGGGAAGAACAGACTCTCCACAGGCCTCCTGTAACATTGTATAGGCCTCAACTGAAGATTTTTTGAGACAAAAGCAGAATTTCAAAGCCGCATATTGTTCCTCGCGTGTTACCTCCATTGCAGCGGTAGGCGATATTGAACATGTCTGAAATTTCCTGGTTCTCACAGGCGGGAACCAGGAGTACCAACAATGAAACTACACGGCGTGTTTGTTTCACATTAAGCTAACAGAATATAATAAGTTTGAATTTTTGTGCGAAAAATTATGATCGTAAAAAAGTTATGATCATTCTTTATTGAACAGCACTCATACATTAGGTTTTTCATTAGTCCAATATGATTACCTCTTTTTAATGTTATGTAGGCAATTCTAGTATATTGTAATTTATATACCTATATGAGTAATTTTCTTTTCTTTTTAAGTGTTTGTTATGCTAGAAATAATTTAGGTGACAAACATTACTATAAACACTGCGGACTTCCTGTCAACAGAACCACCGATAAAGCAGCATCTCCGATGGGTTGAATGCCGTTAAAACGGTGTGAAGGTTAATTTACCTAGTATAGCTGACATAAATCAGTATAGTAATTTATTTTTAAGTCATTCCTCTGAATTGCATCTACTTAGGTCACGCTGTCTTTTTTTGCTGCGGCATTTTAATTGAATTATTTTTCTTTACAGGTAAGTCTTCCTATCAATGTGGGGTAAATCTAGCAGAAGTTGGAGGGAAAGTCAGTAAAGGTAACGAAAATATGTATTTATCCTATTAATTCTATTCAATATTTACATTATAAATATATTCTTCTTGTTTGGTATCCAAGGTTTAAAACACATACATCTTGAAGATTTTCTTTGGTAGCTCTGAAGTGATACAAAGATTACTTCAGTGTATTCATGGTAAAAATCTCTAAATATCTCTCTATCCATTCAAAATGTTTAAGTGCCATAATTTCACTCCTATAATTTCACAGAATGCCATTAATTGGAAAGGAATGTCAGAATAAACCTTATTGATAAGCGTATGGGTATAGCTTTACTGAAATGATTATGAAATCTATTAAAATGATTTAGAGGTTTATTTCAATAAAATAAATTGAGCAAAAGTTTAGTGAAGCATCCTGCCTCCTCATCAAACGTTTGAGTTATAAGAATTGATTTTATTACGAATATTCCGCTCTCTCCGTTCTCAAAGGCCAGAAGTATGAACACAGAAATGAACGTGTAGGTGCGTTAAAGCTATACCGTAAAAATCCACTGCTAATCAGATAAGAGTGAGGAAATTAAAGTGGAAGTGAATGTTGACATGCTTCAATAAAAGCTATTAAATCTGGCACTAGAAATATGCAGCTCTGAGAGCCCCGAACACCATGCGATGTTTCTGAAGTTCAAACGTGAGTAATGAATTCAAAAGAGACTTATACAGTGAAATAAAAACAGCAAAAAAAAAAAAAAAAATAATAAAAGCCTTAGAAAAGGAAACATCAAGGAATGGCTTCTAAAGAGAAATCGTCAAGGTTATTGGACTTGTAATAATTCACTCTATAAAATTTCACTGATTACAACTTAGTGTTATTAATATTTTTGTTCATTATGGATTATTAAAAACATAAAAATTTTATACTTGCAAGATGCATCGCCAAAGAAGCACCTTTCTCAGAAATATTCTATACTGCATAAATTTATTTCTAAAATTTGGTAATAAATGATTTTCGATTTGCTTATTGTATTTTTATTACATATATAACTTGCACTTTTATGCTGCTTAATTCATTTTATCGAAACAAATTGTCCCGCAAATTGAAGTAAAACAACACATTTTGTCCTGATATATTCAATCCCATCTATTTTTCCTATTAATAACATGATAATAATATTAATATAATAATACAAATAATATTAATAGTTCTTGAGTCCCAGTAACTCGCCACAAACAACTTACAAATAGTAAGTCGCCACAAACGGAATATCTCGAATGCGTCCCTAGTGGTTTACACGGGAAATATATGAGTCAAATGCAGAATTTATTGTCAGGACGGCACTTTGGCCATGGTAGCTCAATGGGTTAGAGCGACTGGACTGAAACCAGGAGATCCGTGGTTCAAATCCCAGCCATGGCATTGAAGTTTTCATGTTGAATCTGTCTATCAAAACCTTAGTCTTTATACGGCTGGTGTGAAGAAGTGATTGATTTCCACCAATTAAATAAAATAATAAGAGTTACATGGTTGTTTCCGAGCTTTCCAAAGATGTGATTTTTATTTGCTTGGGATCAGTATTATATGGTTTAAGTTCCTCATTAATTAATCAGCAATAGCCAATTGTCAAATTTATTTATTACAATATTTCTTACTACCGTGATCTTCTGCGTTCATATGTATAGTCAGAGATAAGTGGTTCGGAAGGTTTATTTTTAAGTTGTGTGTTCAATACAAAAGAATGTTCAAGCTTTGCCATCTTTTACAGAAATACTCCAGGCCACTCAAGTATTAATTTTACCTTTATTTGTTATATGACTTGTCCTAACCGTCTTTACAGCGATATATACGTATAACTTGTATAAGAAGACAAAAATCGTTTAAGCACTTGTGCGTGAAAGTAACATTTGTAAATATCTATTTAATAGCTATATGTTTAATGTCAGTGTAAAGTCAGTTTTAATTATATATCCCGTCAAAAGGGAGATATAATTAATTATACTTAACCATAAAAGCAGCTTCGTGCAAGTGATGCAACACAACGGTTGGTACTTACGTTTCCAGCCAGCTATATGTTACGTTCTACAGTGCAAACTATTATCCTTATTGCAATCGAACTGAGTAAACTTACATAACTCATGTGCATACATTGGCTGTTTGGTTACAACACATTGTTAAATACAGACAATGTTTGTCAGTACCATTAAACGCATTCTCTGGTTCATATTTTACATCAAACGTTCTACTAGAGGTAAAATAAAGCAAATTAAGTTGAAGCGTTTTTATTTTACTGTTTACATAAGCAAATAAATGCGTCTATATATAAAAAAGCATGTTTTGAGTCTATTAAGGGTATTTTTAGAAAAAGGTCCATCCCACTGGTTGCTTATTGCGTTTATTCAGTAACGAAATGTTGGCCAAAGAATTCAAACCTCGTTTCTAAATCCAGCTGCTGCGAGAATACGGCATGAAACCACTTACCCATGAAAGCCCTATCAATACCATAAGGAGTGTTCTGTTATTCAAAACTACATACTGCTTGAAACATTTTCGTTTCTTATGACACATGCATTTAGCATTTTCTTTAAACAGCTTTATTAGAGTTGGGGAATACAAAAAGGAGGGGAATAATAATAGAGAGGATACTGAAATTCTGGTATAAGTGTATTAAAGGGCAGAAAGTGGAATTATTGAATCTGTGCAAGAAGCAACAGAAAAGCACTAAGAACACAAATAGTTGGTGGTCGGAATTGGAAAGAATGGTATCGAAGATAGGTATGGGAGATTTATGGAGAGCAGAGGAGTCAAATCATAGTGGTTTTTGGAAGGAAGTGAGAACCTGAGTACAAGACATAGATAGGCAGGAGATATGGGAAAGTATAGAAGAAAAGAAAACTTTAAAATTGTACAAGCAATTAAACACAGAATGGGGTAGGGATATATATATACATTGTTGCAAACCGGGGTTGTTTTACAAATCTGATCAACATCTGGGAGTTTAGCTACTGAAAGGTTAAGGGAGCAGACGGCAGAGCTAAACAAGTCAAATGTTAGGTACATGATTAGGGTTAAATTAAAGTAATGGATTCTCCATAACATTGACAAATATATTTTTAAGATTGAGGGATGTCAAAACAAACAAAGCTCTCCTTTATCTTGAAGATATACAGGGTGCAATCAAGACAGACATTGCATCAATTAATACATGATAAATAAATATTACCTTTTATGAAGAGTAGCGTAGAGTTCTGAAGAAGAGGAGGCTGGTTCATTTTGATGAGTTGAGTTTTGTAGAAGTATCCATAAGTTCTATGGTGAGACTAAAGTAGCAGCATCCAATGATCCAAGCAACTAACTGACTGACCAATTGAAGATGGACTAACTGATGGCTGACTATGATCCGACTAACCCTTCCTTACTGGCTGTAATCGTGTAAATAAAACTGACTTCCAAACTTTCTACTATCATACGACTCAGTGGTTCCTCACAGAAAGTTTACATCCTATGGTGCAATCTTGTGCAATCCAAGAATGACTCTTCTTAATTTTTCTGCCGATTTGACAGAACACATATGAAGCCTGTAGCTTAACACGAAATGAAATGTGAACCTCCAATAATTAAAATATTTCCCAAATCTTGTTCAGACCTTATACACAACAATATCAATGTGACAAAGCTAGAAGGGAAGGCATAGCATGGATGAGAGTAGAAATAATATATCTAAAAGGTTTGAGAAGTAATGATGTAGGGATATGTGAATTTTGTGGAGATGAAGAGAGCACGTTCATTATCCGATAGAATGTAAGGATTTAAAATATTGCAGGAGAAAAATATGGGACAAGAAATGGGACAGTATAAGCAAAGAGCTAGTGTCGTTACGCATGCTAACGGGAATGGGTGAAAAGAAAAATAGATGTATAGGAAAATTCTTATATAGATTAAGAGAAAAGTGGATTAGGGTAAAATAAATGAAGGTCAAGAATAAATGAAACAGCTTGTGAATTCCTCTGCATTCTGGATGGATTATCCATACCTAAGTTTATGTAATTAGAAAGTCAAGGTACACTACCCTCACCACATTGACTCAGAAGCTGAGTCGGTGTTGCGCTCGATAATAGTAACAGCATTGTTCCTATTTGTGTGAAAGTCTGGAAGGATAAATGGCTTATTCAATGTATCGCAACGCAGTTTTATTTGAAGTAATGCATGAAGTAACAGTAATTTAAAATAATATGGCTAATTATGCTACTCCACTATGATTGTTTACGATTGTATGCCAATACACAATCTGTTCGTGCTGTGACGACATTGTTTGAAGACTGTTTGAAGCCTGCGGCTCACTATTAGTCGATTAATTTGTAATTCTGATACATAATAATCAGAAACATATACGCATTCCAAGATTTTGTTTCAAATTAAACGCGCTTCATTCAGACATACTAAGTTTATTAAAATTACGTATAAAATGTTCATAGGCTTAATATAAAGGAGCTTTGTTTGTATATGGAAATACTGCGAACACAGAAATGGTAATCTAATATGTTGCAGTTAGCCAAAAGTTCATTGTTAGCGAGTAACAAGTCACTTCCGTAGCAGTTGAAACAAACGATTGTCTAGCCATGGGCAGTATTACATGTTCATAAAAAGTTTGATAACTGAAAAACAATTGATTTGTTTGCAGTAAAACATGGACAGCTCTTATGTGCAAAAACTGTTGTTATTAAATACATAGAGCCTCAATTCTGTAATACGTTTTACATGAGCAACACATCACTTTTATTCACTATAGCCCAAATTTGAGTAATTTTTATTCTTTCGGTACTTTTAACTACATATGTTAGTCCTAAACGCGCGCGTGAGATGTTACATTCTCTTCTATACTACATGCCTTAGAGAGGCCTGCAAGTACTCCAAATGCACTTGGTTTTTCTAATTATGTAGTTTCCAATGTTTCTTCGAAGCATTTTTGGGGGGTAATTTACGTCCTCCAACGTTAAGTCATATCGGACGGTAAATGAACTGAGTGAAATGATGCTCAAATGAGTCCAGGGTCCATGGATTCTAGAATTACCCGAAATTCGTCTTTCAAGATAAAGGAAACCCGCGGAAAAGCCTTATCCAGGTATCTCACCCTGACTGAGATTCGAACTCGGGACCTCTTGAACATGAGGCAAACACGCTACCATCTACGCTACCGAGGCGGGCTTACTATTCATTGAGAATATATATAATGATTAGCAACCTTTTTTATGTTAGCAATTTTGTGTGAAGAGCATGAACCAATAATTGTGCATGTGTTATCTATGCTTGATGTACATGTATGTATGTACGATATATCGACATATAAGTAACATAGCGCTCTATAAGAACAAAAAGTTATGCATTTTTTAGAAGTAAATTCCTCAATTAGTTTGTGCAACACTTTTATAAATGGTGCTTGAATTTCATATTTTCTTAGGTAGAATTTAAACCCGGTAAGTGATCTTTTTTCTCTTGAACAAGTTCAGAATTACTGTCTATATCCTTGTAAGGATATTATTTGTAGTAAAATTCTTCACTGATAGATACCTTTATTCAACTGAAAGATGATGTGCGTGCATTTCAGCTTGTAAAACTGAAATAACTTATTAATTCTATAAATGAAAGCAACAGAGTATATGTATGATGGGGTAAATTTACATTCTTCTCACAGAAGTTTTTACATTCACAAATAAATATAAAATGGAAGAACTAAGCCTCCAGCAACCGAGTGAAATGGATCAGCCCGGCATTCGGGAGGCCCGGAGGTTCTTTGAAGTCGCCAGGCGTATGCTGGGTAGGTTAATTACATCACTGGAATTTCCTGTCCCTCCATTTCATCTGCAATATCACTTCATGACATCTCTCATCTGGTGGTCTCTTTCATGGTAGAAGTGTTGGCGGGAGTCTCGGCGGTGCATGGCAGGATGATATGCTCTGATTAAAACTTCCTCCTCGGGTAGGACGGTCTCCGGTCGGATGAGCTGTCGGTTATACTGGCCTGCCGGGGAATTTCCAACTAGTAAAATATGGGGGCCCTGCCATTTGTACTCTAGTACCTTCTTGGGTCTGCCGCCTTCTGTCTCCTCTCGCCTCATTCAGCCTCCCGAGAATGCCCCAATCTGGGCATGGGTACAATAGATAAAGACTGGTGGCAGCGTCGAATTCCCACCGCATCGTAATCCAATCAAGCCCAAACCTCAAGCAATTGCATCAATTTTAAGAATAGAAAAAACTTACATTTAAACAGTATAACAATTTCTGTAACAGGGACTTCCTTTTCAATCACAACTGGTGCCGAACGGGCCAGGATTGTGCAAAAAGCGCAGAATGTTCGTAAAATTGTGGATGGTTTCAATTATACAAAGGTTGTACGAGTACACATCTGATAACCACAAAAGTGTTTTGAATTTTGTTTATATTGTGGAATATTATATATGCTTAGGTGTATTGCCAAAACAATAACAGTTCTTTAGATCTATTGTTACGGTGGACAAGAGGTAATGTGGTGGAAAAAGGAATAAATCAGTATATGAAAAAGTTAAATAGGATAATATTTTTTAAAATTCTTTTTTCCCCGCCTTTAACTCCAGTGGTCATGTCAGCGGCCGTTCACCTTTTGGGATATACGGAAGGTGTTAACTCGTATTCTTTGGGTTTTAATCATTAGATCACGCACACATTCGCACTCTCATTCATACTTCTAGACTCTGGGGAAGGTGAGGAACTATCTTGGTCGGAGAAAAATCCCCATCCCTACGGCCGGGAATCCAACCCGGGTCCCCTAACACGGCAGGCAGGCGCTCTACCGATCTTGATAATCTTATTGTTCAACACAAAAGGTACACCCTTATAACAATAGAAGGCGTCTTTAGAATTTTTCAACAGTATTGTAAACATGTACCCTTTTTTCTTTTTTCATATTCCTGGCCTCCTGTTGCGGCGAGAAAACATGGTTTATGTAAGGAATATTGAGGAGAAGTTTGAAATATCCTATAATGTTATTAGCCGGTTTAATTCCAATGCTTCACTAAAGTCAATGTAGTTGGAAACTGAGAACATTTAATATGACAATACATGCACGACATATTTAACTCTTGAAGTTATGTTGTACAAACAGGAAACTTACAGCGTTGGATAATTATAATATCAAGTTTTAGGTAAGCTATGTCTTTATGAAGAATCCCGATGCTCGCTCCTTTTCATTTTATAAAATACTAAGCTAAATGAAAAGAATAAAGAGCACAAAGCAGGAGGGAGTCTGGTCTTCTACTTTTACTGTTCTTTTAAACCTCAGTCCCTTTATGATGAATTCAGTTCCCTGAACCTTAGCTACTCATCTTTTTCCATAGGACGTCCATGACATTGATCAAAGTGACACGAAAGGTCTGGGTAAAGCAGGGAAAGAATATTAAGTCTGACACAATTCCTCTCAGGGTTCATATTGGCGTCATAAGGGTTGTCACCGTTTCTTGCAACCTAAAAGAAGCTCCAGATTACTGAATACTTCACTGACGTTTTGTCTCTATTGTTTTAATCAGCTCTATTAAACACTTCTAAAAAAGTAAAATTGAGAAACGAATTTGTGAGCATTCTACATTACTGTGCTTTTACACAGTTTAAAATGCCATGCGCATGTACGTGTTAATTACTATAATTCCCGGTTTAACCAATAGATGTTAAAATAGTCGTTAACAAATGTAACGTAACAATTGTCACAGTGCCCACAAAACTTTTAAATTTCATGCATTTCACCATGTTTTCTGAAAATTTTAACAGACACGTTCAAACGCCAAGAGACTTGTGAATATTACAGCTATATAAGGCTATGGATGAGTCGTGTTATTTTCTGAACATACTGCGATGCGTCTTTGGTTTCGTTTTTGTCTGCACACAGCTGAAAAAATGACAGGTAAACAAAATCGTGAACAATAGCCGTGGGAAAAATTTCTCATCGGTGGAGAAAGAATCGCTAATTGAATTGATGACGGAGCATAAGGATATCGTGGAAAATAAAAGGATGGATGCGGTGAATGTAAAAGAGAAAGATGTCACGTGGGAAAAACTTGGAAACGAATCTAATTCAAATGCATGTGTCACTTACTAGAAGCACGAAAGAACCTCGTCAGTAAGACGCAAATTTGAAACGAGGTGCGAAGAAGGGCAAGTGACGAGTGACTTGAACGTTTCCAGATGGGAGGTGGACAGTGGACATCCACATAATTCAGTGAATTATGAAATCGCAAGGTTATTAATACTTGGAAAAAGGCGCAATCGCCATATTCCATCGTTGAGTAGTTAGATCAGTCAGAGGAAGTGGAGACAGCTGAAGGAAAAAGTAACAACTGAAGAAGCGTGAAACTGAAGAAGAAGAATTAGTAAAAAAATCATAACAATTTGGCACATCAGATATGTAATTTGGACAGATGATATAAGATCTACCATAAAAGGTAAACAAAAATCAACTGTTACAACAAAGTAAGGAATATTGCACATTGGGAAGCAATTAGCATGGCTCGAATATGACTATCTACTCGTTTGGAATGGGTGAAATGATGATCAAATGAGCCCAGGGTCCATAGAACTTAGGCATTCTCCTTTCAGCGTAAGGGAAAACCCCGGAAAAACCCTTATCCAGGTAACTCACCCTGACCGAGATTCGAACTCGGGACCTCAAGAACGTGAGGCAGACACGCTACCACCACGCTACCGAGGCAGGCCATAAGTACTCTATAATTCTATTGCATCTTTATTTCTTTTGCTTCAAAGTTTATGGTCTGTGAGCGTTGGATATTACAGAATAGTTATTTTACATTATTGATATTTTACTTTAATTTGAATTATAATAAAAGCTTTGTTTACATTTTAAGGTACATACTTTGTGTTGCAAGTTTTTGTTTGTTTTCTGCTTTTATAGTTCATTTTGTTCACGATTTACCGTCATTACGCAGTTACTAATTATTTTTTTTCTGCTAGCATTCCTCTGTAGGTATTTACATACTAATATTCTTCTACTGTAATGCATGATGTGAATTGTTACGCACGAGAAAAATTCCAATATTTCAGAGAATTGTGCTGTAAAAACGTATGGATGCGGGTGAACGAGTACGTGACAAGGAGATAATTGTAAATCAAATTAATTATCTGGAGATATGTTGCAGAAACTTTAATTTCTCGAATTTAATGGAGATGAAATGTTTGGTTTCTGATGTCATTTTGCAAAACATACTTGTTCACTTTCTGAACTACCTACCTGAGTAAACTGAAACGGTATTGTAACCATCCAAAATATCTATATCCAGATTTCATTTGAAATATACGTTTTGAGATACCCTGAACACACAGAAAGCACTTTTAGAAAAAAGGACTCTCTCTCTCTCTCTTGATATAAGAGAGAGACATTGTATGTGACTGTAAAAGTCTTAACACAAAAGTAATATCCGATAATACAAACTTTGGCATAATTTACTACCATGCAGCACGGAGAATTTTAATTAAATTTGCCCCCGAACTACACATTATTTGGAAGAGTTACGACATTTTCAAAATTCTCAAATGGCTCCAAAGATTTAGATTTCAACATCACATGTGTAAGGGATATAAATGTCAAATAAAATTTAGGCTTCTAATTATCTGGGAGCTGCCTGTTAAATTCTCTTCTTTCGGAAAGAATTTTACATAATTTTGTGGTAAACGTTATAGGTTAGAAAAAGGTGCATCTGTTAAAAATACATAATTATTTTTAAAAATAAAATATTTGGATAGCATTTACCTTAAATATCAGTTATATGTTTTAATTATGCCGCGCCATAGCTGAGTGGTTAGACCGTTCTGCTCTCACCTAGGTGGCCCGGGTTCGATCCCAGGCGATCGCGAAGGGGGATCTGTGATGGACGACATGACGCTAGGGTGGGTTTCCTCCGGGTCCTCCGGTTTCCCCACCATCATTCCACCAATTGCTCCATCAATCATTCATCTCAGGTGTTGGACCGACCCCTAAACCCTGTTTTCATCTCAGGTCAGATGCTTGGGCTCCGTCACTGTGAGAGAACCTAAGCGCCTCTTAATGTCAGCATTGACGAGAAAGGGAGAAAAAAAAGGTTTTAATTTTGTAATTTTTCGTCATTTTTAAAGGGACGTCTCGGTTTAGTTATTTCTCTCTATGGAAGGGGTATAGAACTTAAAAGACCTGAGTAGAAACATTTCTGAGCACATTTCTGACTACTTGGACTTCATTGAAACTTGCGATTTTTTTTTTTTTTTTTTTTTTTTTTTTTTTTTTTGCAAGCGCCTGCCTGCTGAATCAATTAAAGTAGAGAGCAAAACAAAAATTAAATTGTCAAAGAGCTAGTACATACTTCAAAGAGTTGAATTTTAGTCTCCCACCTGTTCATATGACAGGGCAGGACCCCCTTGGAACCTGTATATCCCAACAATTATGCTAGATTTGCATAAAGAAGTAAAAAGTCAAACAAATCCTCTCATATACAAACAAATGTTCCTGGAACTCAGCCAAAAACTTAGTTATCACAAGCAAATATTCACTGACGTATCTAAATATGAAGATGGCAAAAACGGATGTGCTGTTGTAACACTTGATCGTACATCATATGCGTTACCACACTTCTATTCTGTGTTTTCTTGTGAGCAGTATGCACTGAAAAAGGCACTAGAATACATTTTCGAATCAATTGACAGTGTTGTCTGACTCGTTTAGTACGCTGATGCCTCTGAAAAGTAAATCTTCGTCTCTCCTCCTCTTTGAAGATATACACAACTTCTGTAACGAAAAATATAAAAGAAATATAGAAGTAATAATGGCATGGATACCATCGCATATGGGTATTAAATGGAACGAAGCCGCAGATGAAGTAGCGAAAGAAGCTAGAGGCACCTTTATCAGATAAAACTACTGATACCCCTTAACAAGATTTCATCAGGAACATAAGAATTAAACTACGTGAGCCCTAGCGTCATAAATGGTTATTAGAAAATACCACATCAAAAATATTTGAAATAGTGGAAAAATATAGAGCTCCATATTCCATTGTACTCCTTAAGAGAACGGAGCAAATTGTAATTTCCCGTCTGAGGATAGGATATTTTCGACTCACACACTCATTTCAACTCATCAAGACTGAACCACCTCAATGCTCAGAATGTAATACAGGACAATCCATCAGATACATAATAACAGAATGCCCGTTTTATTCCAAATACAGGGAGCTGCACAACCTTCCACCTGAATTCCACCAGTTTTGTGAGAAGCCAGAAACACATGGAACCTCATAAGCTTCATCAAATCCACCAACCTGTCAACCAAATTGTAATTAATGTTATATATATAATTAAATACTACCAACTTCCAGTTGTTTCTTGCAATGTCTTGTAGAACATGGATTTTCGAAGACAGTATACAGCTACTTATAAAATTTGACGGCTGATGTTTCTTTGTACCTATAATGAATTTTACTATTCATATAAACCTTTATAGTGTTAATATGAAGTACATAATAGAATAAATTTTGAAAAGATAGCTATATAGTGAACAGCAAAAGTCATGTGAATATATAGCACAAACGTTGATGTTTAAGTTTTTATAGATCCCACGAGTATATATATACAATTGCATTCTTTCGGACTTTCTGAGGGTAACGAATGATCCTCATTAAAGAAAAAACCTTTCTTAACCGGTAATCTAAGCCATGACTTTTAGTTTTGAGAACACACAGTGCAAATCGTTCGATGACAAAGACATTTGAAACAATTTCTTATTTTCTGACTGTCCAGACAAAGTGTTCAACATTTTATTTTTGCTATCGAACCGTTAAAGTAGAAATTAAATTAACATCTGATCTAATTTCTGCTCCCTTTCATCCAAAGAGAAAATATTGAAATTTGATTATCCACATTCCGAATACTGTAGAATGGGAAGTATATTGCAAAATTGTTGCTGTTTCCAATAAAACCAATACTATTTCATTAAGTTAGAGGGATAAATTGCATTGTTTCATAACGAAATTGAGATGCAATGCTATCAGTTTTCAATTTCACAGCATACAATTTCCATTGAAACAATTTCTTTATTTCGCATATAAAAGGATATTCGGCAGATTGGTTAATTCACTTCGAATGTGTTACTCTTTCCTGATATATCTGCTTTCCAGGAAATACTTTAATGTATTTTTGACTGAACTATTTTAAACGTTTGTTTCCCGTAACTGCTTTCACCGGTTCCTACCTAGTCATCTTTCTGTGACCTGACATTTTAGGGCTTAGGATGTAAGGTTTAAATTTCTACCATAGACAGGGTTGTTTCGGTGCCACCGTCTATTCTTATTATAAAAATACGAACGCTTTTGAGCATGTGATGTAATCTAAAACCACTCAATTGATTCTTATATATAATTCCTTCGCCACTGAAAATACCTTGTGGCCATAAAGCACAATTTAATTTTAATGCATAGATTACCCAAAGATTAAAAATGATTTACAAAGCTCTTGTATGTGAATACAATATATGTTTGTGACATATTACCGGTTACCATGTTCAAGTTCGCTAAGCCTTCTCGTCCTGATGTTTTGGGTGTGGAAAACTACAGAATTTAGATCGTTTGTACACTATGTGTTAAATGTATATCTGTGAATGTGCCTTTCTGTACAATTTAATTGAAAAATAAAAAAGTTTTAGAAGTAAAACTGAACCTAAGTCCAGCATTTCGTAAGCTTGTAATGCGAAGATTTTCCAAAAAAGATTTCCAGCAAACTGCCACATACACAAAAAATATGGCACATTAAAGGCCAATAAATAAATCATAATAACTTCGTTTTCTATGATAGGTGTTGAAGCCTTCTAAATTATTAATTAAGTTTTCCTTATTTGTAATTTTAGTGGCGAGGTATTGTTTTGCTGCTGCGTAGACGAGCACTGAGAGAGATAGAAGCGGGGAGTGAAAGAGACAGATAGTACCCAAGCCACGCCTGCGGACCGATGAGCGCTGGGCACTTGCTGAGAAAGAGCAGCAGAGGGAGAAAGAGCCGGAGATAGTTTGGACATTCTCGCTGCACCACGAAAGACTGTAAAGCTTCGGCAGCTTTCGAGAAACTCCGGCAGCCTTCTAGAAACAGCGGCTCGGATATAAATGGGGCAGTGGGTGTTCTCGTGAGTCAGAACCACTTTCGTCAGGCTCCAGACGCTACAGAACAGGGCACTTCGCATCATATACGATACAGACTGTAGACTTCCTTCTCATATCCTGCATGAGCACTCCCAGATCCCGTACATTGTCGATGTCATCCGCGAGAGGACACGATCAATGTACGAGAAAATCCAAACTCACAACAAACCTTTGCTGAACTCCCTGGGCAGATATGACCAGAGGGAACAAAGACGCTTGCCATCCTTCAAACTACCAAGAGACGTCTTGGGGCCTCTTGATTAACCCAAGAGAAACCCCAGATGTCTCTAGGACCCATATTTACGCCTGATGGCTAGAGCGATATGCAACCAGTAACCAAAACAGTGCAAAAACGTTAAATCGTGTCTCCCAAACCGGGGGAACGCCAAAATGCAACTGCCTTTTAAAATCAATCAAGGGCATCCCAATCCAAATTTACCAAAACATTCAAACAAACACCCTAGCATAACATACCACCACATTGCTCATTTTGCAGTTAAAGCCGCAAAGCGGCTAGGTACTGCGGCATAAAGACACCCGTACGTGGAGAAGCCCCGCCCGACTAGGACTACCTCTGGACCTCTGGATCTCGTGAGTCAGTCGGCAGGTAGCTGCTAGAAGTTGCAATTGCGAGCCAATGAGCTGTTTATTTTATGGGCATTTGAACTGTACCGAGTCAAGTCAGGAACTGATAATCATGTAGTGAGTTGAAGGTGAATTTTTCTGTTTGTTTATGTGTGGTGAAGCCACGAGAGACTGTGTTGGTGTATATTGCGTCATCCTGCTTTCAACGGAAATAAAGAGAATTTTCAATTTCTGAAAACTATACCTTAAACTTTACGAACCCAAAAACTCACAATATTAAGATATAGGCAAAAGCTTTTGTAATACAAATGTACATCTCATTGCAATATGAAGCCCATTCAAAATAATTTTCCGTGTCCATGCAACTTTTCGAAATTTTATTTGTTAAAGTTATAGGTGTTTTAAGCCTGATTTTTCTTGTGGTAGCTCAAGTAGGTTATGTACTTCTCTTTTCCTGGCATTGGTTGATCAATAGAGTACACAAAGCAGACTTAATATGCGTGAATATTTATTAATTTTCATTGTACATAAAAGTATATATTTATTAATAGGCAACTGTTCCAATTAAGAAAGCTATTGCTTCACTTTAAATAAAAGAGAACATTAACAAACAATTAGAACACTCTTTTGTTTATAATCAGAACTTTTATTAAATTTTGAGAAGAAATGTGTAGTGTTTAACGCCCGCTTTTACTACATACGGCACCGCAGGCGATGACACTGATGATACATGAAATGAAGATGCAGCACCGGTGGAATGAGATGGCGGAGGAAACCGGAGATCCCGGAGAAAACCCGCCCCAGCGCCGTGTTGTCCACCACAAATCTCACTTTGCGGTCGCCTGGTTTTGAGAAGAAGCAGCATTAAACATCCAGGATGCTCGATGGGGATATACAGTTTTTCAAGAAATTTGTATCAGTGACAGACTCTAACAAGTATCGTGTATACAACCAATACTTCAATGGATATAAGGATATACGGTTTATCTATAAGCGTATCATTTTCTGTAATGCTGGTATCCCGTTGCAGCAAAATCCCGGATTTGGCTATGGACGGTTTCTCCTTGGGGATTCGTAATAAAAATAAAACGCTCGGTCGCCCTCACAGTACCACTACCGAGCTGAAGGAATAAATTGACGGGGAAGTACAAAACAAATGCTACAGCGAGCAAACCACAGCAATCCACAGCAGCCTGCAGTGTGTGGAGGGGAAGGGATGTTAGTGAAAAGATCTTATAAGAAATAATATGGATATTGCAGCAAATGAAAACTTATAACATCTGGTATCAACGCTAAAAAATTCTGAGAGACTATACATGTTCTGATAGAAACCACAAAATCTCTTATAAATTAGTACTTCTTCAAATATATTTAAAGTATACTGAAAAGTTTCAATTCAAACCATTTCAGTGATATGAGATTCAGATGTATTTGAAATGCAACTTTGAAAATCATTAAATTACAAGGTATAAATCTGTGATTTGCAAGTTGCTGAATTCCTTTCACTCTGTAATTTATCTTAAATTATATCAATGCAAATAGATACTGAGCTAACTAATAAAATACTTTTATGAGTATAAGTAAAATATTGTACGATATACTTATAATAATTAAAACATCACAACAGTAGGCCTGATAACATGGCTGTTTATCGTACATATGGCAAACAGTTTCATCGGAATAAATGACACTAAAAGTGAAAGGAATTCATTCATTTTCAACTCGTAATTTCTTTTATGGCATTCAGTGATAACACAATTATTACTCTTCGTGATTTAGATTGTCTGTGAAGGCCATTAAATTATTGTTCCTATGATCATATATTAGATAAAAAACGAGACTTTGTTTCTCAATATTTGAAGGATTTGGGAGTAAACAATGGCAAGGCACATTTACCCTAATGAAAGTAAATATGAGTAAGCTGTTTGGTGATTTGCCAAGAGATGGCAGCAGCATGCAATTTCAGATTTCTTACCCCTGCTGGTTTTCTCTTGTGTCTATTATGAAAACAATGTCAAGGGACAACAAAATGGCTGAGAGTAATAAAGCTTTGTATTTTGATTCTGAGAAACAAGAGCAATTAATGAGCTGTTTAGCAGATTCTGTAAAATAAGTAACTCCATGAGAAACCCGACTTTGTCCCAGATAAAAATGAATAGCTGCATTCATCCGAAAGTAACGGTTTTGAGGCAAATGTGGTTCACATCTCATTTCATGCAAATAATATTAACACTGTAAGTATGGATATCGTACAGTGGCAAATAAAAATGTTAAATTACAAGAGTTAAGTGTTATACGATAACACTATTTACTTCCTAATATGTAAGATTTGGAAAATTGAGTAAAACTTTTAAGGCTATGAGTACTTAACATTAACAGGTACCAGTTTCTGTTAATGTTATGCACGTTTTCCTGCTTTTCTAGTACGAACATCAATGTTATCGCAATGATTTTACAAGGATCATAACCTCCAAATAAACATGCAGATGATGATGCTGCTGCTGATAATAATAATGATGATAGTGTTGATGAGCTTATTGAAAAGAAAGTAAGAGTAAAGTAACAACTCTTTTCATACTTGGCTCCAGAGAAAGTATTCAGAAGCACTGCCAATACACCCAAATAAACTAAATGACATACTTTATACTCTGAAATGGATCCTTCCCATACCATGCCTGAAACAACAACCTTAAATATACAAGAAGTAGTGAATTTGGTCAAAATGAAGATGAGTAATGTATGTTGATAAGGATTGTGTTTTACTTTAAGGCAAACAGTGTTAAGTACCTCTTATTTGATGTAAACAATGGTAAGTACAATGCAAATTAATTAAGAAAACATTAATTTTGACAGTCACAATATAGTCATAAGATTCTTAAATTGGAAATGGAAGTTTTTTAAACATAAGTTTATGGGAAAATATTTTTGTTTTCTATGTATGCTTAACAATATAATTATATGAATTTTCTAAACGTTCAACTCTTTTGTTTCTCTAAATATGCTACGTGTCCCTTACCATTGTTTACTGTAGAGCCCTTCATTAACTGCCAATATAATTGGAAGCATTTAACATTCTTTCCGGATATTATCCATTGTGCTATAACTTCAGTCTCTGCTGAATCAATAAAAACTGGCGTATAATTCACAAACACAAAAATGCTAGACAGTAACTTCATTTTCACCTTTTATATTGATGCTGAGATTGACTGACTACCTTAAAAGAGGCATCGCTAGTGTTCATTCGAAATCTAAGTTGTTGATCTTATACACAATGCAGGATTCCATAAAATACTCCACAAAAGTCTTGTATACTCTCTCCATGACACAAGAGATTTAGAGGATTCGTTACCTCCCAGTGCTAAATATTCTCTTGTGCTGTAATTTAAAGGATTATAGGTTCTTCTATGTAAATAACGGTTCGCAGTATAACCAGTTGTTACAAAATGGACAGCTATATGGAAATTAATTGCTATTTCACACTTGCCATGTGTAGGCTAAATTGTGGAAACGTCAGACTGAAAAATTTAATGCCATAGCCGGGATTTGAACCACGGATCTTTTGGTCTCCGTCCAGCCGCTCTAACCATTGAGCTATTTTGGCCAACGTGCCTATATGACATTAAATTTTTCAACGGACTCGTATTTTTCCCGATAAACCACTTAGAAGTTCTAAAAAACAAGTGAGACAACTACCTTAATGGCAAATTACAACATGTAAGTACTTTAAGGCCCGGGCTTTATAGTTAACCACTATTAGGTCAATTAATGGAGATTAATTGTTCTTTCACACTGGGCGTGTGTACGCTAAATTGTGGAAACGTGGAGAGCTATATTTTATGTACTTTTCTGTTTGCATCTAGTTTAGCAAAGGACCGATATTTGGCTCCAGAAGAATCACCCGTTCTCCATTTCACTTGCAGCATAAGATAAACCTATTGATGTATATTTTAAGTAATCGAATAAGTGAGTTCTTTAGGTATGACACTGAATGTGGTCTCTGCGGCTAATATGCTTTGAAATTGTTAGTGTTTGAACACAACGTTCAATGAATAATAAACCTTTGTATGTTCAGTGTCAAACTGTTAATTAAAATAAGATGTATCTATCTTAAGAGCACGTATACTTCCTTATCATTCAGGTTCTTATTCTTCCGCAGCCACTTTGCCCTTCATTTCCAGACTTTCATCAGAGCACAGATGAGGCGCTCTTATGTGGCTCAGATACATACTGAGCAGTAGATTGATGCTCTGGAAACTCAAAGACGATGTTCAAAATAAATTTACATTTATCCCGTTCATGCGCAACAGACATGCCTGATACAAAGATTTGTGGAGACATCTTTTCTTACGCCAATTATAACCACAGCCCTTTCTATCGCACGTGTAATGGCTAATTATAAGCATGCATTGAACTCAGTTATCTAATAGTTCCAATTGATGGGTGACAGAGGAAAGTAATAGTTCTGTCATTTAATTTATAGCCTCTGAATGTGAAATTTCATGCTTTTTCGCCAAACTGTTAAAGGTTTACAGAAAATAATTTTATTCTTATCTGTGTCTTAATGCCGCTCCGTTACAAGCACAATTAGGAGGACGTGACTCATGTAGTAAACCAAGCTTCAGTATGTGTCCGTCAGAGCGCTACTGGTACCTAGAGTAAGCTCTCTTTTCATGGTAAACCAATTTTGAAGACAGTTGTTTTCGAAGTATTTTACACCTATCAGGTACTCCAGAAGTATACTATCCAGAAGTAAATGTCGGAGGGCACCATCATATAGTAAGTTACTATGAAAGTAAATAAGTACAGCTAAAGGTTAGAATTTACTCTTGTGATAAAGTTGGAGTAATTCACCTGTGGATTGACTTACAATATATTATCGTATTTAGAAGAATATTCATGGCTTATTAATGGATTACTCAGATTGTTTGATAATGTCGAATAAGTTTACGATTCCTTAGATTACATCGATGACGGAGAAGAAAGGAATCAAATGCAATAATGCATATTGTATTGCTAAGTTGAAATCCATATGTTCCAGAGAGATAGAGAGAGAGAGAGAGAGAGAGAGAGAGAGAGAGAGAGAGAGAGAGAGAGAGAGAGAGAGAGAGAGAGAGAGAGAGAGAGAGAGAGAGAGAGAGAGAGAGAGAGAGAGAGAGAGAGAGAGAGAGAGAGAGAGAGAGAGAGAGAGAGAGAGATTGAGTGAGTGAGATATTTCAAGGAACACTTCGGTATATTGTTTCTTTTGAACCTGCTTGGAGAGCATTTGCAAAGAAACTGTGATGAACTCAGATTTGCGAGTACCGACCGAAACTCTATTGTTATCCTGAGTGTGCTTCCTACCAGAATATTTAAGTTCACAGTATATTTCTTAGTGTGTGTTTCATTAATTTGTTATAGAGGTTACAGGTATACATGGTGTTTCAAAATGACACCGCACGAACATATAGAAGTAGTTGCTCAACTTCTATGGGACACACACACACACACACACACACACACACACACACACACACACACACACACACACACACACACACACAAGGCTTTATATAAGGCTTTCACCACCAATAGAACCACATAAAAATTCTCCAGAATGAGTGTGTTAGGTAGTGAGACAACGAAGCGTGCCTCACGCTGTCGGAGTTCGCAGGTATATGTCACACGCCGTGCCGCGTACTGTAACCGTAAACATACCGGCATACTCCGCAGTAACTTGCTACTATTAAGAAATTCGTTGGCTTATGAAACCGCAATAAAGAAGATACTGCTTAATTATTACTTATGAGTGGTTAAAGAGTTCCAAAATTCCGTTATAGCAGTCCATGTTGGCAAATAAGCTGGTGGACATATGCAACTTCTACCTTTTAGAGCAAAGCTAGTGTTCATGAAGTTAAGGATGGAAGTATTAAACGATAAACAGAACAGAAAACAACATCAAAGAATTGTAGATAAATTAACCAAAACTAAATGGCTTATACAATGAGATGAGCATTTTATTTAACTTGTTTGATAATACTGAATAAAACATTTATAATTGAAAAGGAAGCTATTGATATTTAGAGTAAGTGGTTGAAAGTATTGTACAATTAACACCATAACAAAATGCTCTGAAGTTAAACAAATAAATATTATCATTGATGTAACTATTTTTATAATACATATTTTAATGAAACTAAATTAATCGTGCGTTCGTTGAACTCCCTTCACATCTTCCATCCATCAAAACCATATCTGTCATTTCGGCGTCCGTATAGCGCTCCATATTCCTTGGATTTGCTAAGTACGCGAAAAAATCCTCCCTTTTAGGACGGAATGTGTAGTTTTACGCTGAAGAGCAACGTCGCAAATGTCCGAGTTATTAGTCGACCTTTAAACAAATAACGACGCCCTTTACCCCATTACCTGAGAGGTAGAATACGGTCACTGATAAACAGTAAGCAGTAATGTTTTTGTTTTCGTGGCCGGTGCTCCCCAATAACAACTTTTAAGGTTCGCATACCAGTGGTTTCTGCACTGCCTAATCACAAAATCATGTAATATTGAATGCTGCATAACGTTATATCTAACAGAACTTGGAAGCTGCGACACCGAAATTCGGGTTAGTTAAGTTATAAACTACACAACAGCTATAATCGTTAGGTATCGTTTTGAAACAACCTGTATAAATGTAATTAATATATGTATACACGCATGCTCAGAAAATAGACTCTTTTTTACCACTGTAGGTTTTTCACCATTATGAGTATAACAAATTTCACACACGTTCCCATTTTATTCTAACGTGTAAAATGGTGAATTTCATGGAAAACGCAAGGGGCATTTGTCCATGAACACGCTTGGGATCTGCGATGTAAATACCATTACGCGACACAAAACAGCACTCTGGGATAATGTGCTCTTTTGTCACATAGTAACTAAAATAATAAATTTCGTTGAAGCCTCCCACGTTACTTCCAGATGTCATTACTCATTACTCCCATACTCATTAGAAAAACTAAGTTAAGCTATTTTGAAGCTGTGGCCATCAATCCTGAATACAGTGCTGATGAGAACACTTTGAAAGTATATTTTTGAGGACTGAAGATAATCGGAACAAGAAAGTTTGCGCGCCTGATCCACTGATCATACATCGTTTGTGTCATAGTGAAACGTCTAAAGAAGAAAATAACTTATTCCAAAAAATAATCTCCTCATTTGAAATTGTAATATGTTTGGTTAAGCTGTATGGAATACTTATCGCGAATTTTAAGGAATTATATGGTGATGCCTTTTTGTGTCATTTACGACCTATTAGTGCAATGTCTCTGGTAATCCGAGGTTTTTTCCCTAATCGAGATGGTCTCGATTCTACTGAGGGCAGATAATCGTAAATATTTGGTGTTTTTCTTAAATGACTCAGTTCAGTGTCAAAAAAAATGTTCAGCAGAAGATTCCGGGCTGTAAGGCCATGGTCCACTGGGTTTCTTCATCTCTCTCCCAGACGTTTCGCTTGCAAATGCAGCAAGCATCAAGCATCTTGCCGCATTTCAAGCGAAACGTCTGGGAGAGAGATGAAAAAACCCTGTGGACCACGGCCTTACAGCCCGGAATCTTCTGCTGAACAATCACCGGTCGTTGTAAGCCTACGTTTGTTAATAGCAAAATAATTGTTATCAAATGCAACCAAATGTGGGATATTTCATGCCATGTAGATACCTTATATTTTAAGCAAATGAGAATTTATTAAAAACATTTAAAATTATGTAAAGTTCAGACTCCTTTCGGTGAAGTATTTTGGTATTAATTTCTGTAATCAATGAGATAGAAGAAATATTAGCATTCATCAATCAAGTAATGAATATCTTCTAACTAAAAATAGTATAAAATATAATAAAATAAAATTAACGCCAATCTTACTTCTATGATTCCAAAAAGTGAAGGAAGATGTTATACTTTTAGTATATGGAGTTGTTTAAATGAAAATAATGATGAATAAATGGTTCGCATATTTACAGTAATAAAAATCAAGAAAAAAAATTGGTGATTGTTTTATTGACTGTTGGAATGTACAAAGAAAATTTCATAAAAATGTGTCTGTGTGCTCGTAATTTGGGGTGGAAACTGAATAAAACGAAGAAGATGGAATGGAAATGTAAACCTGAGAGCTATTTCAAGCATTCGGCTATCGGCCTGAGAAAATCCGAAAAAACCAAAGTAACGTTGCGTGGTGGAATTAGAAAACACTTCAGTCTACTTCATGAAAATTGACTTGTAGAAATGCCTTTATCACTTACAAGCTTTCCTGAATGCGAACATCATACTTTAACATTGAGCCATTTTGTTAGATGATAATTTTAACCTTAAGATTAGAAGTGCTGAAAATCGATACTTCCAATACAAACTCCAAACGAACACGCAATAACTACAAGCCATGTAAAAGAATCTTTATTGGTTTTTCCCGTCTTCACTTATGGGTTCATGTCGTCAGCTTGTCGCCTTACCCCACCCTCTTCATTTTGGAATGAAACATTTTCTCTTCACTCACACAGATAAACAAGCATTAGAGAGTACTCTTGGCTTCCTGTGAAGACCGCGGCATTTTGCTTGAACTTGCTGATGTTTTACTCATCCTGTTGCGAGCTTCTTTAGGCTCTTTCTTTGCTCTGTCGCTCCCGCTTATAATGAGATAGGGTTTACTGGTGGTCCAGCACCCACATATCTGATTGGTTGCCTGTCCACCAATGGCAGCCTGTCCCGGTATCACTGTTTTCTTCGTAGAAAACATTACACAAAGGCTTATTATTCTTTGCACGTTGTGTTTAAACATTAACAATTTAAAAGCGTATTTGCTGCAGAAACTGCGTTCAGTGTCATGCCGAAAGAACTCAATCGATTGCTTAAAATATCATAGATTAGTACTTTTCTTTTATGCTGCCAGTGAAACGGAGAACCGGGATACCTCTAGAGTCAAATATCAGTCCTTCGCTAAACCAGATGCAAACAGAAAAGTACATCAAATTACAACTGTCCATTTTGTAACAACTGGTTGTATTGCGAACAGCTATTTACATACTAAAAGTACCTATAAACTTTTAAATTACAGCACGAGAGAAAATTTTGCACTGAGAGATAATGAATCCTCTAAATCTATTGTGTTAGGGAGAGAGTATACACGATTTTGGTGTAATATTTAATGGAATCCTGAATTGTGTATGCGATTAACAACTTAGATTTTGAATGAACAGGAGCGGTGACACTTTCTAAGACAGTGAATCAATTTCAGCATCAATATAAAAGGCGAAACTGAAGATACAGTCAAGCATTTTTGTGTCAGAGAATCATACACCAGTGTTTATTGATTCATCAGAGATTGGAAAGAATATTAAATGTTTACAATTATATTGGAATTAAATATTGAGAAATAAAGTCCCATGTTTATCTGGTATATGATCATAGTGACAATAATTCAATGGTCTTCACAGATAATCTAAATCATGAGGAGTTACGAGGTGCGTTCAAGTTATAACACCTACTTTTTCAGGACTGGGACTAGATAGGAGCTTCTGTTGCATGTAGTGATGCATCGCTGAAAACATAAGAACTCTGACGCCTAATAGAAGAAAATAAAAGTTCGGCTGAAGAGGGAAATACTTGAGCAACCTAAGCATGCTTGGAATGATTAAATAACCAAAACACGCACGCACACACACACACACGCACACACACAGTGCTGTCACTGAAGGTCAATGTGCCTCAACGGTATGTCATGTAGTACTAATAGCCAACTTGTATATATATATATATATATATATATATATATATATATATATAATGATATGCATTCCAGTATCGAATTGAATGTTGAATCAGAAGTTATTGTTTATCGTGTACAGTTGTTTCATGCATTTTAGCTTTAATATCTTACATCCCCTCTCACATATTTCAAATACCCAGAATATCTACATAGCTATGTAGTTTAAAAGCTACCTGCTTATTATCAGGGGCTATGCCTGTCTTTTTGACGAAATAAAACACAACTGAGAGATTCTGAAAGAAGTAGAGAGAGACAAGCGATCTCATATTATATCGCGATAACTTAGGAAACCTCAACCGTAACCGATACTCTTATGCACAAATATTAATAATGTTAATTTATTATTAATTCTACAGTGCATACATTTAATTAATTACTGTAATACCTTCCTGGATTAGTTATCAAGAACTTAGTGGTGTGAGAGCTAGTGCTGCAAAACTTACCTTACACATGTAACGTTAAGCACTTCGCGGGCTGAGTCCTCGCTGCATTATTTTACAAAAGAATCGTTCTTGTTTGAAGCGGGACGTTATCGTTCCAGAGCTGGAAGCTATAATGCTCTAGGACAATATAAGGAAAAACTGTTAGAATCGGAGTTTACAAGCATATAGTCTCCATCTTTTTCTTTATTACAATGAAAAACAAAACAGTACTGTAACTGTAGTTTCCTTCAAACAGTTATTCGTGAGAAAAAAAACTGTAGGATATTTCGTATGTGGAAAATCAAAGAAAAGAAAGACCCATGACAGTCTGCTGTCTGAATTCATTGAGCCTTGTTTTCATTTTTCAGAGATAACAAAGCAAGTGGCGTAATCCTTGCTTTTAACAAGAAGTGCAGGCAGCGATGCACGATCAACTTAACATTGGGGAGGTTAAAAAGAAAAAGAAGGGAAACGTTGGGGGAAGAATGTGTTCCGATTACCACTCCAGCACAGGAGAGCGGCAGGAAACAGAACCGAAAAAGAAATCGACAATCGATAGGAGCCGCCCATTCATTTCTGTATGTAGGAGCACCTCATTATTCTTTCAGCAGGCGTTGGGAGGAATTGCGTTCTCTCCACACATTCGCATGACAAAGATTTCACAGTCGATATGCTTAGAAAAAAATACTGTAATCAAAAATGCTGGGAGAAATGGTTTGTAATCAGCAACGACTCTGTTTGAAAGCTGCAGGTGTAAAATTTAAAGAAAAACAAAGCCTCTCTGTTTGCTCTTTCTTCTCATTACCAACGGTAGAGGAAGCACTCCATTGAAACTAAAAATCTCTACTGCGTTTCACAAGAAACACATTTTCTTCCGAACTACTTGGGTAAAGGGTTCTCTTTGGCTTCTTAAAATTTATATACACGAATTGGGTTAAAGTCAAGGAACTAACATGACATTATTGTGTACATGTTGGATAACTCTTTAATTACTATTTCTAGTCATGAGAGATTATGCACCTGGATAAAATAACCAAAGTAAAATATTAAATGTGTAAACCTTATTCATAAAAATTAGTTTCCCTCTGAATAAGAACTATAATTGTAACTATAGATGTGCTCTGAATTTTGTGGATTTTTTTTAATATGTTGTACGTACGAATTGTTTGAAAATAAAGCTATACCTATTTGGTGAGCCTAATATAAACGTTTTCTCTAATTATCCTGTAAAATTTGGCATGTTGGCCATAGTAGCTCAGTTGGTTAGAGCAGCCGCACGTGGTTCAAATCCCGGCTATGGCACTGAATTTTTCAGTCTGGCTCTATTCATTCAAACCTTAGCCTACACATGGCTAGTGTGGAAGAAATGATTATTTCCATCAATTTACCTGAATAACATAGTGGTTTGACTATGAAGCCTGGGACGTACAGCATATAAGTCGCCACAGAAGGTACGTGTCTCGTAGCATATGAGAACCCCTAGTGCTCTACTAGGAAACATACGAGTCAGTTGGAGAGTTTAGTGTCATCGGCATGTTGGCCATAGTACCTCGGTGGTTTAGAGCAACCTCACGGAGAGCGGGAGATCCGTCGTTCAAATCCCAGCTATGGCATTGAATTTTTCAGTCTGGCTCTATTCATTCAAACCTTAGCATACACACGGCTAGCGTGGAAGAAATGGTTATTTCCATGATATAATCATCTTAACCTCTACAAATTACGAACTGGAGAAACTATTCAATCTATTTTAAACAGTTTCCCTAACTATACTTGCCAAAATATACTGCAACTAATTGCAATAAATCCCAAAGAATTGCTATAGAAACAGTTTGAGACAATGCTATGTACAGTGAAATTTCGCAACACAGGAAAAGTTAAAATATGTTTTAGTATTCAATCACAAATATCAACTACTTTTTGTTACATTCGCATACTTTTTGTGCATCTTAACATTATCTAAGTAGTGATCTTGAATCTTCCTGAGGTTTTGCTTGCTGTTTTTCCATCTAAAGTTACCAGTGAAAGTAAAATTTGCTTAAAGGCATTGAGAGGAAAGAAATTAGCTTAAGGCAGACAGATATACGTTGAGAGAAGTGCAAGATTTGTTTCTAAACACCATCTTTACTTATAAATTTAATCACTCTTACACATTAGCCGTGTATTCCTTAAGATTTGAACCGATAGAGTCAGGCCGAAAAATACAATACCATCTCCATGATTTGAACCACGAATCTCCCGGTCTCCGTCCAGTCACTCTTAACTGTTGTGCTATCATGAAATATATATTGTGTGTCTCTCTGAAATAAAAAAATCTAGTTTTAGAGAAAGGCTTGTATCTACCAGTCTGTAAAAATCGGTTAAATACCGAACTGGATATTTAAGTTCAGCATCTTTAAAGGATGATGCAAGCTATTCTTATATTGAATATTTTTGAAAAGAATTCTGGAAAATGACGAAACTTTTGATTAAATTGTCATCATACACTTATTATGCTTTTCATTACATATAAGCTACAGATCTTGAATATTATGGGAGTTGCCTCTGAGGTTTTTATTCTGTATTGTTATTCTTTAATTAACATCCTCCGACTCAATTCATCTAACGACGAATGAAGTGGGTAAAATGACACCCAAAAGAGACCAGGACCCAAACAACTTAGAGTTAACCGATATTTATCCACGACCAAAACGGAAAACTCCGAATAAAATATTTTATAGATAACTCAACTTGACCGAAATTCGAAATTGGGATTTCATGAATGCAAGGCAGACACGCTATCCTATTCTACGGTGGTTTTCTTTATTTTGAATTACTGGAAAACCATAAGAGAACGACTAGGTCTCGAAGTAGATTTTGTTAAAGCTTACAATTTGTGTCATGTCTCTTTATTATGGATTAAAGGTTCCGAGATGTTCCTTTTTAGTAGGTTGAACGTTTTCATTATTTATGTTATTCTGGAATGTAAAGTTTTTATTTCTCTCTCTGTCTCTCTCTTTCTCTCTCTCTTTTCTGATATATAAAGTGAATGAAATTTCAAATCATATCATAGCGATAATCTTATAAAAGATTTGACTAGCACACAAAGTTTACTTTATTCCCATATTCCTATTTATATCTACTAGGAAATGTGTAACAAAACAATTTCTGTAACTGGTTGTCAGGGTTAACATGTATAGAAAGAACAATAAGCGTTTGTAAGAACAGCTTAGCTTCCACTGAATCACTGGGAGGAAGGAGTCACGTTCATGGTGGAGGTTCGGACCCAGCTGGGGTCGCTAGCGTGTGAAAGTGAGATTCTAACCTGGTGGAAGAGATGAGGTTGTGGGTTCGTCACACTCCAAGTGCCAGGACAAACGCTTATTCAATACAAACGCGACATGTGCCTGGCCAGTCTTATTCACTTTTATCCTCTGATCCTGAAACTTAGCAAGGAAATGGGCGACGGAGGAATTCACTGCATTACAAAAACAAGAGCAGTATTCGGTTGAACAGAAATAAAAGGTTAGATTATATCGCTCTGGTTTTATCTATAATAGTTTTTTCCTTTTATTACTGTTTACCAGTTTGTAATATTATGCTACTTTTATTCGGAATGAAGAAAATTCTAGCCTGTGAGGCTCTTCAGAGACAATGCGTAACCTGCTTGATTATTGTAAATAACTGTAAATTGTTATTGTCAATTTCTAGGAAATAATACGTTCGATGTAAACACTATTTTGAAGTATCCATGTTAGTTTTACATATGTTATATGTATAATGTATTGAAGTTGATTTACCAAGTTTCATACTTCACATTTTATCCTGAGTTAAACGCGCGTGCATATACACCCCATCCATCCATCCATCCATCCATCCACACACACACACACACACACACACACACACACACACACACACACACACACACACACACACACACACACACACACACACACACAAAGCTCCTTTTTCTCCAAACTGTTGTTTTGGTTTCAATTTTGAATATATGTTTTAGGATAAAATACAGTAACTCTTCTGTACAATTTCAAAGACATTATTCGGTAAGATACTGCCAATGACTATATAATCCAGATACACTGGTGGAATGTAGCTGTCATCTTGGAGTATTTTAAGGGGAGTAAATATTTTCGGCAAATATATCAAATTTGTTAGCCATTAGTTTCCCTCAACAACAACAAAATCGGCCAAATTTTAATGATGTACGTTATAATTTAATTTGTATACACCAGCTTTTGTTAATGTCTGTTGTTTAGCAGTCAGTATTTTATACTTTGAAGAAAAAAGTGAAACAAATATGCACATGTATACTAACAGCAATATTTTTTTACAAAATATTGCGAGGCCTATCACAAACATTTACATTCATCTTTCCCATAATCGGAGAATAGCTGCAATAGCTACCATCAGAGAATATTACATGATATGTGTTTAGTGAAAAATCAAAACTCTGTAAAGCAATACTTATGCGTTAAATGACACAAAAAGAAAACACATTAAACGAAACCCTAAGATAGGAAGAAAAAAATAAAATGATATACAGAACACACTGACGAGGCATCAAATATTGCATCTTTGAATTTTTAACGAAAACCAGACATCTGCAGTAAGCAGCTTCCTAATTATAAATTTTTGGAGTAAACATAAGAAACTTGAAAGAATGTCATGGAAAAAGGATATGTTTTATGCATTAAAATCAATAAGTGTAAATTGAAATAAACCTGTGGTGTGAATACTTATTTACCAAAACTATGAATTATTTTTATATAAACTTCTCCGTTTTGCTTTACTTTATACATTGAGAGGGGGTCCATCAAAGGAGTGCATTCTAAGTGGAAAGAAAGTAAGCTTAGAAAATTATGTAGAATGTGAAGATATTGAAAACTGGAGGAAATTAATATGTGATAAGAACTGGGATAATAAAGGGGTTTACGTAGTAACAATAAAAATGCGTACGTTGAAAAGAGAGAAAAGAATAAGGGAGGTAGGTATATTTTCTGACAAAATCAAAGAGACATGGTTCAAAAGGGCAAGGCCATAAGAGGTAGAGAAATGAAAGACACAATCAGAACATTAGAACAAGGTCGTATAAGGGTTAGGATAGAGGTTAATGTCCAGGGAGCCAACACCACTATCAGCCCGTAATATAAGCAGTGGACAAATTTGTACCTAGAATAGAATTGTGAGACTTGTAATTGATATTGAAGATATGTAAGTACAAATAAACATTACTTCATACATTGTTTTGAATATTAAACTTTCAATGCAATTTACAGTTTGTTTTCTTGGCAAAAGTGCACACCACATTAAACATTAAAATACTTCATTAGTTAGATTAAATACTTATAGAAAATAGGTTCTAACGGGATTGATACCTCAAGCATCTCACCCTCCAGTTGCATTCTTTACTTGTACTTCGAACCATACGAGAGCATTATACACTTGGCTTTTCAAATGGCCTACCAGCATCGTGTTTCATGGGTTTGTCTTAATGGCGGTAGTAATTATTATTAGGAGTTCATTTGGAAGTGCTCATCAATTTTAGAATAGCAGGGTAGCCTCTAGTAGTGATAGGAAGATGGCGAAATCCCCTCAGAGCACCTTTAAGCTCGACATTTCCTTGGGCTCTTAAACAGGAGTTTCGCCTTGAATCCTACTTGTGGCTGCCAGCATGCTTAGTTACTGAGTACAGGCTGTAAATACGAGAGATCCCCCACTCCCTGAGACACTGTTCTACCTTTCAGAGAGCTTCTCTCCTCTGTTTCATTTAGCAAATGTCACCCCGCATTCTCAGGATTACTGTTTTCCTTCATTTCTGTCTTAAATAATGATGCGCCATAACTACGTCATATGAGAAGGAAAGTTTCATGTCATTCAGAAAAAAGAAATACTCATGTGTTATTTTATGTGACTTCCTCTGCCCACTACAGTATATTTTGACATAACTTCTACAAAAAGTTTTATGAAAGAATATTTTCCTATCCACTACCTTAATCGTCATAAATGTTTGCAAAAATAGTTCATTACACATGTATGCAAAGGAATATAAGAAATTGATTCGACGGACTTAATAACCAAGTTCTATTCCTAATAGACAATCTACATTTCTATCTCATCACTTAAAATCAAATGAACTTTATAAAACGGCCAACATTTTTAACTAAACCAGTGATAAGGAGTCTCAGAAATACCTGAAGCAAATATTATGTGCCAGAAATTGTTACTGGAAATGATTTTGTTTTGAATAATTTTACTTTTATTGCCAATTAGGTAAGAATTTGGCTATTTCTTATAGTACAAAATTACTTTCAATAATAAGTGACTCAAAAGGCTTTTGAATTGAATTTATCATTTATACTTTATTCTTTAAGTGTTTTATTATATTAAGTATTTTAATGAGATTTTAATGAAAATCCTACACCTATTATTTGAAAAATAAATGCTGTCGAAAATGTTTTATTTTTCTCTATGGAAACTTGTTTTTCTAGAATTAGACTGATCTCTCTCTCACACAGGCACACACAACACATGTACAAACATACACACGCACGCGCACACAAACACACACACACACACACACACGCACACGCACACACACACACACACCACATGCACGAAGACTAATTCCAAAAATTTTTACGTTTGGAAGGAAATCAAGGCGCTTGAAACAAATTATAAGCTATGGATGCTGTCACAGATGGGAGCCATAGAATCTGAGTGAAGCTACTCCCCCTATAGCGATGCAATGTGAATAATTATATAACAAAAATGATTTGTTGCTGTGAGGCTGATGGATGTTGTTTACGAGTATTCTATCTTCTATGCTTTTCAGGGTTGGTACACATTTGAAGAAATTGTATCTACTACCCTACTTGCCGCTCTTCTCTAAAAGAATTTCTTTCAAAAGTAGCTTGAAATATTTCTGATTTGTTAGAAATTGAATGGAGAATGGAAACTCTCGAAAAATTTTATTTTGGTTTATTAATACTTGGTGAAATATGTAATTTTGCAATGCCAAGAAAATTCGAGATAGACATATATTTGATTTAGTATCAAAATAAGTTAATCGTGGAATATTTTCGTTAGAATCTTAGAATTATTTTTGAGAAAATTCAGATTTTAGAAAGAAGTTCTATATAGGAGAGTCCGGATTCTGCCTCAAATTTCAAAATATAGTTTTTTACATAACAGCTGAGAATACATTATGTAAAGAATTAAAAAATAAATGTAAATTATTTAAATAAGAACGCTGAAAGTTAAAACAGAAATATAAATCCTCAAGTATTGGAATTAGATCGTCAGTAAATTCGGATGTCCAGAACTCTGGTTTTAGCATTCTGCCGTAGAGGTTTGAAAAATCAGCGTCTGGGATTTCGTAACAGCAGACAATGTCGCCACGATTTTTCTTGCCTGGCGCAAAAAAACGTCAGGATGATGTATCATATCAATAACAGCTGCTTTTACGGTATAACCACAGTATTGTCTTTTTTATCTGGATATGAATTGAATACAAAAGGAAATTCCTGAATTAGAGGAGAGACAGATATGAGTTTAAAAGGAAGTAGTAATACTTATGTGAACTACTTTATTTTTCAAACTGATATGTTTTAAATACAGTTCATCAAAATATCTAACGCCATTAAACGCACACTGGTAAATTACATTATGTACAGTTGTATATTTTAACAATTGATAAGGAAAAAGTCGAAACTTTTAAAGATATTAGGCCTAATATTTATTATTTTAAAATATGGCATTTCAGGAAGAGGGGGAGAAAGGGAGCGTGTGTGAACGTGTTTTATATTTAAATAAGAGTGGATTTTAAATTCCTTAGTTGAAATGATGCTTCCACTTAGGTATACTAGGGGTATATGATCGCATTATTGCTTCTCTGAACACGAACTGCACCTTAAAGATTGTTATGTTATGTAAAGCTTTGAAAGCAGAACCCATTTAACTGCTCGCTGGTGGCCCAACCCGACTGCTGGACTTACGCCCTTATACGCAAGGCAGAGGTGGGCGATCTATCAACCGATACGGCGGGGGGGGATGTGGTCAGCATCACACACCCCGCAATTCGAACGTTCCCAAACTAGGATTCGCTATCTATCGTAGCTCCTCAATTTGCTCACTACGCTGAGTGGGTACTGGTCCTAAACGTGGGAATTAAAATCCGCAACTACTGGGGGTGGGATTGAACCCTTGGCAGCGAACCAAAGTACAATGCCCTAGCCTACTACGCCTACTACGCAGGGCCCTTCCTCTTTCTCTCTCCTAAAATTTCCCCATTTTCCTTTTATATCTACTCATAACTTTTCATTTTGGATAAATAACTTTTTGTTTGTTCCATTTATACCCCGCCTTTAACTACAGTGGTCATATCGGCGGCGGTCCTCCTTTTGGAACATATCGATGGTGCTAACTCGTACATGTTGGATTGTACCATTGGATCACGCACACATGCGCACTCTCATTCATATTTCCAGACTCAGGGGAAAATGGAGAATTATCTCGGTTGGAGAAAAATTCCCACCCACCCAGTTCTACCGACTGAACTACGGGGCCAGCCTTGAAATAACATATGTGGTCTATCAATGTAAAACAAATTTTAAAAGTTTTGTTTTCTTGTGAATATTATCCATTGCTAACTTGTTGTTCAATATATTCAAACCTATTGCTGCAAAATTCTTATTAATTAGTTTCTCTAAAACAATTTTTATAGAGACCATATGACAGCATTTTTACAAAAATGTAGGATGTACATTTAAGAAATTTTACCATTCATAAGCTATTCTTATTCATGTATCTAAACCAATTTCAAAAGAGACGTTCAAATGGTTTTATAGCAGTAATAAATATGCACCAATTTATACACTATAAATCTTTTATTCGTGTTTGGATTTTAATTACCCTATAAAAAGTGGATTTCTGTATATTTTCAAAAGATTGCATTACATTAAAGTTGTATAGAGAGATAGGAAAGGGAGTGAATAATGTGGTCAGACCATGATGAATCGAAGAAGGAGAGATTAGAGTAGAAATGAGAGGAAGATGGAGAGAGTCCAGCGGGAAGGATCTCCTTAGTTCAAAAGTACTAGCGGAGCAGGAATTTTAGTTCATAAATGACATTTTGATGAAGTCAGTTTTAAATATAAATATATTCCTTAAGTTTTGCTCTTCTATGGCCCTAAATGACCTAGCTATCGACCGGGCCCTTAAAACCAACACACTAACTCGCTTGTTTTTTTTTTTTTTTTTTTTTTTTTTTTTTTTTTTTTTGTTCATCTATACCACGCCTTTAACTGCAAATGTTAACAGCCGTAATATCGACAGCCGTTCTCCTTTGGAACATAACGAAGGTGTTTTTTTGGGTTTTAATCATTAGATCACGCATACATTCTCACTCTCATTCATACTTCCAGACTCTGGGGAAGGGGAATAGCCGAATTATGTTCGTTGGGGAAAATTTCCCACCCCAACAATGGGAATCGAACCCGAGATGCATAGCACGACGGGCAGGAGCTCCACCGGCGCTCTCGCTTGTTCTTCTATGTATTAACAATTGTGACAATTCGCTTTATAACAATTAATTTATTTGTAGCAAGAGTATTTTATGCCCAATGATGAAATCACTTTTCATTCGCACCTCGGTAACCTAATGGGTGGATATTTGAAATAAACGAGAAAGAGGTTCGTTTTATGGAAAATCTTTGGACGTCAGTAGAAGAAATTTACATACTTGTAACACCCAGAAACGTGTGCTTTAGGAACTGTTCCCGGTGATCAGGAAAGCTTATAAGCAGAAAACGGTAATTTATGATCGAATTTACTCCAGGAATTGCTGGTAGTGAATAAGGAAATTGTACGCTCAACTCCTGCAACAAATTGAAAAGTTCAGATTCCGAAGTTTACCGCTGTAAATTTAAGATGTTAGCAAGTAGAAAGTTATAATGAAGAACAAATAGTACTCAATTTACAGAAAGTAGATGTGCTAGAAAGGTAAGTAAATTTTACATTGACATGTTCGGGAGCTAAAATTTAATAATTTAAAACACTCATATTTTTATTAACTGGATACTTTGTATAAACTAAAATGAGTATAATTCAATAAACTAATGATTTCACATTTATGCATGGCTTATTTTAATGAATGAGAGTTTCTGAATCACATTCTCACACTGACTGCAAAGCTGAAGTCCGTTTTCACGTACGACTCAGAACCTTTTGCAGTTCAAAACTTTGTGTTTTGAATATTTTTCGTAATGTATGTGCTGCAGTAACACTACCCTGTGGTTATCGTTAATTAGAAAGGCTCAGCAGCTTATATATTTTAAATGTGAAATAATATAAGTCTTATGTTTATATTTCTGTATTTTATATTTTTGTACTTGCATATTTGTATATTTATTGAAATCTACTATAAATATCCGCCTTAGGGGATGTAAAAAATGTTTTCCCCCTAAAATTAAACATTCCAAAAGTGCAGATTCTTCCAGATACTTGTGCAAAAGCCTAAGATGTTTTTCTTCATAATGGAAACATTCGGCCGTCTATTGCTGTAGTCCGCTCTATTGTTTCATAGGAGATATATGAAAATTTTAAAGTTTTGTGACCAAACCACAGTACGAAAACCATCTATGTCTATTGCGCGATTTCTCAAGATTATTGGACTATTACTTGATCATCAGAATGTTTTCACAAAATATTCTTGTTTCTTATGTAAATTGCATAGCAAAGCTAGGTCATAATACTGGGAATGGGAATAGTGCCTAGGCAGGTCTAATGTAATAACGGGCGAAAAAAGGTGAACCTTCTATTGATCCCTTCAAAATAATGTTGCCAACTCTCCATGTAAAATTAGGTTTTATAAAGCAGTTTGCGAAAACTATAGAAAAATAAAGATTAAAATATGAAAAATTTTAAAGCTCGTGCATTCCTTGGAAAGTCATTTCGAAAATACTATGAAAACAGAAGTGAAGGATCCTTGAATGCATTCAGAAATGTTGTTTTAACTTTCTTGAAAATAGGTAAGACCCAAATTATGTTAAATTAATGGAAGTATTTTATAAAGTTTGAAACAGATTGTTTGCAACATAAATGTCAAAGTATATTTCTTCATTCCTATCTAAATTATTTCCCAGAAAATTTGGAATATTTTAGAGATAAATAGGGTCAAATATTCTATCAGTAGGCTGTGGAATTCGCAAACAGTTTCCTTCTGATTGTTTACACAAAAAGCATTGGATCCGTCGCACAAAATGCAAACAGTCCTGGATATGAATCACAGGTAAGGAAGGGGCATGACCAGCTGACCACCACAGGCATATAGTCGGGTGAATAAACAACCACAGCCTTAGCAATGCTATAGAATACGAAAATTACACTGCTTCATGTTTACATATTTCTTATTATGTATCTTATGTAATATATACGGTACAAAAATATATATTACACGGACATATTGAATTCAATATTTATTCTTACAATATTTGGAATACAATTTTAATACATTATGAACACTATTATAGTTTTAGTATAGAATACATTTATATATTTTAATATGCATTTTCAGCAGCACCTGTAGCTGGTATATTTAGTGATACAGTTCTACTTAAAATGTACATTTTTGTTGTTAGGTTCTCCTGTGCATGCACACGTTGAACTGAATCACTACGCACATCTTGAAGTTACTGAATGTGAATGTTTTACAAATCATAATAAGCTATTCTTTACATTGTGAAAACCTGCGTTCTACGTCATTAGACTTGATTAGTGCAAAGCGATAATATTTGAAGTCAATTCCACAATTGTCTGTTCGTTTACCCCGTTGTCCATTTGTTCCAGATACGACACAACTCTGTGTAGGTACTCACTGTTTTTCTCCAGTAACTATCGGAACTTATTTTGTAGCTTTTGGATATTGAGAGTTTCTGGTGCATATTCAGCTTTTCGCTTAGTTTTCGATTAGTTGTAGAGCTATGTGCATTTCTAGAATGGAAGATTATAAACGGGTGATGGTGTTCACAATGTCGCTTGCTACGACAATGTTGTATGTACAATATTAAAGCGTTTGTTCCTTTAGATGCCTAAGATTACTATAATATGTAAGATGCCCGGACACCCTAGTGTCTTCGCACGGTGAGAGGATAATAGAAATGTGTTGATTTAAGGACATTAGAAATGCTTCGGAATCATGAGAAAAATACAGTGAAAAGTACATTAAGGGATACGAGCAGTTGAAGAAGAAAGGGTAGCGCGTGCATCCGTACGTGTTTAAAGATGAAGGAAGATCGATCTATCTGTTTGGGGCCCTCATTAACTACGAAACCTAGACGCACATAAAACATGAGAAGAAAACCAGTGAAAGAGAAATCATGGTAGTTTCAGTTCCCTAAAGCATCACTTTCAGTATATCGAAGCGTAATGAATTGTGAATGCAGGGGTTCAAGTTCCACCTCGAGCATGAGCGTCTTTGAAAATTCAAATGCAAGTCAAGTATTCAAACTTTTCCAAAATTCCATTATAAACCACTTAAAATCATTTTATTGGATTGCAATATGACAGTTATTTATGTACCAGAAATTTAATATTAAAATTCATAATAACTATTTACCTTGAAAATTAATATTTCTGAAGCAGAGAAATCAATTACCAAACAACAGCATATACTTAAGTAACTATAGCAGTAATTGCTCTGGTAAGTGTTTGGTCTCTGGATACTCTGAATTAATCGTGTTATATCGATGGGACCCGTTAAAGTGCATCATTTTCTAGCGTCAGTGTTCGTAATTACCGCTTGTAGTGATATGTTGAAACTGAGTTTACCTAGTCTGTTTGTAGAATTGTGTCCTACAGTTTCTGCATCAATCCTTTATGTGTTTTATTTAACTTATGATACGCAGAAGTATCATCAACGAATAAACAGTCAATATGCGGCTAAAAGTAAAAAGACTGCTGTTCATCTTCGCACATTCAGTATAGTCACTTTCTTTAGTTTGAGTTCCAGATTTAACTACGCTTTGAAGGCATGTTCAAGGTTTGTCTACCCTATTTATTTCAGGATAATTATTGTGTCAGTAAGTACTTATTATCAGGAAAAATTTATTCCTGGAATTTAGCAGTTGTTCTAGGAGTATTGCTGGTTGTTATAGTTTATTATTATTATTATTATTATTATTATTATTATTATTATTATTATTATTATTATTATTATTATTATTATTATTATTATTATTATTATTATTATTATTATTATTATTATTATTATTATTATTATTATTATTATTATTATTATTATTATTATTATTATTATTATTATTATTATTATTATTATTATTATTATTATTATTATTATTATTATTATTATTATTATTATTATTATTATTATTATTATTATTATTATTATTATTATTATTATTATTATTATTATTATTATTATTATTATTATTATTATTATTATTATTATTATTATTATTATTATTATTATTATTATTATTATTATTATTATTATTATTATTATTATTATTATTATTATTATTATTATTATTATTATTATTATTATTATTATTATTATTATTATTATTATTATTATTATTATTATTATTATTATTATTATTATTATTATTATTATTATTATTATTATTATTATTATTATTATTATTATTATTATTATTATTATTATTATTATTATTATTATTATTATTATTATTATTATTATTATTATTATTATTATTATTATTATTATTATTATTATTATTATTATTATTATTATTATTATTATTATTATTATTATTATTATTATTATTATTATTATTATTATTATTATTATTATTATTATTATTATTATTATTATTATTATTATTATTATTATTATTATTATTATTATTATTATTATTATTATTATTATTATTATTATTATTATTATTATTATTATTATTATTATTATTATTATTATTATTATTATTGTTATAATTATTATTATTGTTATTGATGTTATTATCATCATCATCATTATTATTATTACATAGTATGTTTAATATAATTTTATACTTATTGTATTTTGTTTTATTGTTTTCTTTTAACTGTTTCTTTTTTTCTAATAGGCATCATAGGTTTGCGCTTGACATATACTGGGCATGGGCAAGAGTACTCCAAAGGTTAACCTGTAGCCATCCCCTTCTTTTGTGCATTAGCATACATGTGTAGGTATAGGTGGAATGGTTTTCCCTTACGGTTTGCCGCTTTTGTGGTCACGAAGGGATTGGAGGAAGGAGAACGAATTGATACCTTGTGAGCAGTGCTACGAGTTTTAATCTACGGTTGTCTATACTTAACATATTCTTTTGAATAAGTTTTTTGTACCTTTCTCATACCTAATTGTTTATAATCTTGTCCATTTTTCAGTGTACTATAAGAAAAGGTACAGTCTGTGGAGTCATGCGATTGAAAGGGATCAATCTGTGTATACTGTTATCTAAATAAACATTCATTGATTCATAGTCATTATCCACATATTTATCGGAGAACTGACAATTTTATCAGATTGTTATGCAAAATCTTCAATTAAAAATAATACGCAGGAGGAGAAGGAGGAAAATGGAGCAGAAAGCGGAGGAGAAGGAGAATGAAGATGGAGAAAGTGGATGATAAGAAAGGATTCCGATGATGAGAAAGCGGAGACGAAGAAAGGATTACGAGGAGGAGGAAAATGATGAGGAGATCTCGGAGGAGAAGAAAGGATTACGATGAGAAAAATGAGGAGAAGGAGAAAAAAGGAAAAACAAATCATGCCTGAAAGACATTCCTGACGTATTTCACACATACGTCACTATCCTGGCATAGAACAATCACTAGGTTTCGTCAAATACCGATCAATCGCTTATCTCTAAATCGATAATTGGACACCATGCACGATTATCGCTCAGCAACTGTCACCTGTTACTTTACTGTTGGGTATAACATTCAACGTCAGTAATTTCCAATTTTATATCTGTGAATTTAAATAATAATATCAAGATTTTTGTTCTCGTACGAAGCGAATATTTCACTTCAATAATTGCAACTTTACTGTAGTTTAAAATAAATTGATTTTGTTGTTAGAAAATATAGGTTGTGTTACCTAATTGTTTTATAATCAAGCAGCGGCATCTGGTTCCCTTAAGACTAAAGTAGCTTTCGCCAGTGTTAACTTATGCACGGTCTGTAAGAAATATTAATCTTGTACGCCATGACTTGTGAGGTTAAGTTTCATTCGTGGGCTAATGTATACACATCATCATCATCATCACGCGGGCTAATGTAGGCCTATGTGCTTTACGGAATCATATAAGCTGTTTTTATTAGCTTTAGCAATTTGTTTTATCCGTGAAATAGTCTCTACAAATGCAACACATTATTTTGAACTTCCCTAGATAAATTCCATCTCGAATTCCTCGTTCGTGAATATCTGTAATTTCAAAACCACTCGTAACCATATCTATGATAATAAATAGAGGTAATACAAGTATTTAGCATCATATTAGGCGAAACTTAACAGCTCTGAAACCAGTAAATGCATATTGTGCAATTTTGATCTTCTGAATATAGGGAGCAGTGATGGAAATCAGAAGCAAAGAGGACAATCGAGGATCCAGAAGTAGGTCAAATGTAGGCTGAGTCTCTATTTTTTCGACGTGTTCCAGTTTTTGAGTCTGTAATCCACTCTTAATTCTCTTGCCTAAACGGGCAGAAGGGTTCTGGCACGGGTTTTAAGAGGTGCGGTAGTTTCCTCAGGAGGACCACTGAAATTGATTACACAACTTTACAATGATATCAATTCTTAACCCTTAAATACGAAGAACTAAGAGGGAATGTGTGGCATTCCCTTCCGGCACTTTGTGAACGACCAAATAATAGTTCGAAATAATCCTTTATCACTATGGCTGGTGACTTCGCGGTTCGAACATGGAACCTCTAGATATTAACACCTAGACACTAAGCCATAATTTCAAAATCAGTACCAACATGTTATATTGCTACATATACTCATTCCTATTTCATTAACTTGCTGAACAAGTATCATGTTCAATGTTTGAAATACAGATTAAAATTAGTTACGAGCTTTCATATTTAATAATTAGAGAAAGAAAATATATCTTCAGTGATGTGTTCTGCAGAGATCTGACGCCTAAATATTGTCGCAAGGCATTGTTGCGGCGGACGCGGCCGGCGCGGGCGAACGAGCCAGGTAGTGCAACGCGGAGATAAAAGCATGCAGAACAGAGAAAGAGACAGATGTCTGGAAGTTTCTTCTTTTCTGATGTCTTGATTGTTACAGAGCGTTCCATTAATCTCTAGAACAATGAGTAGAGATATAAAATTGCCATGGCTGTAAACGAAGTTGTTCAGTTGTTGATGGAGTTGTGAGTTGAAAGTTTGTTAATTGTACCGCGAGTGATTTTGTTCGTTTGTTTATCTGTGGTGAAGCAACCAGAGACTACTGTGTTGGTATATGAGCATTTTGAATTTCTGAAGACTAGACTTAATTCTACGAACCCACAAAGTCACAATATCTATGGGGTGCTCTATTTTCTGGGAGAGTAAGAGGGCAGTGCCATATGACAGCTCACACAGATATCATAAATAGAACTGCTATCTACATTAAATATATACCAGTATTTCAGATCTCTATTTTTTCTTAGAAAAATAAATTTATGTTTCCCAATTAATGCCATTACAGAGCTATTGAAACATTATTATTAACTTGTTGCTAGTAGTCTATAACATTTCATTGTACCTAATATTGACATTTTTCCACAAAGATGAGCTTCAATCTTACTACCTCTGCAACAGAATACAACCTGTACTCCTGTTTCCACTATGAATTTCTATGGAAATGTAAGTATCTTCTTTTATCTAGAGCAACAGTTTTATTTTTGTAGGCTACATGATAACCAAGAAAGGTCAAATTAATAAACTTGTGAAACATCCAAGCAGTGGGATATTACATATGTACACTGGCAAAATGTGCTCTTCCCGACGTGTAATCCTGTCTAATTGCCTCATGAGTATTAGCTCATTGTGTATTGACTTTCGCTGAGATTGCTTGTCTTGAGCACTGTAGCTAAGTAATAGCTATACCAATTATCCTAGAGAGCGCACCAGTCTACTAACAGTTGGGTGTGAAAGATAAACACAAGTATAGTATTAAAATAGCTGTTTACATATAGCGTATTTTAAATAAAAAAGGCAAAGGACAGAAATACGATATCTGGCATGAATATCTAAGTACATATGCTAAAATTAATTAAGGCATCTGTAGTATAAAATATTAATATTATACGTTATAGAAACATTGATGTAGACTTCCTAGTTTTCTAAGATTTTTGAACTCAACCAAAGGATTTGAATCCAACTTGCAGTGGTAGAGTGGTAAAGTAACCTTTCTAGGTGTAATACCATTTAGACAACTATATCTTTGTAACGGGATTATATTTTCGTTCCTCTTCAACTAATAAGAAGCAAGCCAACTTTTTGTAACATCCAAGTCGAGTTTTAATCTACTGAGAGTCGTGAGATCTTTTCTCAGGTGTGGATGCGGATTTTTGGTAAAAATAAAATTTAGATGAGTCCAATTTTGTAATATATTATTTAATTATATAATATGAACTATGATTCACTCTTATCTATTATAAATATTGAATAATACTTTTTGAATCTTATTAATTTTCCTTTACAATTACAATCATCGTAACATCTTTCCTCCTTCTCCAGCAAGACACAAGATTCTCACTTTTTTTTTAGATTATTGATTTTCTTGTCCCCATAGTAATTCCCACTTTATTTTGTGATTGGCCGATTCTCTGACACGTCATCACACCACGTCATACCACTACTACTTCGGCCAATCACACAACTACATACATTTTTATATATTTATTATTCCTTCGAACATTACTAAACAAAAATACTGTTACAAATGCCCCTCTTCGAAATATATGGAAAATAACCAAATAAAGGAATTAACAATCTGTTTCCATATATTTCGAAGAACAGCCCCAATTAACAATTTCGTTTACACCAATATTACACAACACCAATACAACATACATAAAATATAATAATATACATACATTGGATGAAATATAATAAATGAACATTTAACAACAATAAATTAACATTAATTAAAATACAACAATATATTGATGTTTAACAATGTTTTATTTTTATTATTATTTAACACACACATAGTATATATTCAATATTGTTTCAATTACTGTCAAGGCTTTTATGTGTATAGGGATCAGTATCATTCACTTTAAATGTGTGTGTGTATTTGTTACACAGTCCAGGTTTTGAACTAAAGGCTTTTCTATTCTTTAATATACACAATTTCAACTGTTCTTTTCTCGCTTGGTCTAAATTGTATGTGTTTTCTAACTTTACTTGTAATATTCTCTGGAATTCTATTTCTTCCTCCACTTGGCTTCCGCCGTTCTTATCTTGTATTGTATATAATTGGCAACAATGCTTTTCAAGGTCAGTTACATTATTTTGCAATCCATCAATAATTAAATTCTTCCCACAATTTTCATTTTCATCGTATTCAATATTACCATTTTCTTGCAAGAGTATATCTTCCACAAAAAACCTTTCATTATTTATATTATCCCTGTTCTCTTCTTTTCTTCCATCTTCTTCCAATAATTTTATTACTAATAAATCATTTTCTGTCTTAACCTTCATTTCATGCATTTCGAAATTCAATACACTTTGCCATTCATATAATAAATCATTACCCACAATTACATCTCTTGCCAAATGTGGAATTACCAACGCAATGAAATTGAAATTCCATTCACCTATTCGGCCCTTAATTAATACTTGATATTTAATCCTATCCTTTTTCTTCCCAATTGCAGTACTGCAGTAAACGTTACACACATTTAAATATTCCACTTTATAGTTAGCTAACAGATTTTTAAACAATTCCTCACTTATCACAGTAGAACTGGCTCCAGTATCAATCAAGGCTGTATATTCTTTATCCCATAGGTAAATAATTATCTGAGGTGGGTTAACTAATTCCTTATTTTTCTGCAAGAGAGTGAGCTTATTTCCGTTATCTTCAACTTTCAATTCGCCCTGTGTCATCCTCACCGAACCACTTTCCAGAGCACAAAAGATTTGGTTTTTAGTTTTCCATCTCCCTCTGATTATTACTTTCATTGTTGGTTAGGTTGGTGCTATCGTTTATACTCACATCATTCTCTGTGCTTTGTGTATTTTCGACTCTTTCATTTTGATTACTTCTTTCAAATCTCACACCCCTAAAATCTCTTTGATTTGCACTAAATAAACTAGTACCTCTACCCCTATTAAAATTACTTATTCGCTGATTATTTCCTCGATAAAATCTTACATGGTTTATTTGATCATTTCTTCCAATTCTCGTCGACTGATTGTTATGATAATTCCTTTGCACATTATTTTGAACTCCACTTCCTGTTCCGGGAATTACAGATTCATAAGTTCGTCTAGGATCATAACCTCTTCCTTCAAATCTTTGATTTCTCACGGGTGCCCCGCCCCAATTTAAACTCGTCCTATTATTCCTATTATTTGTAGGTTGTGATTCCTGTCGATTTCTTCCTCGCTCAATATGGACGTTATTATAGTTACCATCACAGGATGTAGTATCATTAATGAGGTTATGTGCTTCAAATTCGGATAATAATTCAATCATATCAGAGAAATCGATAGGCTTAGCCACAATTAAATGATTTCTGATATGTGGTGGATAATGACGTATTAGCATGTTGACAATTTCTGTCTCAGAAATTTCGGGATTGATCAACTTACTTTTGTTTGCTAATTTTAAGAAATATTCAGTCATAGAAATCCCTTTTTTAAACTCAAACCTACCCGTTGCTAACTCAACTTTTATTCTTCTTTGTCTCTCAGGTCCCCAAAATCTATTTATAAACAGATTTCTGAAAGTACTGTATGTTTCATGTGAAGCCAAAGTTAACCTTAACCACTCAAGAGCATTTTTCTTCAAACAGCGTTTTACTATTACCATCCGAAATTCATTGGGAATTCTCTTAATACGGAAATATTCTTCCAATTCCCTAAGAAATACTTTTGGATTATCAACTGATTCCTCATCAAAACTTGGTGGACTAATATCATTTAGTGAATAATGTACACATTCATTTTGACCTAGACTGTGGAGTTGTGTGTGTGAGGACATGTTCTGTGTGTTTCTGTGATAATTAATATCATTATCTGGACTCACAAAATCACTACATTCACTTACTACATCACTAGACTTCTGATGATTGCTTAATTCACCTGGTAAGTCACAATCGTTTATATTTGTAATTCTAGACATTTCTTTCCCGTTATTTACTTTTCTAGCCTGTAATGCAATTACAACTTGTGTCAATTTTCCTAAGTTATCCTTTTCTTTTTCAAAATGTTCTTTTACCTCTTTAATTTGCAAAATTACTTCTTCTTTTACTTTACTTATCTCATCAATTTGTAACTTTATTTCCTCTTGGTGTATCTTACTTTCATCATGTTGTAATTGCATTTCAGAACAAATTACATTGATTCTTTGTTCTACTTTATCTCCTAATTCTTCTCTTTGTTTTTGTGTTATTTCTGCCTGTTGTATCCTAAATGTTTCTAACTCTTTGTTTAATTCCATTCTTATTTCTTGTCTCACAATGTCCTGACCTAACCTAGTTTCCTGTCTTACTCCTACATCTAAATCATTCATTTCTTTAGTTAAATCGTTTACATTTTGTTCTATTTTAGAATCTAAATTACTCATTTCTGATTTTACATCTTTCATTCTAGAATCTAAATTACTCATTTCAGATTTAACATCTCCTATTTCTGATTTTACATCTCTCATTCTAAAATCTAAATTCTTTGCATTTTGTTCTATTTTAGAATCTAAATTACTCATTTCAGATTTAACATCTCCTATTTCTGATTTTACATCTCTCATTCTAAAATCTAAATTCTTTGCATTTTGTTCTATTTTAGAATCTAAATTACTTAACATTCTTGTTATTCTTTCCAACATTGACTCATTATCTATGCTTAATCTTGCATCCTCCCTATTCATTCCTACACTATCAGTAACTTCTCCTTCCACTATTATTTCTTTTCTACTCGCCATCTTTTTAACTATTTTCTGATTTCTTAACAACATAAATATACTACTACTACTATTATTATTATTTTTTTTTTTTAATTTCACTCACTTAAACCAGTTCTCGTTTTCTTCTTTCTTCTCTCTTCTTTCTTCTTTCCTTTTAAATTCCCACGGAGCTGCACGATGCTTTAATCTCCTCTTCTTTATCCTGTTCGAGCCCCACACGTTGCTGCGCCATTTGTAACGGGATTATATTTTCGTTCCTCTTCAACTAATAAGAAGCAAGCCAACTTTTTGTAACATCCAAGTCGAGTTTTAATCTACTGAGAGTCGTGAGATCTTTTCTCAGGTGTGGATGCGGATTTTTGGTGAAAATAAAATTTAGATGAGTCCAATTTTGTAATATATTATTTAATTATATAATATGAACAATGATTCACTCTTATCTATTATAAATATTGAATAATACTTTTTGAATCTTATTAATTTTCCTTTACAATTACAATCATCGTAACATCTTTCCTCCTTCTCCAGCAAGACACAAGATTCTCACTTTTTTTTAGATTATTGATTTTCTTGTCCCCATAGTAATTCCCACTTTATTTTGTGATTGGCCGATTCTCTGACACGTCATCACACCACGTCATACCACTACTACTTCGGCCAATCACACAACTACATACATTTTTATATATTTATTATTCCTTCGAACATTACTAAACAAAAATACTGTTACATCTTTGTGAGGGAAGCTTCCTATACGAAAAGGAACCGCAGAGTTAGATCTCACCTCGGATTTTTAAACGCTTTCTGCAACGTCATACAGTGCTTTGAGCTCATTTTGGGAGCTTTAACTCAATTAAAAAAAAGCTTTTTCCGGCATTACATTTACTCTATGAGCGAATAACTACCGTAATTTGTAAAAGAAGCTAAAACAATCCACCATATTCTTAGTATGTTTGACATGGCTGTACAAGGAATATATCTTTTTATAATAAAAAAAAAACTTTTTTTAAATGGACTGGCCCTTCCTCCGTCAGTGACGATCATACGAAAGGGATCTACATCACCTCTCCTACCATGCACTAACTACTCTGGCTAATGGATGGAAAGGAGTTCCTGGAATGGTGCGAGGTACCGCATTACGCAACCTGGGGTTAATGGGTAACTAAGAAAGACGCCCTGCCACGAGAGGTTGGCGGGACACAGGTGGAACCAGGGCCCGCTCTTGGCCCTTTGGTCCAGGGCGAGTACCTGGAGTATGCTAATTAGGTTGGCGCGCTCATGTAGATGAAGAATAAGGTTTGTATCGTGTTAGGTGGTGGTTATATTTAACTTGAAGAGGCGCTACCTTGAGTGCCATTTGGTAGTGTCTCGATCATCTAGTCTGTGGGGTGCCTACCTGAGACATCTGCAGGTCCTTGGGAAGCGGTCGTTAAAGTTGTCTGGTCAGCCCTGGGGGAGCCATGGCTTTGTTGACATCATCTTGTGTGGTGTCTGAGCATCAAGATCTGTGGTGTACCTTCCAGAGGTACGTGGCTATCCAGTAATCGTTATTCGTGGGCTGGCGGTGGTCGTCATAGGGATTGACATCTCAGCCATGGAAGGTCCAATGCGGTGTGGTGTCATCTGGCATAATTCTCTCGTTGTCCGTAGGCAGGCGGTGTTCCTCATAGGGCTGGTCATCTAGATCACGGAGGTACCAAGCGTTTTAGGTGTAGTGTTACAGGATTTGATCCGTGTGTCTTGGTTAACGCTATTTTCCGTTTGAAGATTGAGAGCGGTCTCTTGTGTTTATCGTGGGCAGTTTAGTACTATTCAAGATTCTGAATTAGATGGATGTGGTGTTTGCTGCTTTTGGAGTAGATATTGTCCACTAGCCTCTTGAAAAATTCCTCAATGGTGTGCAGATGGAGTTCGTCATGGAGTATGCATGTGGGTGCAGTTCTTGGGACATTGACTGCCTAACACGTGTTGGCTGGATAGAAATCCAATGTTCTCATTGTAGATCAGCCCGTTTGTGTACAGATGCGTGTGTTAGGTTGTTCCTTCAGGGGCGTGTTTAAAGGTATTCGTGAATGTACGCTAATGAATAAAGGTTTGAAAACTCGTCTAAAATTATTACTGCAGCTTACTGTATATGGGTCTGATACTTTTGGAATCGACATACATAGTGATTGCTTACTGTCCCATGCAACACTTATGCACTGAGTTATCTATCCACCTCTTATAAATTGTTGTGCAAACCAACCATTAGAAAAAATTCAAGAAAGGCGTAAGTCACATATATCACTTAGCATGTTGCACAGACTGAAAACTAAGTAAGGGAAGGTGACTGGTATAATGATGTAAGCATTTAAAGCATGCCTTTGCATAAAAATCAGATACTGTCACTCAGAGAGTGCATTGTACATAAAATTGATAATTAGGCTGTACTAAATTGCCATAGTATAGAACTCCGTGTTGTCTCTATTTATCTCTACTTATCTCTAATCTAACATTAGATATAAAATTAATAATTAGGCTGTACTAAATTGCCATAGTATAGAACTCCGTGTTGTCTCTATTTATCTCTTCTTATCTCTAATCTAACATTAGATATAAAATTGATAATTAGGCTGTAGTTAATTGCCATAGTATAGAACTCCGTGTTGTCTCTATTTATCTCTTCTTATCTCTAATCTAACATTAGATATAAAATTGATAATTAGGCTGTAGTTAATTGCCATAGTATAGAACTCCGTGTTGTCTCTATTTATCTCCTTAACTCTAATCTAACATTAGACATAAAATTCATAATTAGGCTGCAGTAAATTGGCATAGTATAGAACCCTTTTTTGTTTGTTTGTTTGTAATTTAAGTCTTCCAACGTTAAGTCATATCGGACGATGAATGAATGGGTGAAATGCTGCTAAAATGAGACCAGGGTCCATAGAGCTTAGAGTGACCGGACTTCGTCTTTCAGAATAAAGGAAAACCATGGAAAAAACCTTATCCACGTAACTCACCCTGGCCGAGATTCAAACTCGGTACCTCTTGAACGTGAGGCAGACACGCTACCATCTAGGCTACCGAGGTGGGCACTCCGTGTTGTCTCTATATATCTCTGCTTATCTCTAATCTAGCTCCTATCTTGCTCTACCACTTAACTCCACCGTTTGCTCCCATATACTGCCAGTTACAGAGCAGATTGTAAACCCTTTTGGTGGTTATACTGTAAGTACACAAAATTTTCTTTTGTAACAAGTGAAGCAGTCGCCCAGGTTATAATTTACTTATTTTTATAACAATATCTATACATAAAGCATATATACTTACATTGTCAGATATGCAGTTTTATTCCATATTTGTTAAATTGCAACGAAGGAAGTTCTGCGTGCAAATTTAATTACAAATTCGCTATGAAAATTAGATATATTTATGTATGATTAAACGAATATTTTAGGATAGTTGATGTTGACGATATAAAGAGTCATATTTAGTCGCAGAATAATCAAAATAGTATCCTGGGTTCTGGGCAACAAGGATAGAAAATCAAGTTATTTTAGCTACCGACGCTTTGTACAAGGAGAGACTAAAGAAAAACTTTCCGGCGCCATAAATGTAACCTATAAACCTAACCATTTCTTCTGAAAAAATCAGGGATACGTTGACTGTAAATATGCCTCTTAAAAGTTCGTTTGTACTTCGCAAATATGAACAACGCAAGAAACCGGGTAAGATGAGTCTTGTTTTTTCCTTGTAATTTACGTCCTCCAACGTTAAGATATATCGCACGATGAATGGAATGGGTGAAATGACGCTCAAATGCACCCAGGGTTCATAGAGCTTAAAGTTACCGAACATTCGTCTTTCAGGATAAGGGAAAACCGCAGATAAAACCTTATCTAGGTAACTCAGCCGAGCTCGGGACCTCTTGAACGTGAGGCAGACATGCTACCATCTACGCTACCGAGGCGGGCAAGATGGATCTATGGTAATCTCAGAGACCCACATTCGGGAAGTCGGACTCGATCCCTGGCGCTTTCCCTGGTTGACAAGATGAATGTTAAATTGGATTCTCTTTTACCACGAATATCCATCCCACTTTTCCTATCACTTCGATTTTCCTTTCAAGGTTCATGCAGGTACATTGTAGGACAAATGGCACGGATGCTTACTCGCTAAGAAGTTCTAAGTCCTGCCAGATAAGAGCTTTCTCTAAGCCACCTTAGCTGGTTTGAGCTTTCCGCAGTTCCAATAGAGGGAAACCTTTTCTAAGCTACACGGTGCTATGACCAGTTCAACAAGTTTAGAAATATTTGGATCTCTGTGCATTTCAGTCGACCAGCTAATATAGCTTCATGCAGTTCCATTATTCATCTGTTTCTCCTTGGGGTGGTAAGCATAAAAGATCGGCTTGGTTGGAGATGCGAGGTATCCCTTTACGCTACCGTAGGATGAGTTACGATTCCTTCAGTTTCTAAGGTGCGAGCGCTGAGGAATCCTAGTATTCGTGGTACGCCTGACGTTACCTGAAGCCTCTCCGTAGGGTAGTTGTTCGGGCTGGGTTGATCTCAGCACGATAGTGGTACTGGATGGCCTAGACATCCAAGCGGGATTGAGAGACATCCCTAAGTTCTCAGGTACTAGCTAGCCTGGTTAGCTATTCGCATAGTGTGCTAGATGAGCTGAGGCCCATCCGTCCTTGGAACCGGCACTGTTGTTCTCTTTAAATTCTATAGTTCATTGCATATAACATACTAAGTCTACTGAGAACGTTAAGAAAAGGAACAAGTAGGTATCATTTTGTCAAGCAGACATCAACAGTAGAATACATTACATCATGACAAATAACTCAAAGTTTAAGACATTGCTAAATCATAAATACCGCTGGTGATGTACTTTATACATCGACGCGCCTGCTGGGAGATTAAAGTTGGTGCCCTAGAATATAAAATTTGAACCTCAGATAGCTTTTGTTGGTGTCGACCAGATCAGTTATCAGTGTTGCCGGAATTAATTTCATGGGAACTAGAACACTGCTTTCCAACAAAGTACTTACTATTCCTAATTCAGACTGTGTATATGCCAAGATGTGTGTCAGTCACTTTGTTGCTTTTGTGATTAAAACAGAACACGAGCACTCGGCGTGTCCGAGAAGTGATCCCCCCAAGCAATGGAGGACGAGTGGAAAGAAGACAGGAATGCAAGTGACATCCAAGTGACGCAGCTCAAAGTGAGTGCGGAAATCCCTTAGATCACTCGTTTTGCGGTCTTCTAGATAGAAATATACTTCATTAAAACCATTTAACTACCTCCTAAGACTGTACTGGTAGTGGGACTATTATGGTGGAATATTCACCTTTCAGCCTCATTGCATTATCAACTTCACATTGCACATGTTACTAATAGTTTACAGATGTAACAATCTATAAAAGCACTAAACCTTTTTTTATTTTAAAAAGTGGTGTTTTGATTGAGAAAAGATATCATTATAAAATGCGCTTAAGGCTTCTAAATCTCTATAAAGTTGATTGATTGCTTTCAATACCAGAAGTTAATTTATTTACAAATTAAGTCTTACATTTTTAAGGATACCTTTGACTAAAAATTTGAAATACTGGACCAATAACGCTAGGTTTATTTAGATATAACTTAGTGAAAATATGATACAGCCCAAATTTCATCAATTTAACTTTGATAGTTTGGAAAATAGGGTCAGATTTATTTACTTTTGGTTGCGTTACCTAAAAGGTTCCTTGCGACAAAATAACTTAAACTTTGGTCTAATATTTTAACAAAAAGTTCCCAATACATCCATTTATTGAATTTATTCTAGGTTTGTCTGTGTCTTAATAACTTTAGGCCCAGAAATGTTTAAATGGCTCTTTTGCCCAAAATTTGAAATTTTTGTGTTTTGAAATAAAGAAAGGGTGCTTAAATGAATCGCACAATAAACCCCAGGGCAATTTCTATTCACCGTGTCTCTATGAACGTATGCAGCAAGTTCCATCAGTCTAACACCAGAACTGTGACGCAAGGAGCTTCTTAAATGATGAAAAATGGTGTAAATTTCAATAGCGAGAAATCAAGGGTAAAGAATTAGAGTACATATCTAACACTAGCATTCGCATAACATTCAAACTAGGTTAAAGTATTTAAAACTGGCTTGCTGATGCTATCTAATCATTCTTTGGATTCAGGGAGGCTTACACTATCTTCTAGACTAAAAAAATGGAAAATGTGAAAATGCTCATGAAATTTCAGTCTTATATATCTTTAACATAGCAGAGAATATAAGTGTATAAGTGTGGAGATATCAAGATAAGTCAAATATTTCATGTTTTGAAAGGCAAAAGTATTTGGTATTTATGGCATAGCTCCAACGTGTTCTGAAATAATCGCATTGGTTTGCCAGGATTGCACTAAACTTAAATGAAAATATCTCAATTTTAGCGAAACCGTTTATCTTGTCTGTTTATTGATCTTTAATTAAGTCGCTAGAAGTTAATTCCAATACTGTGGTGGAATGTGAAACATTTTCACGATGTTGAATCTCTCTTAAAGAGACCCCTAATAAACTGCGGCTATTCCCTGTTAACCACACAATTCTATAGAAGAGAATTTCTCTCAGTCAACCGAAAAGTTTACACAGGAACTTCTCATAGTGGAACCCACGAGTTTACTCAGTGGAGACGCTTATTCCAAACCGGAGAAATTTGCACGGAAGAAGAATAATGTTCATCGTATGTTACACAGTTTACGGTCTGGAACCCTCGTGAATTATTGCTGTATTTTACCTATCGGATGCATTGATAATAAAGCGTGGGGTTCAACGACCAGATAGTAAATTTGATATCGACATGCGTGTTAGTCTACCAGAGTTAATGTCCTGAACAACATATTAATACTCCAGAGAATAGAGTCAAGCGTGCATTATAAACCGACACACCAGTTTAACTAAATATAAACGCCAGTCAAACTTCTGTATAATCTAAACACTCAAACAGTAACCATCCAGAGACTTGCTTTTATATTTCAGTGTGTGCAAATGTGTGTACACACTATATAAATAGAATTCAGTATCGCTCCATAAGGCCTCCCATTCAACTGCTTGTTTAAGACAGTAAAAGATTTAACTTATTTTACGTTCGATAATGCCAAACTTAAGTATTTATACGACTTGTAGCAGTACTTCAATGGGCCTCATTAAAGTACACCTGTTCATTAAAGTATTGGTATTCGACCAATCAGAAGTGGCCACGTAACACTGTAAAAGCGTAAGTATCGATTATTCCGTTTCGATCGACAAAGGTACCAGCACCAGTTTAGAGAAAAGTCAAAATATCTGCCACTAGTAACAGTGACATTGAACTTTCATCCCCAGAAATTACAGCAAAATCAATGTTACCAATACTTGCCACAAAAGTCAAGAAAGATGTACCAGAAATTCTATTCACAATTCATACATAGGAGAATATCTAAAGGTATAAATTCGTTCTCAGAAAATATATTACTAGTGTATTTCGAAGAATTGTTTCAAAACATGAAATCATCGACCTTGTGGACTCACTATTCTATTTTGAAATCAACATCAAACATTGGGCACCAAAAATACTCAAATAAATAAGCTATATTTTAATAACAATAAATAACCTATACTTCAGATAAAGCCAGCTCTGTTCATATTATCGTTAGCATTAGTTGCAAATGATATATCAATAAATTCATTTTTTTCAACTTGTCTGTACTTTCTTAAGGGTAAACTGTGTCACACGTTAACAGCTATTTATAGGGAAGTAAGAAATATTTCTGCGCCTGCGTACTACGTACTACGTCTCACTTTACGATTTTAACATATCACTCAAACCAGAAATAAATACTTTGAAATGAAACCTCTAATTTAGGGACATGATCGAGCATAAACAGTCGTCTGAAATTTGACTATATTGTAATCAATACGCTCGTATCATGATTATTAACGTCACTTAGCTCGCTCCGTTTGTAACAATACTCGCGTTTTAATTACTACCATTATGGTCTCGTTGCATAATATACTATTTTTGTTTTTCAGCCATCAACATTCGGTAGATAAACATCTAGAAGTCAATATACTACAGGGAATATGTTTTAGTGTTCTTGAATCCAAAAATATCACTGTTAGAACAACGTTTGTATGAAACAGTACATATATAAAAAGAAATATTCAATAAATACAAAACTTGGTATGTATATAAGGCAAGTTCAGAGTGCGTTTGCTTTCTAGAAATGCTTTCCTTAGACGCAGGAGACCTCTAAAAGGTATGGGTAAGATATTGTCATTTTGGGTGGAATGCCTTCAATACATTTACTTTTACAACTAAGTGCTCTAAGAAGTATTAATAAATATTGATTTTAAGTCAGTTTTATGTTAATAATACGTAATAATTGTGTGGCTTTCTGTTTTTTTATTATTATACAGTGCGATCCATATAAACCTGAACCATTTCAATAGGCCATAGCTTTCGAACCAATATTAGGACACGCGTGCAACTTTTGGAGAATAATGTCGCGAGCCGTTATCTACGATCGCGCGGCTTGCTTCCACAAAAGAACTGATAAGCGGCTAGCGTTCACAAAGAGCCGACAAATAACGATAGCGCCGATAAACAAGAGACGGATAATGTATCACAGAGATAAAGGACTTGCCGGCATACATTAAGTTACGCTTCTGGAAGGTGAGAGAATTTTCGGTTTCCTTACTGTCCGAGAAATCTCTCGAAATTATGAATGAGATATATAAGATATAGTGATACGCCAGCAGACAGTGGTTGTTGTAAAGACCTGTAACAAGAGTGTTGTAAACAGCTGAGTAATCAGTTTGTAATTGTCATTGACCTTGGTGTTGTAGATTGTGATATGTGATATAATTCTGCTGCTAAAACCTTCTCTGATGACATAAATAAATTATATTTTCTCGAGCCTCTAGCAAGGTAAATGGATGGTTTAAAGCCGAAGTTTGAAACAGAATTCTTAAAAAACATGCTATTATATTATTTCCTCTCATGTTTATATAATTAGATAGCAGTATGTTTTCTGTTGTTAACACAATGGAGTGCATCGATATTTAACACACCGCCAGGTCTGAACAAATTTCTACACTATTTTTCTAAATCCCGAGCTAGAAACTTAGAGTGAGTTATCAGGACAAGGTTCTTTCGGGGTTTTCCCTTATCATGAAAGGCACATGGATGGTAACTCAAAGTTGTATGGGCTCTCGGATCATTTGAACATGATTTCACCCATTTCCTTCATTCCGATATGATTTAACGTTGGAGGACGTACATTAAAAACAAGCTACTAATCATCAAAAACATTTAAATCCTCCTAATTGTCATCGAGCTCTTTTTTATTTCTGTCTTTTACACAAAACGTTTAAGCACATTATTCGGTTTAATACAGAGGTGAATTTTTACATAATTATTTTGTATCTACTAGTAATTAATATAACACGGACTATTCATACGATTGTTAGTTACTGATCAGTTAAGCAGCTCCAAAGCTAGGACGGGCTGAAAAGAGATTTTATACTTTCAATATACCCAGCTGAACATTTTCGTATAATGGAGCCTTAATTAAAGCAAAGCGCGTCTGTTTTGTATCATGATTGCGTGAGGATCAATATCCAATGATGTAACTACATAGCCTAATTAAAGATAAACATTTATTCGGGCATTTACAATCAATTGCTTGTTTGAATTGGGCAATATGCGGCATTTGCCTCAGTCACTAATAATTTGCATCATAATCTCAGGGGCGGCTTTGCTGTACGTAGAATTCCACTAACAGCAATCCACAATTATAAACGCTATTGTTCGTGTTTGTAGGGGTAAGCTGAAATATTCAAAACGTGGAATCAAACTAATACACTCTTTCTATGTGGCAAGGAAAAAAATTAAGGGGATGGAATCCGAGTGTCTTATTCACACAGTGTTTAAAATATACCTGCTTTATAGGTATTTTTAAAATAAATATATTCTAAAAATTATATCCTAATTAGAGTGTGACTTTACTCAGGGTTAGAAAGTGACTTTACTGAAAGAGTAATGAAGCACTTTGGAACATGTTTCCCTTCGGTGAGCACTTTAATAGCTATACTTTCTTCTTAACTTCTCAGCATTCACAGCTCTTTTAAAATTAATCTGAGCTTCGCAGACAGTGTGCTTATTAGGCATAAGTTTCGTAAGTGCTATAGTTCAGATGGATCCTGTGCCGTGGCGTAGTGGGCTATGGCACCATGCTTTTCGTCCCTGTCACGGAATGCGGCCCGGGATCGCTCCCACGGGTGCGGATTTTAAGTACCGGACACAGAACCGGTGCCCACTCAGCATCGTGAGAAAAGTGAGGAGTTGCGATAGGTAGGGAACCCTGGTTGCGAAAGCGAACTTTCCGGCTGGGGTGCCGAAATACTGACCACATATCCTCCCCATATCGGTTGGATAATCGCCCACCTCTGCCTTGCGTATGTGGGCGTGAGGTCGGCAGTAGGGTTGGTAGGCCTTGACCCACTAGGGCTACGACGCCACGAGTTAATTTTATATAGTTCAGATGGAGAACGCACCAACAGAGCCTGGGTAACATTTGATTCTGCAGTAACAGTTTACTTTTAATGAAAGGAACTTTTTAAATAAAAGTAGATTCATTTAGTTACTATACGAGATATACAGATGTCTAGTAGTTTCTGAAACCTGTAATTTAGATCAATTTATAGTAAAATAAAGGATACCAGAAATTTCAACTGATTGTTGTAAATCTTGAAGCGACTAAAATATGTTCATACACAGATAAAATTGCGTGTCATATGATTGTAAAACAAAGGAAAATAATCTGTTATGTTACATTCACATAACTTTTTCTACTATTTTTTAGAAAAATCTTAGCAATATTTATTTGACCAAATATGTGCCTTATGTTAATCGATATAGACAATTGTACAAATGACTTCATAGCACATTTCTTTGCATGTACAATGGTGATACTGCCTAAACTTTTAAAAAGGGAAACTCTATGTGACGCCCTTTTAATTCCGTTCTCTTTGAATTATTAGGAGAGACGAGAAAAAGAAAAGCCTACAAAAATAGAATAACGACTTCCCATTATAAAAAAACGTATAAGTGGTATAAAGTTAAAAGAATAGTGATTTAGCATTGGCGGCCACAGAAAAAATATTTTCATAAATTTTATGCTTTAAATTTACTTCACTTTTTGCAGAAAGATTTGGTCCTTCTGGCATACGTAAAATTCATATGGAATAAAGTACTTCAGTGGTCATTCCCAGAAAATTCATGATATGTATCTGATTGCTTTTATAATATTTAATGTTTAGTTATTATTTTAATGTTATCATTAATATATTATTGCATATTTTTTTAAATAAAAAATAATTTCATTTCATCTTAAGCCGAAATTGTGGAGCCAGCTTTAGAGCTTGAAAGTATCTGAACATTTCCTTATTCTTTTCTTGCAAATATTCATGTCGTATTTTTGAAAGACTCATAAGTTGAATACCCCCCCCCCTCTCTCACACACATATACATACACAAAACACGGAACCTTTTCTATAAAAAGTTCGGGGTTAGGGGCCTCATAAGTGTTTTCTAATACCTCGAGATTCATGCTTATTATATTTAGTAGACAAAACAATGCAGTTCTCTTTTAGAATACGTATTTAATTTACAGCTGTTACCTAAAATGTACTACTCACACAGGCTATCACTGTCAGTTCCAAATCTTTGTACCCTCTAATATGAATTTAAATAATTAAATAAAGTTATATATAAACTGTCCACAGTATGATCCAAATGTACGTTTTTCGGCTCCTGTTAAACGGAATCATTTTCTACAAAAATTAAATTAAATTATTTTGTTAATGACGCTGTCAATTTTGGGGATCATATCACTACCTCCGGTAAACCCAAATTTCGACCCACAGGAGTTTTTGTTTGTTTGTAATTTACGCCCTCCAACGTTAAGTTATATCGGACGGTGAATCAATTGGGTGAAATAAGGCTCAAAAGAGTCCAGGATATATAGAGCTTAGAGTTACTCGACATTCGTCTTGAGGGATAAGGGAAAGCCCCGGAAAAACCTTGTACAGGTAACTCACCCTTACCGATATTCGAACTCGGGACCTCTTGAACGTGAGGCAGACATGCTACCATCTACGCTACCGAGGCGGGCAGGAATTCTGTTCCATGTCACTAAGTCTACTGACGTGGCAATATCTCTTTTAAGCAGAATTAGAAACACAGTCAGGGCCGGGTTTCGAAGTTCAGCCTTGGGAACGGTAGGCAGCACCTAACCAGTTTAGCTACACAAATTACTTCCTATAGAATCACATATTTCCATGTCACTCCATAAGATGCGGTCTCATTCTGAAAAATATGATCAAAATTTTCTATCTGTATACGTATATGCTATTTTTATTTATAAGAGTGTTCAAACCGTTCTATTGGTTTCAAAATGAGCAGTTACCTAATTAGATAGCATTTGCCTAAGGCAAAACTAATTAATTCCTTTGTTATTGTACACTCGGAAACTCGTTTTGTACCCTTTTAAACACATAACAAAAACATAGGTGGAAGTATACGTAGACACATGTGATTGCAACAAGATATGTGATGAATAATCAACAAATATTGTTGAAGTGATACTCCTTATATTGCAATGGCCAACATCCTGTATATTGTAGCACCTTTTGTTAGCGCTACATAAAAAGTAATCCGTTTATTAATTTCACCTTATCTTTTTCTTTTAGCTTAGAATTACGCTCTTCAATATATGCTAGCAATGTATTGTTGCTACAAATCTCCAAGGCATTACTGTGTTAATGTATTGGGGTTGTGCTCATGACGTCACGGGGAGTAAATGGGCTAGAAGTTAGATGAATACTGTTATGTTGTTCATTAGGGTAATTGGATTTTGTTTAGGAATGCTGAATTATTTTTCATCACTGCACTGTTATGCCTGGGAAAACGACGAGAAATTTCTGCGCAACCACAGTTACGTTTAGTCCTTCTTACGTCTAAAAAGAGCGTACCAGTTAAAGTACACTAATTGCAGATGTACCTACAATAGCTGCCATTATGCCACAATGAGAGCAGTTTTATTCATTGAAAAGTGAGAGATGGCATTTAATGTTATAGAGTTTTGCCATTGCTGATGATTATTTGAGAAATAGTTTTAGAGTTTGGTTCTTGTAGAGTAATGACGACAGTGATAGTGAACTATTTTTCAGTGACTGGACATTGCTGATAAATATCACTTGAGCAAAGGTCCTTTTTAGAAATTATTCCTGGTGTACAGGTTCATCGTACTTGAGAAAATTAGCGTTGTATAACTGTGTACTTAGTGTAATTACAGAAGTTAGTTTATTCCCTATTTTTTATTACAATACCAGCTTATATAACTTCATACATATACAACATGTTACTCGACAGAGCGTTGAGGCGTATTAACCTTGAGGTGACCAGTGCTGTGATCGTTCATTATCAGGTCTTATCTTGTCGATTAGAAGAGTGAAATATTGGTAAGTTGATGTGCAGTAAGTTACAAAACACAAATAGAGTGATTGGAAGCTGCGTGTGTCTATATGATATGATTTCTCGCGCCTGCCGATATATGACACATTGCTGTGCAGAAGACATGATTATAGTCCCGCTGCTGAACGGTTAGCATGGATTTATCTTTGGTAATAGATACCTCTCAGATAACGCACTGGTTACGCCTCGTGGAGTGAACATGTATCTGTCATTTGCGATTCCTGCGAACTCCATTGGCCGAACGAGAGGCACGTCAGTACGCCTCTCACTCATACAAGAATAATCAGTGCGTTATCTGAAAGGTTTCTATTAACAAAGATAAATCCATGGTAACCGTTCCAGCAGCGGGACTATACATTTGAACAGACTAGACATACACTGGACTGACCCTGTATGTATGATAAGCTGAGGTAAAGATCTCTGTCTTGCGATTTTTGATACGCTTTCTCGCTTTGCTATGTAATATATATATAACGAATACTAGATCTTACACACTCCTCGTTTTGCAGTTGCGTTTACTGATGCCCCATTATAGTTAACCCAGATTGTGTATACAATAGAGAATTTTAAAACATGGAACCTATATTTTTGTTTCCTTTTATACCTCCTACTTGTTTTCATAAGTCTTTCCTGTTTTCCAAAACCATTTTTGTCTTATCTTGCCAATAAATTTTCCCAGTTTTATTATATTTTCTTCTGATCTTAGATTCATGATTCTTTTGCTTCTTATTTCATTCGGTATGTATTCCCATTTATGTAAAGGAAATTCGTCTCTCCAATATTTTGTTTCTTTGACCATCAAAAATATAATGCCAAGTACTATCTTCTTTTTCACATACTGGACATTCTTCTACTCTATTATGTACACGCTTGTTAATTAACCGTCTAACCTTACACGAAGCTGCCTATAGCTTCATTTGTGATACAGTTTTTGCTGTACGCATGCTACTATTTTGCGATATTCTGGTAAACAGATAACAAGTGAGCGCAGCTTTAGGACAGTCAAGATCAATCAGTTGGCCGCTTTGTCGAGCGTTACCAGTTGAGTATCACCAACTACATTGGTGTGTCAATATCATTGTTACAATGCTAAAGTGGCAACATTATGTATTTGGATAAGTATTGTGTATTTGTTTTTCCCTACTAATAGTAGTGGAAATTTGGCCTATTGATCTTATCATTAGATTAAGGGGTGCAACTTCCTGGCTAAAGAAGGAAGAATATGGAACTATTTTTAAAATTATAGAATAAAGATGCAGTACTAAGAAAGAAGTGAAAAATTATTTATTACTGGAATGGCAAGAAGAGTGGGTTAATGCACACTTAAGAAGAAGAGTACATGATATGTTTCCGGGCATTAAAGAGAGGCAAAGATTGGCACATATAAAACCAATAAAAGGATTTTTTTAACTTTGTTACAAGACATGGCCTATATAATCTATATTTAAAAAGAATAGGGAAGAAGAACTCAGATCTATGTGAGCAATGTAACTGTTTAGATTCGCCTAACATGTTATTTTTGAGTACAATAAGTATAGTGAACTAGTAGAAGACAGTCGAAGGAAATTTCAAGGAAAATTTTAACGGAACATCATAAGATATGCCGAGGATTATGTACATTTATCTCAGATAATATATCTCCCGCGAAAAAATACTTCAAGAAATAAACGTAGGAACATTTCAATCTACGAGAAAAGAATCTTATTTAAGAGATCGTCGGAGGGAAATAGGACCAAGAGAAACTGAAGATACAGATTACCAGACTTGAAGACCTAATTTAAGACGTACTACCGATAAATAGAAGACGCCAGTTATGAATATCGAAAACAAGAGCAGAAACTATAGAAAGAAGGAGAATCCCAGGAGAGTTCAGGGGAGCTATATGGAGAGTATCAGAGCGGACAGATATGCAGAAGAGGAAAGATGATAACCCGGATATCTGGGACTGACGACCAGCTCCATCAATTGATGCCAGTCCCTTTAGGAGATGGATCCCAGTAGGAGGAAGCTTTGGATACCAGTTACAGAAGAGGAAATTTTAAAATTGTACGAAAGTCTTTCGTAGTTTGTTATAGCAATTAAACCTGTAGTATAAATGGGGATTTGGTTTATATTGTTGGCGTAGAAGGAAAGTAGATAGATTAGATGAATAGAGTTGTAAGGTTTCAGGAATCCAGTAATTTGTAGGTTTAGTTAGTTCGTTAAGGAAGCAAGTAGATTATATCTTCAAAATTTGTAACTTGTTTTGTGTAATTTGATTTAATAATTAATAAACTTAAAAATTAAATTTGTATGATAAAGTCTGGTATAGATTCCAGAAACCGGGCTATTTGATATGCAGATTTTATTTTATTTTTTATTTTATTATGTTTCTATTCAAGATAGCAAAGGGAGTCCTGCATCGTGGCATAGTGGGCTTGAGCGTGTGCTTTGGTTCCCTGCTTCCGAATCGATCCCTGGCTGTGCGGATTTTAAGTCCGGCTTTAGAACCGGTGCCCACTCAGCATCGTGGGCATTGGGCGAACCCTGGTCTAGAAAGCAACTCTGACTGAGGGTACCAAAATGCTGGCCACATCTTCCCGTATCATTGGATACCTCTGCCTTGCGTATGTGGGCGTGATGTTGACAGTCAGGTTGGCAGGCTCAGGCCCACTTTGGGCTATTATGCCATGGGTTGCGTTTACAGCAAAAGGACTCAGAATTCTTTGTCATTCATTCGACACACTGCATTTTTATGGCTACTGGAATAATACCTCATTTATGTCACATCAAATGAGTGAAGTTTACTGTAATCATTTTGCACTAATATATTCTTCAGAGTAGAAGAAACATGAGTTGTTTTACTGTACTCTGGTTCATTCTAAATAGTAGTAATTGTAAATACAATTATGTGAGCTGAAAGTAGGAACAAGGGTTTCGTCGAATGGGAAATGCAATGAGGAAGATAAGCGACGCAACTAAATATATGATTATCGTTTAGTAATAACGCATTCAGTTTCATATTTCACAAAAGATACTTAAACCTCAAGACAAAGAAATCCAGAGTTCGGATCTCGGTATGGATTATTATCTGAATAAGGCGTTTTATGGTGTTTTTCCTTATTCTGAAAGATAAATTTCGAGTAACTCTAAGCTCTATGGACCCTGGGCTCGTTGGAACATCATTTAATACATATCATTCATCGTCTGATATGTGCTATATTGGAGGACGTTAAATAGCAGCTGAATTTTATAAATAATTAAGAAAATATTCTTCGAGGAAGAACCAACAACTTTTATTTAGTGTTGATAACATTGTACGTGTGTCCAAAATTAGTGCTTCGTAATTTGATTTAAAATTGAATATACCGGAAACATTTCTGCAAACCTAATGGTTTACGAGTGCAAAGGCCTGTGTGCACCGCTGGTGAGAAAATATTCATAGGAAAAATTTAATTAAGAAGGATTCCTTTCTAATTCTCGGGTGGGTATAATTTTGAAGTTGTAATAGCAACTTTAATGTCACCGGTTATGCCCGCAAGTCATGCGGGGAAGCCGGTGGCCCTTTAAGCGGCGTTCAGTAGGTTGATCGTTCACAGGAGACCTAACCAGGGCGCTCTGATGGTGAGGCAAACTCGTGTAGAATTTTGCGACCATGCGTCCAATGACATATTCCACATAGTGCAGATATGAAGCTTCGTGAAGGTATCTCATGGGAAAGCATCAGTATAGAGAATAGATAGCCCTAAGACACCTTTTCGGCGCACGTTGAATCTGCAGCAGTTTGGATCCTGCGGCCATACTCCAGATCTCGCACACATAGACCATGATGGGGAGTACCAGAGCCTGAAAAAGACGTAACTTCAGGGGAGACGGCGTCCGGACAGCATCATGGGGTACAACGAAGCTGAAGCGCCGCATGCCCGATGCGCTATGTTAACCGCAAAAGCTAGGCCCCTGTCCCTCCCAAGTAAGTGAGTGTCTATGTCCGCCCTATCCTTCGACCAGAATATGTGAAAGAGTGTTGGTTGGCGGGAAATTGGCGCTTGGTGGAAAGTATGGCTTGGCCTTTCTCCAGATTGATCGGCAATAGAAACGGGTTTAAATGCACTGCGTCTGTTTAGCTAAACACAAAATGGTGTTATAAATTATGAAACACGATCAATTAACTAGCGTAGTAATAAAAACTATAAGAAAAATTTTATTTACAAGTGGAGCTACTCAATCTTTAGCTACGACCATACAGTTATATATCCTTTAAGGCACACATTCGAAAATAATAATAGAGAAGTCTACCTGTACAAAGAAACATCGCCAATAACCGTGTTTCCTAAGGCTCATATCCCGCTTCGCAAACGTATATAATTAATTTAGTTTCGCACAATTTAAAAAATATGACAAATTGGCATAAAAAAGAAAACGTACAATTTTACATTAATGATTATTAAGAAATATTAACCTTTTAAGGTATCAATTATTTTGCTACTTACGCCGCTTTTGCTATAATTTCTAAACCGCTTCTCATACCGCTTTTTACGGTGCCTCATCGCAATCGATTCGAATAGCCATGGTCATTGAAGCGACAAGTAATAGACTGGCCATTGATTCAAAGACAAACACCGTGAGTTCGAATCTCGGCAACTGTAGTCTTGAATGAGCCTGTTGTAAAGGACGGGGAGGTGCCAAGTAAAATATTCGGTGCGATGGTATTCTTGGTCGTTGACAGGGGTATCATTTCATGCAGTTGCTTGGATTTTGCCTTCTTGTAGTATAAAAACACTACAATATAGCTCTAAAATAATATAATATTTAAAATTCAAAAGATTCAAAATTCTTGTGTATATATTGGACAAAGGCCACTACAGTACTATAACAACTAAGGAACTGCACTAAAACATTTTTCAAGCTGAATACAGTGTGACGTTGTCCTAGGGTGACACCATGCATTGCTTTTTTGTGATTTACTTCCTCCAATTTTAGTCATATCGAACAATGAATGAAACGGGTAAAATGATGCTCAATACGACCGGAATCTATGGAGTTTAGATTCACCCGACATTCGTCTTTCAGGATAAGGGAAACCCCCGGAAAAACCTTATCCAGGTAACTTACCCTGACCGAGATTCGAACTCGGGACCTCTTGAACGTGAGGCAGACATGTCACCATCTACGCTACAGAGGCGGGCCTATGCATTGAAGGGTTAAGCACATACACCAATAAAATCGAAAAGAAATATAATTGACAATAATCCTTAAATAAACTTTAACTCCATTCCTCATTGATATCATAAATGTTGAAGGAAATTTAGAAAGCGTGCTACACAAAGAAGTGAGCGATCCGGAACAAATGACAGTATCAAGGAAGGCGAATTTAAGCCAAATGAAAACTCGCAAACGTTTCGCTCAACTCAGGTCTTTTGCCAGAATTAACTCGATTTTCAGGCTCAGTAACTGCATGTCCCGGGTGCAATTCCCGGCGTAAGCCAAACAATGTAATTGCGAACCTTGGTAGTAACAGCAACAAATGTAACCGAGTAGAGCCGGTAATGATCCGCGCCGCTGGCGATTGTACTTCAAAACGGGGTTGTGACATACTCTGGGTGGTCATTAAGTTGTTTAAAACTTGTGTAATTTTCTAGTTATCTAAAACTGTGGCTTTATATTTAGGTTTGGACTGGATTGGTTTTTTGTACCTGTGCACCCTGGGAGGGAGGATGAAGAGAAAGGAGACAGAGAGTGCACGAACCCAAGGGGTCACCACAATAGAGAGGGCGACATCCCTAAACTTTACAAGATAGAAGCTCCCCGGCGCTCGAGGACATTCATCATCCCATCTACCGTGGCCCCGAAACAATAAGAGGCCTATTCGGAGGTTGGAGGCCACAGGCCGCCCCTCCCCCCAGAGCAGGGGATTCCAGGCAAGCTGGCACAACTGGCATCCCGTGTTTCTCCCTCCCGCCATGCACCGCCGAGACTCACGCTGACACTTCTATCCTGTAAGGAACCACCGTATGAGAAATGATGTGTAATGATAATGGAGATCAAATGGTGGGGAAGGAAATTCGGGAGATGTGTAGTAATTAACCTACCCATAATTCTGCTAGCAACCCTGGAAAACCCCAGAAAAGCCAGGTAGGCCACCCACGAGAATCGAACTCGAGCCTCCCGAATGTGGGCCACAAACAAACCCGGCTTGTACTTAGATCTGTAAATATAAAACTTTCCGTAAAGCCTCTGGGAAGAGTAGCATTTTCTTAGTAATCCGAAAAACGGTGCAGTGTATAAGTATAAGCACCATTTGTAATATTTAGTAAAATTTCTGAAGGTTGATGTTGAACGTGGAGTTATTTGTCGTTTGCTTCTGTCAATTTTTCTTGAACGTTTGTGTAATATAGCGACTTGAAAATAATAAAAAATAAATGCCCTTTACCACTTCAATTTGTATTTATTTGGTGGTGTCAAGTGAAACAATGAATTACGCCAAGCAAAACATTTCCGCATTACCCAGATAAACATGTTGCTATTGCGGAAGACACTGTCAATTAATATACCAACTACATGATCCAAGAGCACTGGGCAAACTAACTCAGCTGTGAATATGGACACTAATCGCTAACGGCAGAACGAATCGAATGTGTTGAACGCATGAAAGGGGCAGACTGTTGCGAGTTATGGCATCAAAATGACTGCTCAATCAATGCATGTGGCGCGTCGACATATTACTCGTATTAGGCTCCATTTCTCCTGTAAAGCTTTCTCACTTAATGCTGACATGTTATTCGGTATGTGTTGTTACAACTCTCCGTAATGTTGGACAACATGTTCCATTCATATACATGGAATTAGGAAACAACTTCTTGGACATAGCAATAACCAACTAACCTGAGCCACTAATTACGAGGGTTGTTCAATAAAGAATGATCATAATTTTTTCGACAACATACTTTTACTCATCCTTATAATTTTGATGGTCCTTCTCAAAATGGTCTCCCCTGAATGCGATGCACTTGTCCCAGCGCTTCTGCCAGTCTTCAAAGACATGCTGGAAACCATTTTTGAGAGGTCCTTAAAAATCGCCTCCGCAGCCTTCACCGCTGCTCCCGATGATGGATAATGCCTCCCACGAAGGCGTTTCTTCAAGTTAGGGAATAGAAAAAAGTCACATGGGGCTAAATCCGGACTATAGGGAGGGTCAGGGATGCACTTCACGTTGATTTTTGTAAGATATTCGGCAACAACATTGGCAATTTGCAGCCGCGCAATTATCGTAGTGCAGCATCCAGCCAGTTTCATGGAAATGTGATCTCTTGCGCCTGATATGGACTTTCAATGTTTTCAGGACGTCCTTGTAGTATTGTCCAGTTACTGATGTGTGTGCAGGTACAACTTGCTGATAAACCATACCATGAATATCAAAGAATGAGATCACCATAACTTTCCCAGCAGAAGCAACCACTTTTGCTTTTTTGGGCGTTGATGATGAAGGAGATTTCCACACTGAGCTTTGCTGTTTGCTCTCAGGATCAAATTGATGTAGCCAAGTTTCATCAGCAGTGATTACGTTTGAAAAAACTCCGGATCTTCCTCTAACATCAACTTTAACTGCGTGTTACCTCCATTACAGCGGTAGGCGATACTCAACATATCTGAACTTTCCTGGTTCTCACAGGCGGGAACCAGGAGTAACAACAATGAAACTACTACGGCGTATTTGTTTCACATTAAGATAACAGAATATAATACGATTGAATTTTAGTGCGAAAAATTATGTCCGTAAAAACGTTATGATAATTCTTTATTGAACAGCTCTCGTAATTTCCGTCTACCAAAATATGTATCTTTACTTCATTTGTAGTTCCAGTTCTTACACAAATTGCTTGAAATTTAAATAAGAATTATTACTCAAACATTCTATCACTATTATCACTATTTTTCTGTGTTACGTTATCTCAGCATCTCGAAAAATGTGAGTTTTTGCAGTGCAAATTTAGAGTTTGCTATGACGTTACTGTTAAACAAAAGTAATGCTTAGCGTACATATGAACTTAGTGCACGAAAACAAAGAAATTTTAAAAATATCAGAAAGTACTTTACTGTAGTAAACTTTACCATAGACTCACGAGTAGGCTGTAGTCTATATTTTTATAACTTATACGGTAATTATGCACCCCTTCCAACGTTGCATTAAGCTGTCTTACGAGTCATTCGCAATAAAAGTAAAACGTAAATGCAACATAAACGTTAACGGTTGAGACCAGCTAATTTAATGAGGGCCATTCATTATGAAAACACAAAAGCTAACGGAAACTCTTTTCGGAGAATCAAACTCCAAGTTTCTGCATTTGCTTTTATGCAGAACGAATAAATGCACCAATTAGAAAACAGTGGAAAATGGCTGCCTTTGACGAAAAGCTTATTCAATTGTATCAGAGCCATGCTTATCTGTATGACAACATGGATAAGGCGTAGCTTTGAAGAATAACATCTGGACATCCATTGCACTTGAATCAGGAACAAATAATGATTATAGAAGTATGCAACTACATGAGTTCTTTGATGTTCATACTTAACCTAAATGTTGCACTCGCTTTCTTAAGTTTTGTTTTCAAAACTTGTTGCTGTAGACAGAAATAAAGTTCAATATTGTGACTTCGTGGGTTGCGTAGAATTAAAAGTTTTGTTTAAAAATATTTAAAACACCCTTTATTGCAGTAAACAGTAAATTTGTACAACCCTTGCAGTAGTAAAAAGACGCAAAATACATTACAGCAGTCTTCAAGGTCATCTCGTTCTCCGTCTCACGAAAAAAACAACAGAAGAATACTGGCACAACTCACAATTACAACACAGCTGCAACTGCACAACTCAACTCTCACAATTACAACACAATAACTGACTGAATCTCTACTTCAAACACTCTGTCACCTTTTATACCTCCCACTTAATGTTCTAGAATGCGACAGATCTTCCGAGAACAATCGCGGCGGCAAGAGAAATACGGAAATACCCAGACATCTCTCTTTCTCTCTCTGTTTCTCTCTCTCTCTCGGCAAGCGTCCAGCGCTGTGCGCCTCTATCTCTTTCCTACCCACGCGTACAGACCTGGCTTTACGGCGGCTCCAATCCAACAATGCGATCGATGACAATATCTTATTTCTGACGTGTTAAATGTTATTTTAAATATATAAATTAGTCTAATAATATATTTATATTGCCATATATTTACATTGGAAAAAATGTCTGGCTACATAATTTTTCGTCTTGTTTTAGCGGCAGGTTTAATACTATATCAAATTGTGCAGGAGTCATTCTCATGTATCTTTGGAATTGCATTGGATCATTATCTCTCATTGAACAAAGTAAATTATTGAAGTCCCCTTGATAAATTCTTTTTTGATTCAGGGAATGCCCTACATCTACGCAGAGACGACCATTTTCTTTTCAGATATGGTACACCAAGTAAATTGGTTATTGTTGTTTGAACATGCAGAATGTTACTTCATGATTAGGAGCCATTTTAAATCATCTAATTTCTGATTGGTTATAATTAGGTTTCCATTGTTCCATTACGCATGCCTTTTTAAATTAATGTTACAACTTATGTTTGCGTCCTTCAGTTAACGTTTACGTTTTCATTGAGAATGGTCCTTTTCATAGAAAAGAAGATAAGTACATACATGACTGAATTAAGATCCTGTGATTAAGTGTTCATCATATAAAGAATTTGTGAATAAGTAAACATGTATATCATGCTCTTAGAACGTGTTGGTTGAGCTGCCATGGTTTAGTGACTATTTTTCATTTGTTTTCAAACAGGACTTCATCAAGTATTCCTTTATAAAAGCTTTTCGAATATTAAATCAGCCTGGCTTCACAAACCTGTCACCTTTGTTAGCTTTACTATCACATGCAAGACAAGAGCAGTAATAATTTAATATCCTTGTCTGCTCAGTTACTGCTATTAAAGTCGGGTTTCGTTTAAAGAAAGGTTGAAGTTGCATCATGCAATAGGCTAGCAGAATTATTTATGTATACCTACTAAAATCGCTTAAGGACGTATCTTCATAATCAGAACGGTGTAGTTGTTCGTGCTGTTATTCTAAATATTGATGGACAAAGCCTCTCATTCTACAACTTTTAATAATGTAATTTAATGAGGAAAACCTAACATGCGAGATGGCTCGTATCATTTACTCACGTCATTACTTGTCGGAGACCTCTCTGCTTCATTATCCATTCACTGAAGTATTTATAATGGCCAGGCTTATAAGTTTACTCCATAAATGTAACTGTACTCGTCGCGTATTTTGTTAGAATAATGGAACATGTCATAATTTTAACATCATTCTGACACGCAACACTGTCTCAAATTTTCTGAAATGTTCTCTACTGTCACCAGTCCGCTTTCAACTTCTCTTTTGTATACCCTGTAGGCGTAGGCCATATGACTCTGCTCTGTCTTAGTTTCCAGTAGTTCAGGTTATTCGAATATGCATGTGAGATAATTATAAAGGCACGTTATTTCACATTTCAATGTAAAATTACTTTAAAATGTGAAACTTACGGAAAGTTCCTTGCTACATTATGTCATCCTATAATTTCTAATAATAGCTAAGGGCTCTGTCGTCTAGTATTAAATGAAAATGAGATTAGTGTTACTTTAAAAGGTTGTGATGATATATGGTGTTGCACATTTCAAAAATTAAGCATTTTTACAATAAACCTGTATTGTATAAAATTTTAACGCCATGTAATTATATGCAACCACGTTTACTGAAACGTCAGGGCGTCTGTTCCTGCTAGTATATTGTCGCGGCGAAAAGCACAGAAAGTTCGGTGCCGAGAAATAAGCGCGGCTGGAGTACACAAAGAGGCTGCAGATAAAAATAACAGGCGGACAGTGTTTGCATAAGCAGATAAACCTAGCGCTTGAGATAACTGACTAGCCGGCTCAGGTAGGGTTTCACGTAAGCAAGGTTCTAGTGATTTTTTGTATGTAATTTACGTCCTCCAACGTTAAGTCATATCGGACGATGGATGAAATTGGTGAAATGATGCTCAAATGAGTAGGGGGTCCATGGAGCTTAGAGTTACCCGACATTCGTCTATCAGGATAATGGAAAACCCCGGAAAAACCTTATCCAGGTAACTCGCCCTAACCGAGATTCGAACTCGGGAATCTTGAACGTGAGACGGTCATGCTACCACCACGCTACCGAGGTAGGCAAAGTTCTAGTGATATCTCGATTGACAGAGAATAGTTGTTGTTTTTTTATTTGCTCGAGAAGTCTCTCGAATTTATCAATGAGGTATTTAAGAGAGTGACGACTCGACCAGAGTCAGTCTTAAATGTGAACAAATGTTGTGTAACACGAGTGGTGTAAACAGTGGAAGTTGGGTAGGCTGTTTGTTATTGTCATCGACCTTGGTGTTGTAGGTTGTGATATGTGATGTCATTCTGCTGCTACGCAGTGCGTTTCTATGCAAATAAAGAACACTTAGAATTTCGGCAAATTGGACTTTTAATTCTACGAATCCAGAAAGTCGCAATATTTTTCAGGAAAGGGGATGGGAGAAGGAAAAGTTGCTATTTCTAAAGACTTCTCAATATGATATTGCAAACATTGTAATTCTGTTGTTATCTGCATGTTTTGGAGATAAGCGGAATAATTTTGGTATTGAATCTGGATGGTTTAGTTACATGATACTGATCTGTTGATCCCAAGATCGCAGTACATTTACTGGCTGTAAAAGAATTCCTGCAACACGAGATTTTGTCACACCGACAGTGCTGATACATTAATTGGTCATGTTCTGTGTAATAAATATAATAGGCTTTAACACTTTTATTGCACACCACTTTAGCAACGTAAGAAGGCCCCACACAACTAACTTGTGCCTTTTATTCACTACGCCTCAGTTTTTGTTGTAATTTATGTCCTCCAACGTTAAGTCATATCGGACGATGAATGGAATGGATGAAATGATTCTCAAACGAGCCCAGGGGCCATGGAGCTTAGAGTTACCCGAGATTCGTCCTACGCCTCAGTGTTTACTAGCTCTATATTTATGCGTACTTATGTTTTTAGATTTGCAAGCATTCAAAATACACGGTGCGTCTACTTTATTATCAATAATTAGATCAACATATTTTAATGTTTTTGATAAATTCAAATTTCTTACCTGACAAGAGTTTATCATAACAGTTCAATTCAACAAAAGGGTTATCTTCCGTAAATAATATGCAGAATTTTGCATAGTCAAGCTAAAATGGCTTTTAAACAGAGCCTCAAGTAAAATATTCATTTTATAAACAAATGTACTGTACAAATACTGGAATCTGACAGTTACGCTGTTAAAACGCATTAAATACTTAATAATTTCTAGCTGAAAACATAGAAACCTTCACTTAGTTGTAAATGCTTTACTACACAACAGTTTTATTAGTAACACAACTTACATTCCAAGCTTCCTTCAGTAGAAGTAATTTCTTTCATTCTTTCTTCCATTGTGTTTTTTCCATGTTTAAGGAATGCCAAAATTTTAAATGAATATGAAAAAGGAAACTATTTTTTATAATTTTTGGACATATAAATACAAGAAGTTGTGACAAAATTTGAGTATTTAGGACAAAGAAGAAAAGGAAACATTTTACAGAGCTTGAATTATGAGTTCCTAAAAATATTATAACAAAGAAGGAAAGGAATTTTCAATGTGTATAATGTATATAAATACCAAAGAGTGGAAAAATTTAAATACCTGGGATCTATAGTAATAGTAGATAATAAAACATCAGTGGAAATCAAAGAAAGAATAGCAAGTGGTAACAGATGTTTCTATGCCTTGCAGAATATTGTGACTTTGTGGGTTCGTAGAATTAACAGGCCGAGTTTGCAGAAATTAATTATCTCATTTATTTTCGTAGAAATACTCTTATAGATTACAGCAGCATTACGTTACACACACCAAGGTCAATGACAATAACAAACCGTGACAGCTGATTACATTAGCTCTCGTTACAACAACACTCTTTTTACACAACTACTGCTTACTCACTCTTATTAACAATAACTGTTTCACAACTGACCTGCTGGCGTGTCACAATCCTTTTTATATGTCCAATCATAACTGGAAAACATTCTCGAACAAACAAGAAAAGCAACCATTCTCCGTCAATCGAGATATCACTAGAAATTTCCAGAATGAAACCCTACCTGTGGCGTAGGGTCCTTTATCTGAGATAACATTGTTTGCCACCTTTGTGATCACTCGCTGCGTTATCGTTAACTGCTCATGCAAGCTCGTGAAACATTATCCTTCGTCTATTATCTATTTGTGCCGAAACGTTTATGCCCAGCGCCGCGACAATATGTTTAAAACAAGGAACATCAGTAGGAATACTAAAATTAAAATATATACAACTGTACTGAGACCAATAGTAATGTATGCTTCAGAATGCTGGGTGCTGACAACCAGAAAAGAACAGTGGCAATTACGGTGGGAAAGGAAGATTTTAAGAAATATATTTGGAGCGATAAAGGACTTGGACGGATGGAGAATGCGGACTAACTTGGAGTTACAGTGCCTGTTTGGACAACCAAATATAGTAGCGAAAATTAAACAAGGAAAAATAAGGTCGATTGGCCATGTGCAGAGAATGCCGGAAACCAGTGTAGTTAAGAAGATGTTGTTGCGTGTATAGGCTGAGCAAGGTTTGGAAATTTCTGTAATCATTATTCTGTAACATTTATTTTCGATGCCTTGAGTCTGGGCACAGCTTTGTGTAAAAAACTGTATGGTTAAGCGTAAATTCTGCTGACTGGCAAAACATGTGCTTTGGACTGGTGAATCATACATCCTGCTGGCTTAGGGAAATAATACACAGGCTGCCTGTAACAGGCCTCAACTTGTTCTCCATGTTTTAATCAATGAATCACACATCCTGCTCATCAAGGGAAATAATGCTTAGTTGGTCAGTAACAGGTTTAAACACGTTCTCAATGTTGTAAACAATGATTACACAATATGGTGCAAATTAACAGTTAGCGTGGGAATCGCTGAGTTGACTTTTTGTGGGACCCCTATTTAAGCTTGGTTGAGTTAGCCCCCGCGGGAAAGACTTCACAGAGATTTCAGAGGGGGTCTCTGTAGGAATCAACAAGAGTTTATTTCAAAGTGCTACTACGAGTAAGATAGCCAGCAGGGCGTACCAGATCGTACACCTTTTGACAGTCACACAAGGTTCAAGCCATACAAAAAGCACATCGCCAAAGGTAAAGTTGCATTTTGTCATTATGCATTTAAATGTTACCAAAGCACCCCCAATCTCATCCAGATCCAGGGAGTGCCCTGTAGAAATACTAGGCATCTTTGAAATACAGTTATTCAGTTCAGTTTGACCTAGATGTTTCTTTCGCTCTACCCTTTCAGTAGCTACACCCCCAATTGCAGATTAGGTTTGTAAGTCTTTCACCCCCCTTACAATCCTGGTCCACAACAATATTCATAGGAAAGCTGGATGGCAGAAGGAGGAGAGGAGGACCCAGGAAAAATAATCTATGTAAATAAGTAAACACTTAGCACTAATTTTATTTATTTCCAATTATTCAAAACTGTATGAAAATATAAAAAGTCGATAAAATCGTTTGTTTTTAGCTTAGTCAACATAATACAGAGTATTTATGTTTCATCATTATCTGTATTACTCAAAGATAAATAGTTTTGAGATATTCAGTAACTCTTCCTTCCGCTTCTTTTAATCTTCAAATATCTTTTTGAGGTAATGCAAATGTAATGTTTAATGCGAAGAAAATTAGAAAGTGATTTATAGTGCGACTGCTTTAGGCTACGAATTTTGATTAAACAAAACAAGAAGAAATAAGTAAGCAAAGAAAAATAATTCTTAACCTTCCTCCAACACAGAGAAATGCCGAGGAGATTATTATCTTTCAGTAATAGCAAGACCCAGTAGGATCACCGTTCAAACTAGCAACTTCAAAACTTCAAAGATCGTTCATTTAGAAAATACTTATAACTAAAGTTTGGACTGCAGTGGGAAGTAAACCTAATGATGGTATTAAGAAAGAATATGCTAACAGACCTGCCGCTAATTAAACTTTCAGAAAAATCACTTTGCGAGCATAAAGAATGAACTAAAGTTAACGTTTAAATTGAGTATGCATGGAAAGCTTCTAGAAGTTCAATGACGTAAAGAGAAACGTAAACTTTAAAAGACTTTCATAAGAAATGAGTTGTAATCAATACCCTTACTGCTGCCCTGTCTGTCGAGAAGAAAGTGAAACGTTACATCATCAATGAAGACGACTCTAAATTAAAACACGCGATAAGTCCATAAACTGCAGGCAAAACTTTTTCAGCTGATTAAGATTGCTTTGAAGTTGTTTAAGCAGAAAAGTAAACCTCTCTGAAATCAGTATTTATGGGTAGGATGTTTGAATATTAAGAATATCTGATAATATTAAATGTTTCAATGTACTATATATTGGTAGGCAGAACATTTTATTCCAGGTTTCCAAAATATTGAATGAGAATTGAGTACCTCTGTATACTACCAAATAAGAGCGGTCCATCAATAGCTCCTTTTACGATGCAACTCAAACAGGTGATCCTTTCCTACACGTATATTACAAGGAAACTCTCACTGTACTATACGCGCACGATTTCTTGAGCGCTGGACTTACGGTGTGGTGCGGGCAGAGGGGAAGAAGAAAGAGCTAACATGCTCTTGTTTCTGCAGTGTGGTCAACCTGGAAAATTACAATTCAGCCAAATTGCGGTAAGATAAGCGAAGATATGTGCCGAAGGTATGAGATGTGTCAACAATCAATTGAATTCCATCCGATGTGCTGTATGCTTATATATTTACAGTTATAAAACACATAAAAGCAGAAAACAATCATTATGACACCTATAAACACTCACTCGCTTTGTGATTCTTCGATTTCCAAGTCTACTGCGTCACTTTCATCGCTGATACCCTCTGATTTGTTAATAATTTCATTAATTGCATTTTTTTTATTACACCATCCTTTCCCCAATATTGAATTTCCAGCTCCTGGATCCTCCTGCCGTATTCTTCCCAATCTTTCGGTTCTATAGCAAGTTTCTGCACATTTGCGGCTCTCGTTAACTTAGCTACTTTGAAAACATTGTTAATTTTTGCCCACGACAGCTCAATTGCATTCAGGTCACAGCTATACGGAGGGAGACAGGTAATAGTGTGTCCCGTTTTGAGAGCCATAACATCGAGAACATACGTGTTCCTTTCAGATTTCTTGTAAACTGGTTAACTAATAATTAACCTCAAAATTGCTCAAAATGAAATGGCGTACATGTGAGAGCTTAGCATATTGGCCACTAGATGTCGCAGTTTGTAGCGCATTTCCTGTTTCAAATTTGTCATATGTGTTTACGGAAATAGGCGAGACCTACCGAATGAGGACTTGGGACCCGAACGCTCAATAAATCTTGAACATGCAGTGCTCATACTTGTATTCACTTGAGAACTTGATGGCATCATCTCTGCTGTATGTGGGGCTTGTGTGTCGAAAATCAGATGTAGAGTATAGCATGAAGTATCCAAAAATGAGTCCAGAATACATAGAACACATAGGCATAGTAATACAACATTGTACGATACGGATTGTTTACCCCTGCGGGCAATGGTCTACATATGGCGTATGTAAGGGGCGCCGTTTCCTACACACACCGCAGAGCTGACTAGGGATGGCCAGCAGCTACTAGTAAATGGTCGCATGTGGCAGTTTTCATGCTTCAGTTTTGGGTGACGTGGTTCTATTCTGCAGCCGATTTTTGGTGCACATGGTTTATATTCAACAGGCATTATACCATCAAATTTTCAGATGCGTAGCGTAGTTCGGTTTTAGGATCCACGGTCTCCACTACATCCATGCATGCAAGGAACCACCAAATAAAATACGCCTACTCCATCTAGCCTTGACTTGAATATCAGAGAAAATTATGCAAAACATTACACAAAGGTGTAGTGTGAATTATTTTTTGATCGCAAGTTCAAATACAGCGTTTTAAATTTTTGTTTACATGGAACAAACAGGATAAAATAAACTGTTGTACAGCCAAAGTGATATCTGCAAACAAAGTTCGACATTTTGATTACTACACACATTATTTTAATTTCAAATATATTTACAAATTTCACTGATATAGACCGAACTTAAATCCTGTACCATCGACTTTTCAGACAGGCAGATATACTCGTATATAAACTGAAAAACATTCACAGCAATCATAATATATCCCCCATTGAAGATTAAGTGAACTATTGCTCAGAGATGACACACAAAATATGCAATGATGGTACTATTTTAGTTCATTTAGAAAACATTTTCAATAGAGGAATTGTTGAAGACATTCGATATCAAAATTCGGAAACGCATTTTATTGAGAAATCTGTAGGAAGGAGTGCGTGAAGTTAGTATTTAACTTATTTATTGTTCATTGGTTTCTATCAACAATAACTTATGTATATTTATTTTTATTCCTCCATGACTACGTATATTGTTATCAATTTAATTATATATACCTGGAGGATATATATAAAATTGATAAAGTGAAATGGTTAATTGAATGGCGAAAGCCAAAAAGCTATAGAAGTACTTGGGGAAACTATTTGCATCAAAAGATATAGCCAATGTTTCTAAATAGCCAGTAAGATTTCCAGGCTAAAGGGAATGTTGAACTATTCTGGTTGGTTTAATAATTTAAACTGTTAATTTCGCAAATTGCACCCTCTGTGTTGGCGTATGGAATCATAAATTCTGTTTATAGCTTTGAACCGAGTAACTTACATGTCCGCAAGAAAAATGCAGATGTTTGGAGCGTTTGTTCCACAACGTTGGTCTCGAAAAGCTCCTATTCAGCTATTCAGCAGAGGTATTGTTTTCAAAATAACAGAATGGACTGCGTCCGCATGATAGCGGCGTTTATGCATTAGATAATTTAGATAGCTGTAATAACTGTTGTCTAAATGCATTCACTACAGAATGGAAGATAAAATGAAAACAGATGTTTTCTGAATGTTTTCTCTGTACTGATCTGGTGCTATTGTATTGTTTTACACCCCAATAATTGGTTTTATTTCATACATTTTCAGAAGTGTCTAGCTAAATATTATTTTCTTTAACTAGTTTATAGGGAAATGAAATTTTAACAACAGATAGGAGAGCCTCTTTTGTAGTGTGGACTTTCTCTTTTAATCTTGGAAAATGAGTAGGTATCGGGTAACCAATCTCCACGAAACCCCGACTCACTCGATCATCACTTCGTCCCGTTTCTCCGATAAGACGTACACATCGAAAGACGTTACACTTCAAGCTAAAGCGAAAACAAAACAAACACAGTAAGAAACATAGGTATTAATAGCAAAATTTGTTGTTGTGATTGATGTTAATAAGATGAATGAAATGTTTAAAGGCACAATAAAATTATCTAGCTGATAACCAACTAGGGTTAGGAATGAAGTGGGTGATTTCTCTCTGGATACAATTCTCTTTTCATCGGCTTGGAAGGCAAATGTAGGAGAAAGGGACCTTTGATATATGGCTAATCCTTAATATAACAAAAACTTATTTTTAATTCTAAGTTGTATTGCTCACCTCTTTTCATGATGAGCGTTCAGTAAGGTGATAAATATAATTGCTTTTACGAGGGTAAGTAAAAAATTATCCCAACGTAACGTTAACTTTTCTGACATTGAACATACTCTATTCTGTCTTAGGGTACTTTATTATGATGACGTTGCGGTCCTGCTATGAAAGTTTGATCGTCATTCCACAATTTTTCTTCCTTTTGTTGCAGATAGACCATGGCTACTCCATTAGAAGTTTGCGCCAAAGGTGAACAACGATCAGTGGTCCGATATTTGTCGTTCCAAGCCGTATCAGTGGCCAAAATACATCAGAGACTTTCGGCACAATACGGGAAGAGTCTCTTGCCACAGCGGAGTGTCTATGAATGGATTGAAAAATTAAAAAGTGGTCGCATAAGTTTACTCACGAGGAAGGAGCCGGACGACCAGCTACGGCCACAACTGATGACAACATTGAAATTTCACGTGACATTTCTGTTAGATGAGTGACTGTTGATAAGGTTTGATGGATTTTGGCCCCTGATACGCTTTTCGACCACAACAATCGGATCACTGATCGTCGTTCGCCTTTGGTCTATCTGTAGAAAAGGAAATACAGATGGCGTAATGACGGTCAAACTTCAAACTTTCATAGCAGGATCGCAACATCATAACAATCAGATACTCTAAGACAGAATTCGGTGTGTCCAATGTAAGAAACTTATATTTACATTGCGGGTAATTTTAGAGTTACCCTCTTATAATTGAGATTTAGCTTTATTTACAAAAATAACGGTGAAGTAGTAAAATTGTATAAGAGTAAGTATGGTTGTCACCGCTCTAAGGGGAACCTTATGCCAAATGAAACGATGCTCGGTCTAGCCTCAGTTTTGAGCATGAGATTCCTCTCAGGGAATGCGTGGATATACAGGGTTAAGGATGACACTGATAACACTGTAATCCAAGTTTAACACTCGTTTGGTGAATGCTTCTCTTTTTTATAATTACATGAATCGCGAAGTCGCTGACTAAGGGAAATCACTCTATATTACGGTCTGGAGTTACCGTATATGCAGTGCATAGTTCGTTAGTTGCGCTGGAACAAATACGTTCCTTCTCGGATCACGTCTGTCCACACGGACAGTCAGCCCAACTGTGTAAGATTCCTTTCAAGCAACTCTGTTATTCACACCAAAATTCCTTTACTCACGTCGATCCTTTATCACATGTGAAACTTTGTGTCCTTTATTACGGCCATCATTTACTAATGAAGGATCGAAGAAGGCCACTTCTATTCAAATATCGACCCTAGAACCACCTGCGATGAGAGCTTTCCCTCCTCGTCGTAAATTACTAAACAAAATCCTGTTTCACATTTAACAAATATACCCCATATTCATTTATAATTTACTGAATTCCTAATTTCGGTATCATGGTAAATACGTTTTTACAAACTAATGCAGAGATATATGTCGCTGTGAATAAGTAAGTTCAACTACTTGTAAAGTATACCATTTTTTCGAGTGGATTTCATTTTATTAAGTAACTTTTACCAGGAAAGAGAACACAAAACCTGAAATATTGAAGTGCTTTAATTATTTAAACGTTACAGTACTAGGTCACCCTAGACAATACTTTCACCGCACAACGGAGTTTATATTCAATAAGCCATTCCCTGAATATTGGTGCGACGGACGTTCAAAGTTTCGCATAATTTTATGTGAATATCGGAAGATTTTGCAAAGGTTATTTTCAATATTCGGGACCGCCAAGATTACGTGTATAAGTGAATAAGCGCGACGATTCGGTATAAAAAGTCCTCTAGATTATCTGACAAGCATCCTTGCCATCTTTCTCATTTGGAACCCTGGCAATGAAGCTCATTCGTAAACTTCTATGTTAATATTTGGGTTTGTTTGCATAAGGTTTTCTTTTAAAAACATTACATTCACACACTCAAACACACACACACACACACACACACACACACACACACACACACACACACACACACACACACACACACCACAGAAATACATTCTTTCACTCATACCTCCAGACAATAGGAAGGATGTGGCGTAATCCTGACTAAAAGCAAATTTACCCCTGTGCTGGGAATCGACTCCTCGTTTTTTTGGGGGTTTGGAAGCTATTCGGGCGTCATGAGTGGGATGCAGTTGCGAGGGGTGGTACGTGATTATCCCCGAGTCTCCCTCGGACGGTGAGAATGGTCTTCAAAGCAAGCAAATTCTTCTTTTCATCATTAGTTTTACAATGGAACCCCAGGGATTCTACGAGTCTCAGCGCATGCCCGGTCTGCCAGCTTAAGCATTTCTCATTTTATGGAATCGAACGCGTACTTGCAATTTCATTTCTTTGTCTCATAGATTCATTTCTATTTTATTTTTGTAATCCAAATATTTCATCGGATGAACATTTCTTGTAGCAATCACTAAAAATAGGCTTGCTCTCTATCTGTTCTTAGCGTATATAGCTATCCAATAAATTTTAGACGTTGTAGTGTTTAGCTAAAAGGAAAAAAAAAAAATTAAATTTGTATTTGAATTAATTTGGAGATTTATGCTTAGTATTTTCACTTTGAGAATAAAATAATCAAAAACATTTTAGAGGGTAACAAATTCATGCGGCGATTCTATTCTTTATATTTCTAGACTTTGTATGAGCATTTCCAAAAATATTGAAAAATGCTAATTCATATGCAACATGTATTACAAGCAGGAAAGTTTAATAAAATATGGAAAATTTTAAATAAGTTTGTTACATTGTTGCATATAAAAGCAAAAACCACAGTTTAAGACATGAAAACAAAATCTTCAAGCCAAAGTTCTAAATGGCTTCTAGGCTGGAAAACTGTTATTTTTCCAAATATCCTTAGGGATGTTTAGTGGTGCATTCCCTTAAATGGGCAGTTAACTATGCATAGCAAATGCATGGGAGAGAACTCTCTGGTAGTATATATCATTGCTTGCAGCATAATTCTGTTGAAAAAAAATTCTCTGTTTTTGAATATCAGTCTAACAAGCCCTGGTTTCAGATAGTCATATTTTTTAAAAGAATGATTACGTGGTAACAAAAGAACATGTAACATTAAAGTGATTGTATGCTTCTTTCAAATCTTTAGGTTCATTGTTGACTAATATTGAGACTGTTTATGGTGCGTTCTATTGCTTCGAATTTCAGAGGAAACAGAAATTATGTCACTCCGGAAAAACAGCATAAGGAAACTGTAAACTATCCCAGATGTATCTACATCCGGTAAACAGAAGCAATAATGGATTTATCACTTCAATCTAACTGCAACAGAGGCCAGCATTAACACCATGCATGTGCATTCTATTGCTTCTGAAGAGGAAATTAATTTCGTCAATTAACAATTCATTACGATGATACAGTATGAATATTAATGTTGTTGCTAGTGAGGGGTGGAGAATGCTTACTAGACCGCTAAATTGGGATTTATTCAGGTAAACCGCATTTCGCACATGCATGGATGTGTTGCTAGTTACTCCATAGAGGCGTACTATATTGCTCAGATATTTCTTGTAACCATAAAGTACGACAGTTAATTAAGAGGAGCTATGGCTTGTAAAATGAACATTGGTACGCTTGAGTGCAAAAATGTGGTCCATTCCGTGGATCTTGGAAGTGTCACTACCTCAAGGTTTTCATATTTAACTCACTGCACCTAAATCAAAGTAATATTTTCTTTGACCAGTTTGAAATAGAGATTATAATTGTACATAAAATATTAATCACTTTTTTGAACTAGGTTGGGACTGAGGAGTAAAATTTCTCTATTAGTGAATAGGAGTGTATCAATACAAAGTTTTATAAATTATATTATAAATCTAGATGGGCTGAATCCTGTTGATGGAAAGAAAACATGAATATGAATACACTCACTTTCTTCTGGGGCAGCAAGCCAGGTCAAAAGACCATCAGATATCGACGTTTCGGGAGTATGCATCTCTCCCACCATCAGGATGCTTATAAAATGTTATAATCATAAATAAAGCACTGGATATAACAGAATATTATATATTTGTATTATATCCAGTGTTTCATTTGTGGTTATAACATTTTATAAATATCCTGATAATGGGAGAGATGCACACCCCCGAAACGTCGATATCTAATCGTCTTTTAACCTGGCTTGCTGCCCGAGAAGAAAGTGAGCATATTCGACGCCAGAAAATCTTGAGGTCTTATTTTATGAATATGAACACATTTTTCAGTAATTTAGGGTTAATAAATTCTTGTTTTTCGGGAAGCGATCATTAGCAAAGAATCAATTAGACATCAGGATGCCGTAATTTTTGCTTTCCTTGACCAGTCCTTTAACTAATTTCTCATATACCGAATAAGCGAAATGTTTGAAATTATGCTTATTCCGGTGTTTCAAGAGCTTACGGCAATTCAACATTTCTTTCCTTAAGATAAGTAAAATTTCGGAAAATAAGAAAGGAGAACGTTATCGATAAACACATCCACCGAGATTCTAACTTGGGACTTGAACATGAGATGCAACCGCTGATGCTTTGCAATAGAGGTAGATAAAACGTCAATTTGAAAAGTAAATTAAATTTTCATGAAAAATTATAAGGGAGGTCTAAGCACGTTAATTACAACGTGAGAATGCACCATCCTTTGTACCTTCTACTAGTCGTTTAGATTTTTCATATATCTGGAAACCTACACTACTAACTTCAGTTTTTATTCCTAACAGAACCAGAAAAGTGAATCATAATTAAATAGAATGGACCAATACGCGTTAAAAAGGGAACTTACCTTGAATCGAAGCATAACAAAATGTTATATCATGAACTTTGCTTATAGGTATTTTGTTCAGTCCATAGGTTCGTTCGGTGCAGAGCTCTGAAAAACAATTTCTTACCACATTTCTTTTGTTTCGCTTTAATGCTGTGTTACATATTGTTTTGTTCATTTCAGACATGATTAATTCTTGTCATTTATAGGAAATTTCATGAGGAAAGGCTTCCTATATTCCTATATTCGTGACCTAAATATAAGTATATAATTATGTATATGCTTTTATTAGGTATGTCTCTATAATTTGTATTTATATACCTCTATTTTTATGTTATGCAAAAGTCTATATAATATTAACCTGCCAACTTTCGAAATCCACACACATATGTGTGTCTGTCTTTTTAAATATAGGGTGATTGAGAAAGAGCTATAAGATGGCCCAAAAGACGATAGGAAGCGTAGTAACAGTTTTGCCTTTTCTGAAAATGTGTAACGCAACAGTCGCCTATTACATTTAAACAAGAAGCAGTAGGAGGAGTAATACCAAACAGGAAAACCGCTAAGAACTCATTAGCAGTCTTTTTGTAAGGGGAGGAAGTCCAACAGCTCGTTAAAGAAATAACTGGAATTACTCAAGAAGGGAGGAGGAGTGGCAACATTTGGAGACCGGGAGCTCTATAAATCATTTAACTAGCAATCGGTCACTTTTCTGCACGCAAGTGTACCCGTTACCTAACACAAAGAAAGGGCAAGACAAATCAGTAGTGTTTAAAGGGGAACTAAGTAATGAACCCCTTTTACAAAACCTGTAATGACGTAGGTATTGAACGTTCTTAGCCATTACCACATTACACCCACATAATGGCAGGAACCGAGCACTATTTTGCAATATTAAGAAGGTTATTTTGTAATTTGGATAATAAACTTGCTGCCTTCTGCCTTAATTCAGAACCTGTTTTACTGTCGGCGTTGTCATATGTTTATTAATTTATACATGTGGACTTGTATGTATATTCCTGGCAATACGTCCTCATGTTATTATACATATATAACATTTTCATGTGAATGTGCTTCGTCTTAGTGATCTCTAAAATGAAAGAACCATAAACTATTACATAACTCAGTTTTGAGCATGAAGTGTTCAGCTAAGTGCGATGTTGTGCAGGTACGAGGCAAAAAGTACCTCACTGATCTGCACAGTAGTATAGTGTCTGCAGAGTATGCAAAATAAATCTATCTAGAGCATGAATACAAGAATTAAAAACAGTTTTTACAAAAATTCGAAGAATGTACCAGTCTTGATCTACTGTACCCCACTCCCAAGTGGGGCATCACGGGGAGGATGGCTGAGGCGAGAGGAGGCAGAGGTCAGCCATTCCAAGGAGCCACGACAGTGCAGACGGCGGGGTCCCTATATTTTACTTAGAAACCTCACCCGGTAGGCCAGGACAACGGACATTCCCTGTACTGTGATCCCCTACGGTCCCAGCAGCCGGTACGGAGACCAGTAACCAACCGATCGGAGGAGGAAGTAGTTTCCTCAGAGAATATCACCCCGCCAATCATCGCCGAGACACCCGCCTACGTTTCTACCCTGAAAGAGGCCACCAAATGACCACCTGATGATGTGAAATGATAATGGAAGTGAAATGGAGAGATAATAAATTAGGGGGACGTAATTAACCTACCCAGCATTCGCCTAACGACACAACAAAAATTACATGGATCAGGCAGGTTGTCTACGGGAATCAAATTGGGACCTCCCAAATGCGGGCCACAGACGAAACGACCTGAGTCGTCTCACTCGGTTATAAATTAGCATAATAATGTAGTGTTATAATTTTAACATCATCATCATTATCATTATCCGATCATTATTATCATTATCATTAAGGTATCCGGTCGTAATTTGAATTATAACATGGACAGATACTTTTTGCTAGAGCGGTCGGTCATTTTGTATGTTATGTAGTCTGAACCTACCTTGCTGATCTTCTCTTTCCCTACGTAAATAAGCTTCTTCACTTCGATTCCATTCTATTTCATTCGTTGGGCTTTAATGAACGTCAGCAAGCTTAGTAGTAAAACGTATTAAATGCTGAGTTGCTAGTACAACTAGCAGAAGCAATTGTTTCTGAAGTATTAACCCCCGAGGAGACCACAGAAGTTAAAGCGGCTTTATAATTGAATAAAACAAATGGGTAATACACAGTATGTACTACTGCTGTACGTACTCCTGTTTTACAGCAGGAGTTTCGAAAATGACGTATTCGCAGAGATATCATATATGCAACACGTATGGCAATACCTAGCAGCACGTGGAATACAAATGAACGCCTGTAGAGCGGCAATCCCGTTTCTGTCGCCTCTTTTCTATACTCTGACAATACCTACTTGCTCATATGTAGATTTAGATTATAACACTATACTATCCGAATATCAGTTTAGTTTTGGACATGGTAAAGTTTATTAACATAACTTGTCCGCGTGCTAGAATTATAGATGCATTTGATGAGAAGAATGTGTTCTAATTAGTGTGTATTTAATGAATAAGGCTTCGGAAAGTAGGAGTACCACATTTTAAAAAAACGTGCTTACCAAGGTTTTCAGGCTTTCCCTAGACATTATTAAAGCTTACTTAATGAAACATAATCAGTACGTTGAAGCAGTGTAGATAAATAGTGTAAAATCAGACTGTCGCATTATGGTTGTGCATTATTCCTTTATGTCATATAATCATGCTTAATGACTTGTTGACACAGAATACCAATTCTTATATATCATTCATTACTGAAGACGCTACATTAATTCTGAATGTAAACTCTAATTTAATGTATGTTAAATATCTAAAGGCATATTCTATGGAACAGGCCAGTAACTGTTTATAGCTACTGATTCTATCATAAAAAAAGAAGTAAGCTCAAAATCTTATCTTAAAATCAAGTATGTACTTGATTTACCCAACGTACGTTTTAACTTGATATTTTCTTAGAACTCTTATCAATGGCATACCTGTAATATATTGTCTAAAGCCCTTTATTTGCTCAAACTTTAAAGGTGTGTATATTGTCCTAATTTTTATTACTCTCAACTATGGTGTGATTTTAGTAGGTAATGGCCGTGACATTAAAGATTGTCCGATACTACAGTGCTGCTGCTGCTGCTGATGATGATGATGATAATGATGATGATGATGATGATGATGATGATGATGATGATGATGATGATGATGATGATGATGATGATGATGATGATGATGATGAAGGAAAAAGCCCTTGACTTTAACCTCACTATTTAAAACACATTGTAGGTCTCTACATAGTATAATGGATACTTATGATGATAAGTTATGTTAAAATAATGTTATAATTACGGTTCCGAAATGAAATTCCCTCTCATAATACTAGAGACAGCTCTCTCTCTCTCTCTCTCTCTCTCTCTCTCTCTCTCTCTCTCTCTCTCTCTCTCTCTCTCTCTCTCTCTCTCTCTCACACACACACACACACACATATAGGAACACTTATTGATTCTGGTTTAAACATGGAATTTATACCTGACTATTTGATCATTCCTTCTGTTAGCTTCCCTTTAATTGAAAGATTGGACCTTAAAATGTGCTTTGTTGAGTTTCTGGGTTTCTGGTTGCAATTCTGTATTGCCTAATGACAAGGAATATTTAACATTGAAACTTAAAATGTAAATTTATATTTTAAATGCGTAATGTAATCATAATGTAACATGTGGAGATTAAAATCAGATGAAATTTAAATGATAAAAAATGATACTTTTTAGCAAGAATAACGCTCTGATATCCTTTGAATATCGGCAAAATTTCAAAGAGCATATATTTGTATTTAAAATTTTTCATAATATTTAGGAGATGATTAAAAGGAAAGGATTAAAAGATTGAAGTAAATCAACGTAAGAATGATGGACACCTATTCTGTCAAATAAATTCATCTGAAGCATATGAGAAATTATAATGATGATTTAGTCAATTTATAATTAAATAATATGTAAATTAAATAAGTTATCGTGGTGGTAGGACAGTTACAAGTGGTAAAAGCGATATCTTCAGAAAAAATGATATTATGAGTTTGTTTCTAAAATTAAGATGCTGAGGAGACTGCCTAATTTTCATTTGATTCTTTTACTTTGCTGTCTAAATCCAATTTTATATAAGTTTATAGTTATAACGAAATTGGGAATCAAATGATATGGAAATTAATTTGGTGTCAGTAGTCAGAGACTTTTGACTTCGTCAGTCTAACGCTCCGTTGCATAAATATGATATAGTTTATAAGTTTATTAAAATGGTCCTTTATGTACCTATAATTATAAAATAAGAAAGATAAATAACTGGAGATATATAAATGCTCATCACAGCTGAAGTTATAAATAAGGATTAAAAGAGTAGTAAAATAGCAAAGATTAATTTGAAAGCAGTGGTATGCCAACGGACATATTTTAAAAGTAGCACCAGTCGCACTAGTTAGCGTCATACTGTAATACTCCGCGTCTGGTAGGCATGGAGAGCAGACCGTGTAGCGTTGCGTGTCGGAAAGCTACGGATAAATATGTAATTTGTGGAAGTATTTGTTTTACATTGAGTAAACTAATAGTAGAATGTTTATCATCATATCCAAAATAATTTCGAGAAACTGCTAAGCATTAAAACTTTATTAAATACATATAATTCTGCCCAGCATGCTTGGGAATAAAACAGATGCAGGTGAGATTTTGAAGGTTCTTCTTGACGAGATGATTGCACATATATAAACGGCATCAGAATGATTGGAAGAATTATTATGGTTATACAAGTATATGTGTGCGTACATTAACGTTTGCAGATGGTAATTATTACCAGTAGCAAATTTGTGAGCATTGAATTAAAGCACTACTATTACAGTCTGATATCAAATGTGATTAATTATATGGAGAGCTAGAAATAAAGAAGAAATTTGCATAAATCTGGAGTAAATGCAAAGAAAATGAGCCAATATTACATTGAATATAAATAATTAGATATTAAGGCATTTTAAGATGTTAAAGATGGTCGAAATGCAACACTATGGAGTGAAAAAGATAATTGATTAAAGATAAAGAGGAATATTATAAAATACGTACTTAACATGAATAAATACAGGAATAATTGTAAAAAAACGCAACGACTTTTAGCACGAAGCAGAAGTAGAAGCATATTACAGCCTAAAGCTAGATGCCAACTAAGCTGTGGCAATTCGGTAGCGTGGTCGTAGCGTGTCTGACTCACGTTCAAGAGGTCCCGAGTTCGAATCTCTTTCAGGATGAGTTACCTGGATAAGGTTTTTTCCGGGGGTTTCCCTTATCCTTAAATACTAATGTCGGATAACTCTAAGCTCTATGGACCCTGGGCTCATTCGAGCATCATTTCACCGATTCCATTCATCGTCCGATATGACTTTACGTTGGAGGACGTAAAATTACAACAACAAAATATTCGGTGAAAGCCAACTGTGACATATTTCTCCCATTATAACGCTCTCTGGTTGCATTTGGAGACTTTCTCTCAGTTCAGTTCACACTACTACTAGCAACTGTTTGTAGAATATACACCATATTAAGCTAGTTGGTCTTAATTGTGTTCTTTAATTTGGGACACAGGTCTTAATTTTGCAGTTAGGTACACAGCTGTATTAAAATAGTTTTGCAGAGGCCGTTGTGTTTTAATGACAGTAGTTCTATATTTATTTAGTTTTTAAGTAAATAAACTAATTAAATGAGTGTATGAATGAATACACCCGTTCTAATTGTTCAGTTTCAACAATATTTCAACAATCTTTGTAATATACATAATATGAGACAATATTTAGCACAACTTTGTTTGAAAACAAAATTCCCAAAATTGGTACCGTCTGGTTTGAACTAATAGCTCTCATTGTAAGGTGTGTAATATGGACCATGTTAAGTTCATAAGAACTGTCATTAAATTGGTTTCTCTGTACATACTACAGAAATAGATTTCCTCATAGAATCTATCTGACATTCAAGATTAATAAAATTAAAAGTGAAGAATTTAGGAAAGGATTGCACTTGAAGTGCAATAAATTTTATACAGTTAGAAATTAACTTGGTATGAACAGTTTTGATGAATTGAAAAGATAAAAAATTAGTTCGACAGCTTGTAGAATGCATATAAGCAGGAAGAAGAATGAGAAGAAGTCCATTGGAAGGACTCATCAAAGAAAAAAGATAGAAATGACCAGCAGTTGGGGAAAAAGAACACATGGAGTAAATAATTGGGCTCAGATAGAAGCATCAGTATCAGGAACTTGTTGATCATGAAAATACTTTTCTCTAAGTAGTCATGTTTTATATACGGTTTTGGAAGTATGTTGCAGCCTGCGAAAGAGCTCTCAGGAGTTGTGACCCTCTCTCATATAGCTGCATTGATTTTGCTCTTGCATAGAGAGGTCATTTCAAAGCTGTGCTAGGTCCAGTATATTAGTTACTTGAAGAACAGAATTTTCTATACAGTTTATTTTGTAGGGAATAAGTTTTTGTAGTACTTAAAAAGTACAAATCTGTACTCTTCAAGAATTACATTCAAATGGGTTAAACGAAACCGTACGGAAACCGTAAGATCTCTGTTTCAAATCCCGGTTATTTCATTAATTTTTCAGTCTGACTCTACCTTTCCATACTTCGTTTTACACACGGCGATCTTTTATTACTTTTGCCGGAATGATTTGCAATTTATTCTCCGCCCTAACTTTGGTTCTATTTCACTGTGATTGTTAATGATTTGGTGTTTGTTCTTGCTTCAGTTTGCTAGTGTCCATCACGTTAGATAATTTTAGAAACAAATATTAACTTCCTATTGCATTAAAACGGGAAAAACAAATAACTAATGTCGTAGTTATATAGAATAAACTGGGTCAATATTATGCTGAAGTTTGTACATCGTAAGAAAAACCTCAGATTACAGAGCTCTCTCCCTCACTTCTTGCCATCTTTCCATAACGATCAGATTAATCTTAATTAAAAGGTTTCCCCTTAACTGCTGCGTAAGACCGACCGTCTTATAACCGACAACTGATAACGACGTTGCTTCCTTGTAGCTCATCATGCAAAACATCTCTTGTATTTAGAGCAAGTTTGGAATTATATTGCACAGAAGCTTCGGATGACATTTGCATTAGTTTGTCACTGCTTAGACTATCAGAGTAATATCACACTCCAAGTAATACGAGTAATCTTACAGGCGTCTGTGGTAATTAAAGGACACTTTATTTCTTTCCAAAACGTGTTTATTTTAGTGTTTAGTAATGAAATGAATTTTGACAGTATTCGTGTAATACGAGAATATTTTTCTTATGTAAGAGTTTCAATTAAGGCATAAGATAATTCAATAATAAACACAATTCCCGATAAAGCTAAAAAAATTAAAATGACAAATTTTTGTGTGTGGGATTTTTATTTTACTTTGATACCAGAATTGAAAACTTGTAAGATTAATAATTTTATGAAGAAAGGGGATAAAAAACTTGCAAAAAAATAATTTCCATTATGGGTAGTTGTGAGGAATTTTCTCACTGTCTTTTTAGTACCGAATTTGATTTTCAGTTCCTCAACAACTATTTAAGTGGGCCATGGCGTAGTGGGCTAAGGCAGCATGCCTTGGTTCCTGGCCACGGAAAGCGGCCCGGGTTCGATCCCACCCATGTGGTGGGGATTTTAGGGCCCGGGTATAGGACCGGTGCACACTCAGCATCGTGAGGAAAGCGAGGAGCTTACGCTAGGTAAGCGGCCCTGCTCACGGAAGCCAACATTCCGGCTGGGGGATGCCGAGATGCTGACCACATCTCCCCGTATTGGTTGAATGATCGCCCAACTTTGCCTGGCCTAACTGGGCGTGAGACGGGCAGTTGGGTTGGTAGGCCTTGGCCCTCAAAGGGCTGTCGCGCCATGGGTTATTATATGTTCTTATAACAACTATTTAAGACAGGGGAAGACAGGGAGTGGCGGTGTGACGTCAGCTCTGCCAGCTCTCACCGCAAAATATGCTCTCGAGCGAAAGGCAGGTTAGCGCTGATTACTGCTGTCGAAGAGGAAGGAATAGTTTGATATATGCGGGTAGGAAAGACAGGAAACGTATTGGGTGTTAATAATATGTACAACTTACATCTTGGGTGTTGTAATCTTAATGTTGGCTACTTTACTTACACAATTTGTCACAGTTTATATACAATTACCTTTTGGCTCTGTGCTATTAGAATATATATAAAACTTCAAACTCGTAGTTTATCTGAAGGACAGGCATGTCATAGAGTAAATAAAATGAAACATCAATTAATTTTCTCTGCAAATTAGAGCAGACCCATTCAGGTGGACATTTTCCGATATTTTCTGTTTAGTTGTCCTTTAACTAGTTTATCAATGTCAGGACGTAATATCTGGGAAATTTGTAATCGAAGGCTGCATGTTAGATTGTGATCCGATAAGGTAAATTGGGTTTTGGACTTAGCTAATTTCATAACAGAAAAGAAAAAAAATTGTTCCAACACGTATGTCGAGCCAAACCTACACAATGTCCGTGCGGCAAATGAACACAATCTCGGAAATCTGGTTTGGAGGACATTCTTGTAAAAATCAGCCAAGTCTTTCTTGTATGTATATTTATCTTTTAATAAATACTCAAATTGTAAATTTAGCAGTTCCATTAGATACGTGGCAGCTATATTATTGTCATTGAGTGTGCTAAACCTGACGGAACCCTCAAATTCTGTACTCACTGCCCCATTTATGTAGGCAGCTTGGTACTACACGGCTCTTGCCTGACATCACACGCACTGCAGGCTTGGCTCCCGGCTGAAATACGTCACAACTATTGGAGCTGTCTACCTCTGATTTAACAGAACGAAATGAACTTCGAAAATAAACACAGCAGTCTTTTCTGATCATAATGCAGGTAAAATTATCTTTATATGCTAAAACGCAATTCTAAAAATTTCTCATAAACAAAAGTAATTCAAAACTGTCAGTGTTATGGGGTTTTCAGGTGTATTTTCTCTGAAATTGTAAATTATTTTCACTGACCTGGTATATGATTTAAGACTTGCATTACTTGACAATTTTCACCTAAAGTTGTCTCCCACATTTGAATATATCTGCCACTCAAAAACGTGTACATGATGAACACAGAATTGATGCAAAATTTCACAAGCACATAGCTTGTTAATAAATTATGAGTAGTAGAGTAGTTGACTAAGAAATAACCAGTAAAAATTCCATCCATGTAGCTTAATTGGTTGCAGAGGAAAATGTATTAAAGTATGAAAAATACAGTTATGGTAAACAGAGTTCAAGATAAATGTATACATAAACCTGTGACTCACCAAGTTATAAAATCCAAATTAGAAGCCTATATCAACTGAAAACCTCAAAATGTCATACGTATTTTGAAAGCGGAAGGTTTCTATATTTTTGAGCATGGAAATCAACAATTTGTTTTTTACTAACCAGTGTCTTTAAGAAACCTGAGTTAAAATACCATGGAATTGAAAGTTTAGCAATTTCTATGTTATAGAAATGCAATTTCTTATTAACTCAATCAACAAGAAATTATTATTATTATTATTATTATTATTACTGTTGTTGTTATTATTATTATTATTATTATTATTATTATTATTATTATTATTATTATTATAGTTAGTTAGTTACTAACACTCCCCACATGGCAGCCTTGGCCTTCGGGGTAACCTCACCCCACCAAGTGATGACCGGACCCATTTCTCAGGTGGAGGCACCCAGAGGGCGGTGTCCATTACCTCCGATGATAGGGTGATAGTGAAGATGGCGGTGAGGTGAGAGGACCTACAGTTTTTACCGTGGACTCCGAACCACGTTGGGCATAGGGGATACTTCACGTGTGCTAGACAGAGGTGAAGGCGTGGATAGGGCCGACTTAAAATCGCCAACCCCAGAGCCGGGAATCGAACTCGGGACCCTTAGAACGGTAGCCGCGAACGAAACCACCGCGCTACCCCGGCGCCCTTATTATTATTATTATTATTATTATTATTATTATTATTATTATTATTATTATTATTATTATTATTATTATTATTATTATTATTATTATTATTATTATTATTATTATTATTATTATTATTATTATTATTATTATTGTAATTTACGTCCTCCAACGTTAAATTATATCGGACGATGAATGGAACGGGTGAAATGGTGCTCAATTGAGCCCAGGGACCATAGAGCTTAGAGTTACCTGACATTCGTCTTTCAAGATAAGGGAAAAACCAGGAAAAAACCTTATCCAGGTAACTCACCCTGACCGAGATTCGAACTCGGGACCTTTTGAACGTGAGGCAGACATGCTATCACCACGCTACCGAGGCGGGCAATCCGATAACTTGATGTGTTCCTGAACTTCAGTTGCATTTAGAAATTAAAAGAGCAGAAACACACGTAGACCTCAAAACTGGGGAAACTCCGTAATTCTTAGAGTTAAGCAAGGTGCACATTACCAGTAGTGTTTGAGATACCAATCGGCATCTTATAATTTTCCAACTTTGGTGGGATATTATGGTGCTGGCGGTACTTAAGTTGATAGTAGAAATGTATTTAAAACGGCTTGTATGTCTTTATTTTTTCGTGACCTGCAGTCTTACAAACTATTTTACTGCAATTGATTATTGTCGACAGTCCACAGCGTCTATAGCCGTGCTCGGGTTATACAAAATCGGCTCTTGCTGCCGGGGTACTATGCACAATTAGTGCTCAGTGACTCATATACCTTACGCTTGTCATTATTATAGGATAAATTTAGCTTAACCGTAAAATATTACTACGTGAGAAGTTAAAATATTTAACAGTTACCATTTCTAGTGTTAAGTAAATAATTGTATATCCTGAAAGCGGGCAACTTCTTTAAATAGCTCATTATTAACCTCCGTTAAATTTATCAACCGACTTGACTAGCGTTCTCTATCTTCATACCCACTCATGCATACCCTTAGAGCCCGCCTGTGCAGTGTAATGGCAACGGGATTGCTTCACATTCAAGAGGTCCCGACTTCGTATCTCTGTCAGAGTGAGTTATAAGGATCAGAATTATTTCAGGGATTATCCCTTGTGCTTAAAAATGAACGTCGGGTGACTCTAAGCTTTAAGGACACTGGGATCATTTGGGCCTCACTCATTTCATCATCCGATATAAAAGACGTTAAGTAAATACCCTGGGCAAAAAGAGTGCATATTTCTTTCAGTTGTATTAGGGGAGAACAGTTTCACCGAATATGAAGATATGGGAATGACATCAAAAGCGTCGTTTCCAGGGTGTCCTTATGAACTTATAAAAATATACATTTATGCTCCAAATTATGTTTTTTGATACCAAATGGTACAAAATTAGTAAAGCAGCGCATTAAACCTTAATCTCCATTTTCATGTATTCTGTCTTTCTTTGGCAGCTTTAAGTTTGTAAAATGCAAGTGGAACCACAGTTCTCAGTTTATGGACTTGGAATTTTCAGAACAGCTTTAAGAATAATTAGTTTAAAATGCTGTGCAATAGTTACACATTTGAAACACTTAAGTTGAAATCATTTTTAAAACTAACGCTGAAAAAGTTAAAATATTCAGTAAAAATTAAGCAATTATTTCTTAAACTAATTATAATTCAAATGTTCATAATAAAAATTTCTTTACTGTTGTAAATTAAAACTGAAATAAAAGTAGAAAACATAAAACAAACTGAACGGTCCAAGCAGAATTAAAAAGTGATTACTGATTAATGAAAGACTGATGTGTGCACAAGGTTTTACACAGCTATGTGTGAACTATATATTTAAGCTCTAAGAATTTGGTGGAGTCAATAATGTCATAAAATCCAAAGATATTTCTACTTTCATAAACGCCTTGCTTTAAAAACTGAGATTTAGTTTCATTTGCAACTATAGGTGATTGATTTTTTTTTTATTTTTCGGAAATAATTATTCATAGCGCTGCTTTCGATCACTGAAATTTTAATTGATCGATACATTGAGATATTCACCAGAACGCTGGATTAGTTGTTCCTTTGAGGTTGTGGTTAATCCTATACATACCTGTGTCGCTTTAAATTTCGTCACAGCTATAATTAATATAAAACCAATCCATATAAATTAAACCAAAGTTTCACTAGCACGAGGATAACCAATCAACATTTAATGGTCAGAAATTCCCTTGAATATTTTTATGACAAACTTTTCCTCAACCAAATGTCTTTAAAACCGGAACAGAATTCCAATTTGGAAGTGATACGACAAGTTTAAGTGCATTATCTTGAAATAACAAACAGGTTATTCATTCAAGCAATCTTGCATTTAACTCATCAGTGTTTTGTTTTACTAAGTGAACCCAAAATCTGTTTTCAAATCCGGAGTAGAAATAAAACAATAGAAATGTACACTCAAGTTTGAACATTAGGTTATTCTCACATTTCAGTCTTTGCTATAGTCTGTAATTGTCCTGGTCATTTTCGAGAATGTTATAATATGATATATACTACACTTCTACCCGCACAATATACACTTGTAGTTTTCGTCTGGCTCGTGGAACTTCTTGTTTACACACATCTTTTGGCAAAATCCGTGTATGGAAATTCGTGTTGTGACGTGGCGCTGGGTATTGCACTCTCTAGTTCATCTGTCGTCCATCATCGCTGGTGAGGTGTAGAAGTCGAGGTCGATATCACTTTTCTTCTTTTCCTGATGTTTCCTAGGGCCCTGCTTGCTTCTGTTGATTGTAAGTAGAATTGTGCTCGTATTGCTGCTGCTGCTCCTTCCTGAATGTGTATACTAAAGGAAGCTGCTGTTATCTGTAGTATTATTCCCAGATAATAATTTTCTACTTTTTGCAGTGGCTTCTTGTGTAATGTTATTTTGGACGTTGATTTCCCTGCTTTTCTGAAGGTCATCTGTACTTTCTTTTCTTCGTTTACCTGTTGGCTGTTTTCCTCTGCCCAGGACTCCAGTCTGTGTACTGCCCTTTGCACATCCTCCTCTGTCGCTCCGATCACCATGTCGTCCGCATGTAGGATTAGCTCAGTTTTCGATCCTTCCTCTACAATGCTGTTCACATCTGCTAAGTATACTTTGAAAAGTGTGAGACTCATGGGATTCCCTTGCATGACTCCGTTTGTGTTATATCTTCAGAGATTTCTACGTTGTTGTTTATTCGGATTGTGTTCCTCTGTAGACAGGATTCAATTATTCTCGCTTGTGAGTCTCTCTTGCCGATTGTCCCTTTTATTTTCTCGGTCAGCTTTCGCCTGTTGACAGAGTCCAACGCCTTCTTCAAGTCAATAAAGACTGCGTGGTATTTCCCTCCTTTGTGGCTCAGGGCGTCTTCTAATTGATGTATTAGATATTTCACTGCCTGGACCGTGCTCTTGCCTTTCATAAAACTGAATTGGTTTTCTGGAATGTGTCCATTGAAGGCTTATAGTAATCTTTCATTTATTATCTTCGTGAAAGTTTTAAAGGATGCGTTTTCCAGTGCTACTCCTCTAAATGAATCTAGTGATGTTCTGCTCCCCTTTCCTTTGTACAGTATCTTAACATTCACTATGTTCCATCCCTCTGGTATTTTTCCAGTGTGCATATATTTTTTTCATCAGGTATTTTCACAATTCTTCCATCTTACTGAGTGTGTATTTTAGGTGTTCCATATATATTTTATCTGATCCTACAGATTTCGTGTTTCGACCTCCTAGTATTGCTTTATTAAGTACATTCGTAGGAACAAAGGTGGAATGTAATAATGTTAATAGTGCTTGATATTCTAACGTGCTTTTTATTGAGTAAATAATTATCAACCTTTCTAAAATAAACCGATTTAAACATTTTCAGGAACAACATACTTTAGCTTTCAGATACTGAAATATGAAATACACTTATATCGCCCACTTCTATCCATTTCTTTTTCATTCTTTGCTTAATTATACATTTACTGAAGGTGGCGAAGGAAAGGAATATAAACCACAACGTTTCCACTTTATAGGAAGGTAAGCCTGAGGAACAGTGTGTGAAGCCTTGATTGATCCCCTTAAAGAGCCCGGCATTTTTCTGGTGTGGCGATCTATGGCAGCACATAGTCTAAATTGTGAGTAACAGCTCCGCTTGCCCAACACACTGCCCGAGCTTCTCTTTAGGACTCGGAATTATCGCTTGTAATTCAGGGAAACGCCTTGCTACTACTAATCTCTGTGAGAACATTAGGTTTACAGATCAATCACTACCTGTACAAGTTGTGGGAAAGTTACACATAGTATCCCATCATTTGCAAGCTGCTAACTCCACCATACTGTAAATTCCATGGTTGTTTACTTCATTACCACACATTTGCGGGAGTGTTTTGAAAGCGAAATGATCCTTTGCACAGGACGCCTAATAACATGTCCGAAAATTAAGCGAAACTGAAATGTAATTCAAACAAGTTTATACATAAGATACTTGAAGCATAACATTAATTCAGTTTTGACATTTTTGTCGAATTTAAGAGTGATTTTCCCTCCTTAAGAATGGCGTAATTACCAATTATCATAGGCCACCGATTGTTTAGTTAAGTAATTAATGAGAATACTAAACAAAAGTAATGAGTAGGGAGAAGATCAGAGAAAATAGATAGTTTTCTTATGTATATGTTGTGTAAATGTGTAATTAAGATGTAAACATCGGTATAACATTGGTATATCGTTCAGAATACTTAAGCATAAAATAAATAAGCACCTATCTTATAAACATCCAAAAGTATAATGAGGGAAATAAGTATATATCCCATGGAAATAAGTATATTAGTATAACTGAAGCCCCTTAGAACAATTAAGTAAGAAACAAATCGTACGGGATCCGCGAATATTTGTTGTAAATAAAATCGAGGGAATTTAGTAAAACATTGGAAGGACAGCAGAATAACTACACTGGAGTATACACCATAGGTTAACGACGAGGAGAACCGAGAATAAGCGACTGAACTGAGTGAACGACGTTGGCAAACAGTAAGTTGACTATTGCAGCTGACGGCAACCCAGACAGTCAACATTTACTGGGACGTTATGGTCAATCATTGATTGGATAAAGCTAAATAAATCAAGTGATTTATTCAAATAGACACGAAGGGTGAGAAGGGGGGCCACTGTGCATTGCATTCTCATAATTTCATTTGACGTATCAATACAACTGAAACTGCTGCACTTCTGTACAGAAAAAATTGTTTTCACGGAAGCGTATTGCAGAGCACACAACCAGCCTTGTTATTTTGAATGCTCTAACCTCATACCGTGGGCGGTTTTGTTTGCTATGTTATGCCTTTATGAGGCAGGGAAACAAAATGGCATGATTACTGCCGTCTGCCAAGCTCAATTGCAGTATAATCCTGCGCTAACTGGAAAAAACTGGTAAAACCTTAACCACAAGGAAGAGCAGTGCAGCATGTTGAACTTTTGTGTCGCTCTGGGTGGCTCAGTTGATTAGGCGCTGAGATACTGCTACCAAAGTCACGAATTTAAGACCGACAGCCCATATACATAATTATATCAATAGGTTTACTGTAAAACTCTTTCCGGACAATCCTCGCAATTGACAGCTAGTTAACATACAAGATATTTATTTTCTTAGGGCTTTAGTGTTTAAATCTATTTTATAAATATAAAACACTTATTCTAACATGTACACCGGAAGCGAAGAAGCTAAGCTTACCTGTAAAGCACACCTTTTGGTAAACCAGGGCAATGAACTCCGTTTTATGTTTAAAGCAATAAAGAAATGACCATAAGCCATAATGATACGTTTATCCCTTTTATTAAATCAAACTGTACGTTTTTGAAATAATTAATTGCTGCCATAAAATCATTTTAAAATAGGTGGGGTATCCCAATTCCCAGACCGCAATTTTAGTTTTGTTTTCATAGCACCTTCAGTCTTTCCTTAACGATTTTTTTTCAAGGTTAATAAATGTGTTCATAGCACCATTACTAAAAAGTATACTAGTTAAAGATCAAATAGTCGACAACAACAATGTGACTTTGTGGGTTCTTAGAATTGAAGGTCCAGTTGCAGAAATTCCAATATGCTCTTTATTTCCGTAGAAATACACTTTGGTCAACCCTTACAGTAGCAGAATTACGTAACATACACCAATACAATGCTCAAGGTCGTCACCCACAAACAAAAGAGTTCACTTTAAAACACAGCTGTACACGGACGATTCTCAACTTCCAATTTGACTCTGACTCTCTCCTTGCGACTGTTCCACTGGCGAGTCCGGCTTCATCTTTATACGTCCATTGATATTTCTAGACGTTTCTGGAATGCTCTGTAACAAACAAGAAATCAATCTTCCGGTCGGCTATCTGTCTCTTTATCTGTTTCGACAAGCTTTTTCTCCGCGCTTCACTATGCATTTGTGTGCCTCGGCCGCTGGTCCTCGCAACAAATGCGTTCGGCGACAATAATTTACAATCACTAAGTGACATGATTTACCCTCGGTTCTTACACTCCCTAATATAGATATCAGCAGTAAAGGCCACTCGCATGCGATAAAGTTTGCTAGACACAGAGTATGAATGAATGACGTCATATGTACAGCACGGCCATCAAATTTGAAAACATCGAAAACAACGTAACGTAATAATCTGCGACCTAACGAAGCATTATTGCCTTTCATGTGTATGCATAAGCAAAGTGAAGGTAACGTGACTGTTTTGCGTCCTCTCTCTGTGAGGCAGTTGCCATTGTCGGCCTATACCTACCTGCCTTTGTTTACATGTGCGATCGATAACAGTACAGTCCATTTGCAGTATACCTATGGAAAAACGCACATGCTTCCAGCCTTTAATGAGCATTATACACGGCTGCTTCCGAAATTAAGCTCAGCAGACAAAAAAAAAAAAAAAAAAAAAAAAAAAAAGAATAGTCACCCCTGTATAAATCAACAATGAACCTGTAACCTGTAGTTACTCATACGTTTAACTGCTATCCCACTATCGCTACATGAGCAGAGGTTTGTAGCAGGCTATGACATGTTGTTTGTCAAGCATTCAGTGTAATACAGTATGGGGAAATGTAAAGATGTGACAGAGTGACAAAAGAGGGCAATCGTGTTAGTCCATGCCCATGACCATACGGTAGGTGAAGTGTCTGGATGTGCTGGTGAGTCGACTATCCAACGAGGCCTACACCTGTGGTGCAATACACGTGGCCACGAAACATAACGAAATATGCTCGGAAAAGGATCATGACTGAGAGGACCGGAGACGCGTTCCACGACTAATAAACGCAAATCGCTTCCAAACCCGACAGTAATTGCTCCTCTCCGTGAATGCAGGTCCATCCCGACCTGTTAGCAAGAGGAAATTGCAGCGGGAACTACATCCTATGGACATTTTGAGTCGGACACCTCCAAGTAGGCCCCTCCTCACAAATAGGCATAAAGTTGTGCGATTTCGGTGGGCTAAAAGTCACCAAACGTGTACAATAGGTGACTGGCGGAGTGTCTTGTGGTCCTATGAATTATATTTTTGCCTCCATTCAAATGACGCACGTCCATGGGTGCACCACCGGCCACATGAAGCATTTCATTCGGATTGTGTAGGGTCAGGTTCAAGCCGGAGGTAAGCCCACCTCGGTAGCGTAGATGGTAGCATGTCTGCCTCACGTTCAAGAGGTCCCGAGTTCGAATCTCGGTTAGCGTGAGTTACCTGGATAAGGATTTTTCCGAGGTTTTCCCTAATCCTGATAGACGAATGTTGGATAACTAAGCCCCAGGGACCCCGGACGCATTTGAGCATCATTTCACCCATTTCATTCATCGTCCGATATGACTTAACGTTGGAGGACGTAAATTAAAAAAAGAAAAGAAAAAGAAAAGGATATAGAAAAAAAAAGCTAGAGGTGGGTGAGAAGTGTTTGGGGGCTGTTTTTGTTACTATATGTAGATTGGGTCCCCTTTATCAGATGACCAATAGGGTGAACCAGCATGTTTATTTAAATATTCTGAATGAGTAGGTGGTAGCCATTTAGTCAATATTTCCATGATGATTGTGCTATTGCCTACCATATATTTCAAGGTGTTAACTGCAGGGTTCATCGCGCTAGAAGAGTGTTGGACTTGTTTGAGGAACACACACTCACCTTATCACATAGAAGTTTCACGTCTCCTCCTTCAGTATATAGTAAACCTTTTGCCAGTGAAACCATTTTGTTATTTACGTTAATTTTCATTTCATTTTCATTTTCATTTCATTGGGGTAGAGGGTAGGGGTTCTTCTGTGTAGCCCTGATACAGGGACGTCCTACCCTGCCCACGCGATGCATCAGGTTCTTCTGCCCTGAGGAATTAGTGCATAGACAGGGGCCATCCCTTTACCAGGGATAAGGGTGAGGACCTCAACGGCAGAATTAGCGATGAGTAGGATATTCAGAAGGTTTGCCTGATCGAAGAGCTACTTATTCCTCAGGGAATAAGTGAAGACCCACCTCCGAGGTAATAAGGAGAAAGTCCTCAAGGGCCAATTAGGGCCTAAAAGGCAACCCTCATTGGGGTAGAGGGTAGGGCTTCTTCTGTGTAGCCCTGATACAAGGTCGTCCTACCCTGCCCAAGCGATGGAACAGGTTCTCCTGCCCTGAGGAATTAGTGCATAGAAAGGGGCCGCCCCTTGACCAGGGATAAGGGTGAAGACATCAACGGCAGAATAAGTGATGAGTAGGATATTCAGAAGGTTTGCCTGATCGAAGAGCTACTTATTCCTTAGGGAATAAGTGAAGACCCAACTCCAGGGTAATAAGGAGAAAGTCCTCAAGGACCAATTAGGGCCTAAAAGGCGACCCTCTGTCCGGGGGTTGATACAGACAGGAGCTTGGTAGCGATTGCGAAATCTTGTTAGTGCATCCAAGGGACACAATACTCACAAGTTCTAAAGAAAAAAACCTGACGGCTTCACCTGGTAACAAACATAACCTCATGGCAAACAAGAAGGAATCACAAAACTAACTGAAATGAAATAAAAAAAGAAAATAAAAATAAAAATTACTAAAGATAAAGTACTAGAAAGATATTATACAAACATCTGGAACACAGGAGCAAAACAAAATTGGGAAATGGATAAATTATGCAGAATAAAAGTAGACCAGTTAGAAATAGAAGAATTAACTGAAAGCTATGTAAAAAGCAGAATTAGGAAACCTAGCGGAATTGATAACATTAATCGAGAGTTGCTTCAATATGTCCCAAGGAAATTACATGAAATATTTCTGTACCTATATAACAAGTGCTGGAAAAGGAAAGAGATACCCCAGGAAAAGCACATAGCTAATACAATATCAACATTTAAGAAGGGTTGTAAGAATACCTCCTGAAAATTACAGACGGATTAGTTTGGTATGTGATACCTACAAAGTAATAAGTGTAGGGTCAAATACAATAACAGATGCATTACTCTTAAAAGAACAAGCGGGTTTTAGAATAGGAAGAGGCACACTGGCAATGTTTTTACTCTAAAAGAAAAATCACGGACACAGAACAATACTTAACACACTTTCGACATATTTATAGATTATTATTAAGATTTCCACAAAATGTCACAAAGTGTAATGCGGGAGATTTTAAAAAGTAGAGGTTTACCGGTATAACTAATTGAATTTATAGAAAGTATGTATAACGATCCAAAAATTAAATTAAATAAAAGAGAACCAGTGATAATTAATGGTGGTGTAAAACAAGGTTTCCTTTATCAACAGCACTTTTTTAATTTGTATATTGACGAAATAGTACGAATTTGGTCAAATAAAGTTAATGGAGAGATTAGTGTATCAGGAGTTTAATTGAGAACAATATTATATGCATATGTGATCCATATTAATCACCACAAATAAAGAAGACCGCCAGAAACTGCTGCACCATGTAAATAAATTTTCTATTGAATATGGAATGAAAATTTGAACAAGTATATCCAAAACTATGGCCTTTAGAAGAATTAACTCAGATAAAATGTAGTTGGCCAATACAATAAGAGATCAAATATCACACTTGAAGTATTTGTGATGTAATGTCTCGTACCAGGAAAAAGCTGATGTTATAGAGAAAATAAATTTAACTATATTAGAGACACATTAAAAGGGACATTAAAAATAAAACCCGTATCAGTAAAGCATTAGTAGTATTGCTAGCAACAGAAATCAGCGGAAAAATACGTTCAAAGATGAATAATAACAGAATACCTAATTGGCTCAAATTGGAGCCGAAATGGATGGAAAAGTCCAAAGCCGTGAAGCAGAAGAAGAATTTCCATTCGAAAGTTGAGAAAGAAGACATCCATAGAAAACATTAATTTGACAATTCTTATCAATTTATCCTGTAAAAAATGCAAATGTATCTAACTTATTTAGCTATCTTTAAACGCACGAGAAGGAGAGAAAATTGTAACTCATTTTCAAAAATATTTTAAGCACCTTCTATATTTTACATTTACTATTAAGAATTACATATTATGTGGAAATGGGAAGTAGTAACTGGAAAAATGCAAAATACAAGTATTTGCTCATTATTTAAGATACTGCTTAACGCTGCTGTAATTTACTGCTGTTTATTTATTAAGCTGCAATATTTATGAGAGTTCCGGAAACTTCAGTTTGCACAAACTATATAAGAATTAGTGTTTATCAAAAGATTGGCCCAATTTAACAGGGAGATAAAGTCACAAAGTAAGTTTATCACAAATTTTAACCATTTTAGGAAAGCAGATACATAGACAGAGGCATATTCTGTTTTGTCTCAGGTTTTGCATGGAAACTTTCGAGCAAACAAACTTCTCTGTGTGCCTCAGGCCTAACTCATAGTTCTAAGTTTACTAAGTAAAGTGTCTTCAGGAGCACTCGCCTGCCTGGAAATAGAATAGCAGACTTCATCTTCCCTTCCATAACTCCTGTTTGCTAGAACTACTTAAAACAATATATAATTTGTGTTTCTGTTTGCAGTTAATAAGTTTACGTTTTGGGGGAATGTCTTACTGGTACACGGAACATACAAAGTCAAATTAAAGTAACGTTCTTTATCCAAAAATTCCAGATACTTCAGATTCTTTTAATCGTTATGTACTTCTTTTACAAGGAAAACACTTTTTGGCTAAATGAATGTCACAATTGACCTTTGCATCGTTTTCTCGATTATCAAATAACCCCTTATCCATGCTCACAACATTTTCAATCCTTTCAGTTTTAACATTACCCTATATTTTAATGTTGTTTGAAGATCCAGTACATGCCTTGCCAAGGAATTCACTCGGATTCGATTCCGTCTGCGGGGTGTAGATTTTAAGTCCCGGTTGTAGGACCTGTGACCCCTCAGCATTGTGAGGAGCTTGAGGATCTACAATAGAGAGCGCATCCCGGTCTATAAAATCCAACATTCTTACTAGGAGTGTCGAGATGCTGAGCATACCTCATCACCGTATCCTTGAATAATCGCCCACCCACCTCTACATGCGTATTGTGACTTTGTGGGTTCCTGAAATCAAAAGTCCAGGTTACAAACACAAAAAATTGCACATTATTTCCGTAGAAATACGCTTCGTATACATACACAATACAACATACAAGTTCAACAAACACAGCTGTTTACCCGCACGCGTTCAATTACCGACTGACTCTCTTTGACCATGACCATGACCATGACGTGCTGGTTGGCTGTATATAGCCAGAAGGTTTTTGTTGCGTGCCCACCCGTTAAGGGTTTTACCGCAGGTAAGGTATTTGAAGAGGATTTTGTAGGATGGATATGGTGTAGATTTTCAGATTTGAAGAATTTTGTTAGGTTACAATTTGTATCTTCGGGATGAAAGAACAGGATGCAATTCCCTGCACCCTGGTGTTTTTAATTTAGTTTTGGGTTGGGGAGAAATTTTGTTGCCAAACAACTTAGGAGATTATGTGGAGCTCAGCTTCAGCTGCTGTTTGGATTAGCTCCTGGGTTATCTTGGGTGCCCACATGCCATGCGGGGGACCCGATGTTGTCTAGAACGGCGTCTAGTGGGGTCATAATCTCCCAATGATCTAACAACGATGCTTCTATGAGTTGGTAAAATTGTGTAGAATTTTGATGCCCGGCGCCTAACTTCGTCCTCCACATATGGAAGTCCCGAGGCTTCGTGAAGCAACCTGGTAGGAAAATAGCGACCCACAGAATAAATAGACCGTAGCCCTCTATTCTGTGCACGTTGAAGCCATGCCAACCAGCTATCTGCGGCCGTGCCCCAGATCTCGCAGGCACATAGCATCACGAAGATTACCAGCGCTCGGAAGAGGTATAACCTCAGTCCAAGCGGCATCGAGCTCGACTCCGGGCATAGGATACACGGAAGCGATAGCTCTCTGTACCCTTGCCGCTAGGTCTCTGATGTGTTGGCGAAAGGTTAGGCCTCTATCCAATGTTACTCCAAGGTATAGAATAGAGATAGTCCACTCTATCCTTCGTCCTCGGAAGCTGAATTTGGGGCAGTCTGCGGGGGTGTGGCGCTTTGTGAAAAGTATGGCGTGGCTTTTGTCCGGATTTACGGACATCCGCCAACGCCGACACCACTGCTGTGTGAGACGGAGGTGTCTCTGTATGGGGTTGAAGGCTCTGAGTACGTGTCTGTCTTTGCAGAACAGAAGCACGTCGTCAGCGTATTGTGCCATTACAACTCGTGGTTCTGTGGAGAGATCTGCCACAAAGACGTTGAATAAGATGGAAAGATGGAGATAGTACAGAGTCTTCGGGGACTTCGCCTCTCACTGGTCTAAGTGTTGATGTTTTCCCCGCGACTGTGACTTTAAAGGTGCGGTGTCGTAGGAAGCTGTGTAGCATGTTGTGTAGCGTAGAGAAGGCCTTCTCGATATCCAGCGAAACCGCAGCCGTGAAGGCGCCTTCCTGGAAACCCAGAGCGGCGGTCTCCACCACACGCAGTAACTGCTGGACTGTCGAGTGCTCCTGACGAATTCCAAACTGATGGTCGGGAATGGCTTGAATGTCTCCCAGAATGGGGGACAACCGGGAAAGAATCAATCTCTCAAGCACTTCTGACTCTCTTTGGCGGGTGGGCTTTCTTTTTATAGATTTCTAACACACCAGAAACAACCGAGAGCCGGCTAGAACAAAGGCGAGCTCTCGAGAAATCCGATTCCTTCCGCCCACCATTTCGGCGAGCTTTAATTTCCAAAGAGCACTGTCGGCTCTTTGATCTCGTTGCCCGCGCCGCCTCTAATCAACAATGGCCTGGCGACAGTATGTTGGTGTGTCGCAGGCAGTTGGGTTGGCGGCCTTGGCCCGCTTTGGGCTGCCATACCGCATAGTTTTTATTAATAATATATGCACTACTTTTATCAAAAGTTATATCCACCTACTGTCCAGTTGTGTGTAATATGTCTCAGGATTTTAAGTTCTAATTCTTCTGTTTGTTATTCTTGCTGTTTTACTAAGGTAAAATACATATCCACCAAGAAAGAACAGGTCAGGCACATAATATTCCGAGATACCTACTCCTTTATGTTTTAACAGTTTATCTTTGTTCTCCGCATAGGCAACTTCTTCCTATTTCATTTAGATTGTCTTCGTCTTTCACGTATGAACTAAACAGTAAAGAAAACTTCTTCTGTAATTAAGTTTTATATCCTGATACATATTTTTCTTAACATCATTGTACTCTTTTATATGCTTATATAATGACGTATAACGTATGCGTAATTTTTTCAGTTAATCAGTCACTATCAATGTAAATCCGTCAATTGTAAACATGCACATATTTAGTGGAATGTTCTTTATATTACTATTGACTCATCTTGATTTACGTGTTCAAATGCATTTCTCTATTCTTTCTTCTACAATCCATTCTAACACAGTATTATTATTCTAGTTACTTTTTGTCAATACAAGAACATTTGCAATTCGCATTTCCACATTCTTCTGAATGACACATTAAACAAAGGAATAATCAACCGTTTAAAAAGTGAGTCGCTATATAGTGGCTTTGAAACGTTATATTCTTTCCATTATCACGAGGACTTCACGGTTAAGAGGAAGTGTAAGCATTCTAATACTCTAATTAATATTTAAAACAGCTGCCAATTAGAGATCTATATTTTTTAAGTAATAAGAGTTTGTACTATCCATTACTGTTTACTAATTATGCAATTAAAATTAAAGAAGTATCAGAGAAACTCTGGTGTTTGATAAACCACAGCTTTACTATATCCCAAAACGTATAATCAAGTGGTATTAAGTCCGAAGAAGGGGATGGCCATGCAAGTGGTCCTCCTTTTCCAATCCAAAGTCCAGGATGTTTGCTATCTTGGAAGTACTGTACCTTGACAAAAATATTTTGGCTCTCCATCCAGTTCCAACCATGCTTGCTGGTACATCTTCTAACAACTCCAGAAGCACTTGTTACAGGAACAGTGGACAATTCAGGAACATTAGTGGCCAGAATAGTTGTCATCTGGCGAGAGTGCGTCAATGCTTTATTTGAATTCCCGTCGGGGAGGTGATCAGTCCCCTTCAGCTGCCGTGGTGCGGGCTCTGCGGGCTCTGACGTTACTAGAGGAACCTTGGGCCGAACATTCGAGCCCCTCCCTGATAGGGAGTTGTTCGGATTGGGTTGGACTCGAGGGGGCAGTGGTTCCCGATACCCGTGAGAGATCGGGTACGTCTCCGGACGGGGTTGAGGGAAGCCAATTAATGTTCCCGCGTACTAACCAGCATAGTTAGTAGAAGGTGTGCTAGATCACCAGGCGGCCCCACCGAGGTCATATCGGTAGCCCTCCCTTTTGGTGTTGGTGCGCGTAAGTGGCGTATCCACTTCCATCCCGTCTTGAGTCCACAGGACCAGATGGGGGGGGGGGAGCTTGTTAGTCTCTAGGTCTTGCCTTATGGAAAGCCCCACGGAGTCGCCTGGCGCCTTTTTTGAGACAGCACAGTAACTCCCTAGTCGAAGGAGGCCCGGGTCCTTAGTCCTACGGGTCCAGGACTAATGGGAGTAGAACCTCTGGCGTTAACTAACTAACTGGAATGTTTGAATATCTTTTGTAACCTATTACACTGGATCCTGCGCATAATATGTAAAGGGTATATTAGAGCTTAAGAGAATATCATTGGTACTGACTCGGGATCTGTTTGGGAGACTGGCTTCCTGGTCGAAAGTTAATCTATTTTATCCACCCTTTCTTTTCCTTAAGTTTTTCAGTAATATTTAGAAGCACTCTGTATATCGTTAGGGCCAATTTTGGGAATATAAAAACTTCTGGACAACTCTTTGGTTAAAGAGTACATAATATTCTTGAATATAAACAAAAGGTGTTTTATGTCTCAAATTATTTATTAATTTTGGTGTTCAGCAAGATACACGCTCGCACACGCACGGACCTTTCTTATACTTGCCTTTATTATTCAGAGATATTTAAAATGTGTATTTCGGGTGCATTTAGGTGTTGAAGTTTTCGTGAAATGCAACGTTTTCTATACTTATCCATAGATAAGCAATACAGAAGGAAAAAATTGACGGTAGCTGTGCAGACCTTGCTCTAATGTAATGGTATTTTATGCCTCTTTTCTATTTATTTTATAAATTATAAGTGTTATTTTCTAATCTAAGTAAAGATCAATCTTTGACCTTCTAGGTCGTTGAAGAGTGTATTTTTGTACAATCACTCAAACAAAATATTGTTGTAATACTGTATTTCCTCGGGCCGAACAGCATTTATTCATTGTTGTTGGGTGGGCGGGTTTGTTTGTTTTTGGTGAAATGTACTAGAAAAGTAAACAAAAACAAACCGTAAATGGGCCATTGCATTGCTCGCTTTATCGCCCTTAACTTTATTTGCATTGAACTTGCGGATAATGACCGCATCGGAGCTCAAATTGCAATCACCCTCCATCCTTTTTCCTCTTTAGAAGCCCCTTTCTCTATCCCCCTTTCCTTCCCCTCTCCAACCCACATTTCCACTCTCTAGTGTGCGGACCAAATCCCTGTTCAAATAACGTTGTTTTTATCTCTAAACACATATCATTAAGATGCAAAAGTACCTCTATTCTCATTTAATAAAGTTATAACATGTAGTTATTGGAACGCAACTACAAAAGCAGGAAACGAGCTAACTTGACTCTAAAATATATTTCAGTTCCGTTTGATGACAACTGTGACTTCCTTGAAGCTACAAAAGGAAAACCTTTGATTGATGCATACTATTTTAAAGAGGTAGTGATGATAGTGGTAGAGCTGACTATTGTATTGTGTAGAGCAGTTATTCTCACTGTAGAGTTCACTGAGGTTTAAATAAAGCGTTAAATATCAACGACTATAATATTTAACACTTATTTTGTATGATTTTAAATTAAAATTTAGAGCTACTGCATATCTATTACTCAGAAGCAACTTTAAGTTTCTGGTTGTTATTTTTAAAAGCTTTTAAAGCATAGTCACTTCTTCTATTCATCAATATAAACAAAACATTGCATAGGATAAACATACAAGAAAATCTGCAAAATAATGACAATCGCAGCTTATATATTGGCCAATAAAGCAGAATCTTTGACACACAAACTATTAAAGTATATATACGAGTAAAGGACTGTAATTACTGCAAATACAAACAAATCTACTACTCAGGGGTCTGCTTATCTCCAAACTCTTCACACATAACTTTGCCTTCAAAAAGGGATTTATAAATAATGCTTGAAAAAGATGTTAAAATTTAGCAAATGTACTTTCTTACTTATCCTTATTGTTTTAAGACATGCTGACGGACCTTCATATATCAAGTGAAACAGATAGGTGATAAAGGCAAGATTAGAACTCTAGAAAGTATTTTGGTTAGACCAGAAACTGTATTGTACAAGAGTGTTAAATCAAGGAAATATGTTTAAATATCCAACATGTATTTACTAGAATAAAGCTAGTAAGTAATGTATAAATAACTGACTGTTGTGCTGACATATTTAAAATCTTACAGCTCTATCCACAGTATTAAAGTAGAGAAGTTAATTATAGACAACAATGAAAGCGAGAGTAACGAATTCAGTAAAGATGTTAAATTAAATTTAAGGACTAAGGAACGTAAAATAGTTGATCCTATAACAAATTAAGTAATTAGAAAGAAACTATAATGAAATATTCTGGGAAATGGCTGTCTGGATATGAAGGGAGAAAAATGAAGAGCAAAAGGAAAATTGAAAATCGACCCAAAGGCTTCCAGAAGTTCCGTGCCTTAATTCCTTTCTCCTAGGGGATTTTGGCATAACTCCAACACAATTAGCATCAATGTTGGTCGTAGAGCGCGAAGTGTTCCTCTCTGTTACAATATCTCCTAAACCCGATAATCATTTAAGAGGTCCCGAGTTTGAATCCCGGTCAGGGGAGTTACCTGGATAAGGATTTTTCCGAGGTTTTCCCTTATCCTGAAAGACGAATGTTGGGTAACTCTAAGCTCCATGGACCCCGGACGCATTGAGCATCATTTAACCCATTTCATTCATCGCCCGATATGACTAAATGTTGGATAACGTAAATTACAAAAAATAAATAAATAAATAAATAAAATCAATATATTGCTTCCGGTGCCTAAATAGCTCACTATCGCTTGTTTGTATCCAACATAAAATGTTTAATGTTTATCTGAGTTAAAATGTAGATAGAAAAATATAATTTCACAAGAACAGTTTGTGTACACATTAGTAAATCATAGAGAAATTCATATGAATATTTCGTATCAGAACCTTTCTCTGTAAAATACATTCCCACTTCATATTAATACTGAAATTATGGGGTCAGTAAATTAAGAATCATAATAGATTAGATATGAACATTGTAAATATTCATTAAATGCAAAACAGGATGTTTGTTGGGTTAGCAGTTTACTGGAGGGATGGCATGATAGCGGGCGGTCCATCTGGCAAACACTTGGGTAAAATGACTTCCTTAGACCCTTCCTTAGTAGCTGCTGAACAAAACAAAAATACATAGATTCACATGCGAATAACACATTTTCTTGAAGGGAATCTCAAACAGCTGGACGGATCGTCCACGAAGAAAGACGTGGCTGGATAAAACACCATTTCTTGCCATATATAAGGATTCACGTGTTTTCACGTAGTATACTTTTCACATACGGTATCACCGGACAATAATATAGATTGATGCCCTCTGGTCGGCAAGTCATTACACAAGTCTTAAATTTGGATTCCAGTGTTATCTGTGTCATCCTTACTCCTATCCTTACTCCACACAGACTCGTAGAGAAATCTCTTCCTCGAAACTGAGGCTAGACCGCGCATTGCTTCAAATTTGCATAGCTTTACCGGAAAAGTGGTGACTATAAGTAATTCCAGTTTTGCAAAGCGTAGGGAATTGTGCCAATTATAGAAATGTGGCCTTCCACAGTCCAAATTGAAACTGATATACATGGATTAGGAAGAAAAAAATTGACAACATAGAGGGAAATAGTTTATATCCAACTTTGTATAAATTAATGTTTATAGCAACCTTTTTAACTTTATAGAGAACTTTTGCAGTTTTGAATGAATAGAGCCAGAATGAAAATTTCAATGCCATAGGCGGAATTAGAAACACGGATCTCTGCTCTCCGTGCGGTTGCTCTAAACCTCTGAGCTATTATGGCCAACGTGCCGTTATGATATTAAATTCTCCAACTGACTCGTATGTTTCCCAGTAGACCACAAGGAGTTCTCATATGCTATGAGACACGCACCTTTTGTGACGACTTACTATGCTGTAAGTACTTAAGTCCCAGTCTTCATAGTTAGAGTTGGAGAATTTAATATCATATCGGCATGTTAGCCATAGTAGCTCAGTGGTTTAGAGCAACTGCGGAGAGTGGGAGATCCGTGGTTCAAATTCCGGCTACGGCATTGAATTTTTCAGTCTGGCTCTGTTAATTTAAACCTTAGCATACATACGCAAAGTTTGGAAGAAATGATTCTTTCCATCTTTTACAGTTTGTTGAAAGAACTGTGCTTCTGTTAAGAACAGTAAATTGCCTCAACCACAAAAATGAACCTTTTACACATTAATTTTTTGCAAGGCTTTAAAGATCTGAAAGCACAATTTGAATCCCTGAGGTTCATGGTTCGAAGTAACCAAATTTCACATCCGTGTTGCTTTATGTTTACGTCATTCGCTCATGTAAATTTCCTTAACTTGGAAAGTACGTTTAGTAAAGGTAACATAAAAATTTGACGTGTTGCACTGACGTGACTTTCTATACTCGTGCAGGCTATAATGCATAGAGTTTCTTATTCCTCTATCTACTTAATGTTAATCGAGTCAGACACTATACAATTGCTGATTTTATTATAGGTGCAAGGGCAAACAGAAATACAGTATGCGTTTAGCAATAGTCAGGTATTTTAAGAGCACATCTGGGCGCTATATGTTGAATTTTAAACTTCGTTCTTTTTTAACACCTGAACTACGCGGGAGAAAATATTCATAATTGCATATCCAGAGAAGTGATAGTCGCAGAGCATATATAATTATTGTCTAAGGTGGCAATCACTTTTATGCATTATATTTATTTTGGTGGGAAAATAAATGTTATAGGTGTATAAAGTGCAAGTTAGCTGCGTTATAACATATTAACATGAGCAGTGAAACACCACGCAGAAGAATCTGGTAACAAACCCGAGCTTAAATAAATATTTCCTTTCAGAAATAGCTAAGTTATTTAGCACTGTTAGTGTTAAATACTGACTCAGTCCGTACTCTCTGCTTGTAATTCATACCTTTGTAAAAATTGGTCTTTAGTTCATAACGAGTTTTCAGAGATTTCTTGAATTAATGTGTAGTGTTTAACGCCCGCTTTTACTACATGCGGCACCGCAGGCGATGACACTGATTATACATGAGATGAAGATGGAGCACCGGTGGAATGAGATGGCGGGGGAAACCGGAGATCCCGGAGAAAACCCACCCCAGCACCGTGTTGTCCATCACAAATCTCACTTTCCGGTCGCCTGGGATCGAGCCCGGGCCGCCTTGGTGAGAGCCAAGCGGTCTAACCACTGAGCCACGGCGCGGCCTTTCTTTAATTAGATTCCGAGGCTGCCTTACAGTCGCTATCCATATATGGTTATGATTTTCAGTCCATTACATGCATCCTAACGCCTTTTTTCCTAGCGTATCATTAGAAACTACTACTACTGGTATTATTTCAAAAGAACAAATATATTATACCTGGTAATATCTAGTAATTCAACTACAAGGTAATCTAAAATTAAACATTAATAGAAGTTTCAACAATGGTAGTAACATCATCATTCTGAAGATCAGTCACAACTTTAAAATCGTGTGGCGCTGATGTCCATGTGACAGAAATAGTAATTAGTAGCCACTGACGGCGGCAACGCCTCTACAAGGGTATCTCCATAAACAAACCACTGGTGGAAACTAAAATCCAAATTTTGGTATTTGCACAAGATGTTCAATAAATATTTCTGAATAAGTGTAAGTTTATCTTTTACTAGTTATGGGTTTTAGCTTGACATCTGTAATAATCCTATTCGATCAAACCGAGGGTGAATGGGATCTTCTTGATGATATGCTATTACTACTACTACTACTACTACTACTACTACTACTACTACTACTACTACTACTACTACTACTACTACTACTACTACTACTACTACTACTACTACTACTACTACTACTACTACTACTACTACTACTACTACTACTACTAATAATAATAATAATAATAATAATAATACTAATAATAATGATAATAATAATAATAAATGTAATAATAATAATAATAATAATAATAATAATAATAATAATAATAATAATAATAATAATTATCATAATAATAATCATAATAATAATAATAATAATAATAATAATAATAATAATAATAATAATAATAATAATAATAATAATAATAATAATAATAATAATAATAATAATAATAATAATAATAATAATAATAATAATAATAATAATAATAATAATAATAATAATAATAATAATAATAATAATAATAATAATAATAATAATAATAATAATAATAATAATAATAATAATAATAATAATAATAATAATAATAATAATAATAATAATAATAATAATAATAATAATAATAATAATAATAATAATAATAATAATAATAATAATAATAATCACCATAATAATCATAATCATCATCATAATAATCATAATAATAGCAATAATAATAGGAATAGCAATAATAATAATAATAATAATAATAATAATAATAATAATAATAATAATAATAATAATAATAATAATAATAATAATAATAATAATAATAATAATAATAATAATAATAATAATAATAATAAAAATAATAATAATAATAATAATAATAATAATAATAATAATAATAATAATAATAATAATAATAATAATAATAATAATAATAATAATAATAATAATAATAATAATAATAATAATAATAATAATAATAATAATAATAATAATAATAATAATAATAATAATAATAATAATAATAATAATAATAATAATAATAATAATAATAATAATAATAATAATAATAATAATAATAATAATAATAATAATAATAATAATAATAATAATAATAATAATAATAATAATAATAATAATAATAATAATAATAATAATAATAATAATAATAATAATAATAATAATAATAATAATAATAATAATAATGATAATGATAATGCTAGTGATTGTGATAATGATAATGATGATATACATGATACATGATAATAACCAGCAATAATGGAAATAATCATTTCTTTCACACTAGCCGTGTGTAGGCTAAGGTTTGGATGAGTAGAGCCAGATTGAAAAATTTAATGCCATAGCTGGGATTGTAACCACGGATCTCCCGCTCTCCGTGCGGTTGCTGTAAACCACTGGGGTACTTTGGCCAACATGCTGACATGACACTAAATTCTCCAACTGAGTTGTATGTTTCCCGGTAAACCATTAGGGGTTCTCATATGCAATGAGACACGCATCCTTTGTTGCGACATACTATTTTTTTTTAATTTACGTCCTCCAACGTTAAGTCATTCGGACGATGAATGAAATGGGTGGAATGATGCTCAAATGAGTCCGGGATCCATGGAGCTCAGGGCTACCTGACATTCGCCTTTCAGGATAAGGGAAACCCGTGGAAAAACCTATTCAGGTAACTCACTCTGGCCGAGATTCGAACTCGGGACCTCTTGAAAGTGAGGCAGACACACTACCAGCTATCGAGGCGGGCGTGAGGCGGGCGTGACTTACTATGTTGTAAGTATTTAAGTCCCAGGCTTGACAGTTAAACCACTATGTTTTTGTTCATTTTAGGTAAATTGATGGAAATGATATCTTTCCATTGATTTTTTTTCAATCTGGCTCTATTCATCCAAACCTTAGCCTACAAACGGCTAGTGTGAATGATGATGATGATGATGATGATGATGATGATGATGATGATGATGATGATGATGATGATGATGATGATGATGATGATGATGATGATGATGATGATGATGATGATGATGAAAATTCTATAGTTATAGTGATTGACTATTTACAGTAAAACAGTCTAAGGAAAACATAAAACAACAGTGGCAATAAAACTACACATGATGAAATTTATATGCAGCCACATGTATATGCAGAGTAGAAATAAAAAAAGGAATATAAGACGATAATCTAATAAATATTTCGAATTCCAATAACTTAAGGCACATGATTTTAAATATTTTACATGAGACGCAGAAAGAGAGGGAGAGGGAGAGAGAGTGAAATTGAAACACTATGTGTTGTGTTATCAGTTATTTTTCTCCTTGAGTCAACAGTTCACGCTTGGTAGAAGCAATAACTTTTGCATTCTTTAGGTTTCGTATCGATTTTGCAATTCACAACAGATTCATCGAGAGGACACCCTATCAATGCTTAGAACCAATGCTTAGAACTTCTGTGGCCCGTTTCGACAATATTTATTATCACAACTCTTTAAAATGTTTATTCCGCATGTATTTAGGCAAGGCTACACTGAAACTTCCAAATTTTATAATAATAAACCTAAAATTATGAAAATTTATCCACATAATTAGAGCATCATTTTAAGCTTGCATGCAAATTTTATGTTGCTACACCAAATAGTTAATTAATTGTTAATTATTTTTTTGTTAAAATATTGTAAAAATTAAAAATGTTCTAAGCGTCAAAAATTTTGGGATTTTAAGTTGAATCTTTGTTTTTTGGCTAGTACAAAGTAATTTTAAAAGACCCACATTCTTATTTTTGTAATACTCTTACAGCACTTGTTCTAAGCTATTTGACACGTGTTAGCTCTCAAAATTTTGAAAATATTAACTTCTTTTATTACTTAACACCACATAATTTTCAAAACATAGCATTAACGAAAATGGGAATGTGAAGTTTCTTAATTACATATTATGGAGCTATCCTGTATGCTTCACCAAGTTAAATGGAAAACTTTGACGCGTGGGCCATTTTGTATACTGAAAATTGTTAGAAAAATGTTTCTCAGAAAATGAAATTTAAAGTTATGATTGTTACTTTTAACGATTGTTAAAGGTGTCTTTAAATTGTTACGTGATGGCCAAAAGTGGTTCAAATGATAAACATAGCATGTCATCTAATTTTTCATATTCTAAGCTACCAAAAATGCCAAAAAGAAAATTCCATGATTTTCAACAATGTAGCCTTGCCTTAAACTTTTGCAACGAAGTAGACTTAGGGATATTTTGTAACTTTTGAGTTATAATTTCAAAGTATTTTTGAAAACCTTTGTAATGAACAAAGTGGTTCTTGGGCGGTATTTCTTTGAATTTCCCAATGCTCTCCAATATTTCAACCAGTTGCTGTGTGATCTTACATCCAATCTATTTCTGTTTTATACGCTATAATCTTGTTCCTCGCTTTCATTCCACCTACGGGTCTGGTTTCATGTTATAAATTCGTCTTCTCCTCGACAAAACTCTTGCTCTAGACGCTCACCTGTAAGTCCCGTGGGAGGTGTAAGTCCTACATACGAGAAGGACAAGAAGCAGGCAAGCAAGATAGAATCGTTGTAGCATTTACGACCCACAATCAGGAGACTCCTGGTTCAATATCCGGTGACTACACACTAACACTCATGAATTTATCATAGATTTCTTCTGTTTCCTTTAGCCATATTTTCTATCGCACATTTCCTGTACCCATCACTTCCTTCAGATCTGTTTGTTCTAGAACTGAATGACGATTTTCGAAGAGTTTGGGCTGAGTGGTGGATGTGTATCTGAATGGGTTTCTTCTCTGACCCCGCTTCCTTGTAGACCCCAGCAGGGGCCATCGCTCCAGCCCTCTCCGGTACCTTCAGTCGCCTGTACCTTTATCTTCTATATGCTTTCGGCATATTTTATCTGGTATTTCCTATGGAAGCAAATTCACTCTCTAGAGGTCATCAATAAATTTGCCATTACATATTACCTTGAACTAAATGGTTACTCCATGATGAGTATGTGCAGGACGTGGCATATTTGATAAAACATATCTTACTGTACACAATATTTGACCGGTGATCCACAAAGAAAACAAAACGTATGTCTTAGAGGGAATATCAGTTTGATCCTATGAGAAAATTTTTAAGCCTATAAAGCATTTATTTTTTCTGAGAATGCATAGGCTTGATTATGAAAGTGGGTTTGCAAGCACGGCAGGTTACCAACCAACAGGTGAACTAGCTGTTGCACGCTCGTAAACTTGGAGCAGAGCACAGGAGTGGGATGGGGAGAAACCGAGTGAATAGTTTACATAAATGATGAAGGTGGTTGGATCGGTGCGCCAATCGATAATACAGAGGTCTGTTTTATACACACACTCTCTCTACCCTGGATGCAAAGGAGCACTTGAATGACAGTCGTCCTTCTGCCTGCGTGTTCCATTTAGATAACAGCTGGCCGCACTTCGCTCGACTTCATAGCAGAGAATGAGGTACAACGGGGACTTACTGTTTCAATGAGGATGGTAAGTAAGAGATAGCACTACAACGGTTGCTTTTCTCATCCTCTCTAGCGTTTAAGAGATTGAATAATTTCAACAAAGTAGCCTGCTCTCTGCCTAGTTTGTCATAGACAGCTTTTCATCTTCGGATGAAACGTTCATACATTTTCTATAACTGGTCTTCACTGACACAGATTGCCTCTACATTCCTGCTGGAAGCACTGTAGTTCGGAACCACCACATGAGCTTGGCCGCCATTTTCTACTTAAACAGCGGTACAGTTTAAAGCAGAAAAACTAATAAATATTCGTTTTTTTACAATTGGCCGTCAGTATAACTCGTAGAATGGTGTTGTAGATAATCTGAAGACATACTCGGAGTAGGTAACACCAATCGTACAGGGAACAAGCACGAATTTCAAATGTGAAGGTAAGTATTCTCAAATTTCTTTGACTTAAGCATCTCACAAACGAAGAGGGGTAGGTGAAGGAAGGGTTTCTTGACTCTTAAAATAATGTCTTTTACAAACTCATGAATTTGATATATTTAATTAATATGGCATTTATGAAAATAACTGGGTTTAATGGAAATTAATCATTTATTTCACATTAGCCGTGTATAGGTCAAGGTTTTGGATATATAGAGTCGTACTGAAAAATTCATTGCCACGGCCTGGATCTGAACTACGGGTCTCCTGGTTTCCTCCAGTCGTTCTTACCCATTGAATTGTTATGGGAACTGTTGTCATTCTCCAATTGACTTATATATTTTCCCGGTAAACCTCGTATTCGAGGTTCACCATTTGTGTGGATTTATTATTGCAAGTGCTTGAGTCCCACGCTTCATCATTAAACTCTTATTAATTAAATGCTGGAAATTAATCGTCTCTTCACGCTAGCCGGAAACCAGGAGATCCGTGGTTCATATCCCGACCGTGGCATTGAATTTTTCAGCTTGACTCTATCTATCCAATGTCTTAGCCTATACACGCCTTTCAAATCTGTTACAGAAATACTAGATAGATATAGCAGGCGTATTATCTATATATAGCGACTCAGCACAATTCAGCATAATCGCATAGCCATTAAGCGTTAAGTTATGATTTCTTCGAATTCGTAAAATTTCGCTTCATTCTCTCAAGAATTAGTAAAGCTTTTTGGTTCATCTACTAAAGTAATATCATTTACAATAAAATTTAAATAAAGATATTCTCTGTACTCTATATGCAAACTCGAAAAGTACCTTGAGCTTCGTTCTTTAAGTAGTGCTTGAAATTTATTTAAACACCTTTATAAAAGAAGGTAACAACTTTCGCTTACATTTGACACAGTTTTGTGAGAAATAAATGGTATTTACTATTTTCTTTTAACTTTGGCACACACCTTTTATCAGATTTTCATAAATTGGTACACTATTCTTGTCAAAATTGATTGCCGTATTGGTGGAAGCAAAAGAGGAAATACCAACACACATTTTAAATTTCCTTGCCGATATTTTCACTTCCCCTATAGTTATTTTTATAAAAAAAATATATTAATTTTTCTTCCTTCTTTTCAACACCTTCAATTTTCCAAAGATACAAGACTGTAGCAACTAACAAACTCTGCTTTTTTGATTCAGGAGTAGGTGCGGGTCCAATTATATGTTCCAAATCATGCTGGCTTTCAAAACATTATTGTATTGCTTTCTAATGTCCAAGTCCTTGGAAAGTATACTTAGAACTACTAGAAGTATTAATTTTAGCTAATGTGATATTGAACCTCGTGATAATCTACTCGATTTCTGCTGGTTGATAGCATAATCTGTTTAGTATAAATAGCACTTTTACCAGTTTCTCGTTAGGTGGTTATTTAGAAAAATTCATGTGTCTAGTGATTGAATCGTTTGCCTCCAAAACACTGTAAAACACTGACGAAAATCGTTACATATGCCTCAAGCTTTCTTTGTTTTATTAGTAACTCATTAGACGTCCAATAGCATTTCACTTCCTTTAATAATCCCGATAAAAATTATTTCAACTCATAAAATCATCAAATTGCTAATTACTGATTCCTTTTTGTTGCGAGACTATCGGCTTAACCTTCTAGTTGGCACAACAATGGGTTTCCCATCTCCGTCACGATTTCACTTGGTATCTATCTTGGTATACTACCATTTTTTCTTTTGCATTGCCAAACTAAAAATGAATTAATTTTTAAAAATAAAAATATAAAAAATATGGTATATAAATTTAATAATGATAAATGGTAAAGAAGCTTTTATAATTAGGTTTTCTGGGTAGGACCACGTCTTCGTTGTTTCTCCGGTCGACGTTTTGCCCCAACTATGTAGGGCTTCGACTGTTGTGAAACGTCGACCAGAGAAACAACCAAGACGCCGTCCTACCCGGAAGACCTAGTTATAATGGACACCGGCCGCCGAAGCCTACGCACTGAGTTGGTAAAGAAGCTGTTTCTTTTTCAGGAGACTTTCGACCATTCCAAGATATATATATATATATATATATATATATATATATATATATATATATATATGCAGTTCTGACTCTTTTTTGTCGGCTTGGTGGTAAGAGACTTTATTACGCTTCGGTTATTGCTATATCAACTCGGTGGAGCTTGGCTCTATGCCAGTATTCAAACGTTACGCAAACGGAAATTCTGAAAGTTGTCAGGAGCACGTATTTTGCTGTACATAACTCAGGGAAAAAGTACCTTTCTGTTAGCTCGTGGAAACTGCTGGTAGACATGCGGCAGTGTATGGTAAATACGCTTTTTCTAACGTTTAAGCGACAGCTGAGACTCCTGTTGCGGAACGCAGAAGAAGTTGTTAGGAAAACGGTGTGAATGTCATAAGTGTGATCGATGTAGTAGTAACAATTTATTTGGTGTGTGTATATTACAGAACACAGAACAAGTACGAGGGACACTATCTATATTTTGAGCCTAATAATTAATACAAGGTATTTTCTGTTTGGAAACTGCTTTGTCGTTTTTCAGAATATCCTCCATTATGATAAATCATATTTTGCAGCAATTTGAACCATTTTTCAAAGCTTTTATTTTAGTCTCCTTGAGACAGCTCCAAAACATAGTTTTCGAAGACATCAGCAGCTTCCTCTGCTGGCGAAAATCGCTGTCCATGCAATTTATTCCTGATTTTTGGGAACAAATCGAAGTCATTGGGTGTCAAAACAGGACTGTATGGCGGAAGATCCATCAATTCGATATTTCTGTCCTTCAAATACTCTGTTGTTAAACGAAATTTGTGTGAGTTCACATTATCTTGATGAAGAGCAATCCTACAATTCTCGTTTGTTTGCGTTATTTCACCGAGCACTTCAGGCAAACAAATGGTTGTGTACCATTTGGCACTGACTATTTTACGTTCATCTAAAAGAAATTTTTCCACATAGCCAGTTTTGCTGAAAAAGTGTGCGACCATTTGCTTCAAAGTGCTTCGAGTGCGAACAACTATTGTTGGATTTGCCTCATCTTGAAACATCCATACACTCGACTGCTGTTTACGTTATAGCTCATACGTATGAGTCCATGATTCGTCACCTATTGCAATGTTACATACGTGTTTTAAGATACCTATAATTTATTTCCATAGCATTTTTGTACACTAATTGGCGCGATTATCTTTTTGAGATTGCGTCAAATTATGTGGGATCCGACGAGAGAAAACCTTTTCCACGGCTAAATAAGCATGCAATATTTTATATATGCTGGTAGAATTAATGCTTAGGGTTGTCTCAATCTCACAATATATCGCATGAAGATTTGGCATTGTTAATATTTGCACAGCATCAATATATTCTGGCACAAGAACTGAAACTTCTTCAGAAACGTCTTCATTGAGCCAACGGCGACCACGATTAAATACGTTATACCAGCGTTTCACACTGGCAAAGGATGGAGCTTCGTCGTCAAGTGTGGCAGTTAGTTGATCGGTGCACTCTTGTCTTGATAATACACGTCGAACGTCATAATAAATCATTGCACCAACATTTTCACGACTTAATTCCTTGTTTTTGTTGAGACACAATTTTCAAGTTAATGCAAACAAAACAAATGACCCTCTATTGTCATAATGTCTGAAGTAGATTATGGTCATTAATTTCAAACTTTCCATTGGAAACCTTAGATGTCATCTGCAATATTCAGTTTTGCCAACCCTCAAAATATAAATAGTACCCCTCGTACAAAAATATAATTAATTAGTATGTAAAACTAGAAATAAAGGAAAAACAAAAGTTTACAAAATAAAATTCAACGCTTTATGTAGAATAAATTATATAACTTTGCTAAATTACAGTTAAGTAATAATCATAAATAGGAAATAATCCTAAGGTGTTTTAAAAGGCTAGCTGGTCCATCTCTCTTGAACGAATATGAGTGCTGAACTGTTGAAAAAAAAAAAAATGTCATCAAGCAAATCAAGTGTGTAGGGGTAAGATTTAAGTGAATTTAGGCGGATCAAAGGACGGAAAGAAACAACAATGAGGGGATTAGGCAATAGTTAATTATTAGCTCTTAATAATGATATAAAGCTTTAAAACGAATAAAATATCATCGACATATGTGGTGCTAGAAGTCTCTATATATAGCCAGAGTGCTTTTGCTGCGTGGTATATTGGTAATTATGATACAACAAGACGTCGGCTTCGACTTTTCCAGCTTGCGGTCACCCGAGATAACCACGGAGCAAATCCACCAGCAGCAAAAGCTGACCTCCTATATAATCAAACCAAGAGCAGTTTGGCCTCAAAATCACCTAAATTATTAAATTTAACCTACTTCATCGTCAGGGTGCATTAGGCATAGAATCCTGTCTTCCTTCAGAGAAGTTAAATAACTTCCTTTCAGTTTCTTCCATTCTTAACCTATCATAAATAAAACAAAATCCTTCCTGTGGTTAAACCCAATCCTGGGTGGGCAAGTGGAAAAAAAAATTCGGGCTGAGCACAGCCTGCCAGTACCTCATCATCGTCGGCGTCGTCCTCTGCATGGCAAGCCTGACTAAGGTTTAACCACAGATAGATATTTGATTCCGGACTTCTCAGGTAGGCTTACGGTTTCAAGTAAGGAGAGGCTTATGATGTAACATTTGCTTCTTGAGGTCTATTTACCGGATGCAAAATCCATTACACCCTGTTAAGTGTGATTAAAGTCAGTATATATTTTTATATTTTATCATTGGTTGGTTTTAAAAATATTAAAGCCGGTCAGATATTGGCTGTATTTGATGCAGTGCTCAGCCTTTGCTCCAGTGTTACCTCGAGTACCCGTAAGTCACGCGGAAATCTGGATGTTGTCTAAACCTCTTCTTCTGGTCTTCTGTTGTCTTAATTCCCAAGAGACCTGACTAAGATGTTTTGTTGCTATGCTAGTTTTGCGTATAAATAAACGGCCCAGTGTCTAATTTCATCCTCCCCACATGCAGGCGATGAAACTTCGAGAAGTTGTGGAGGAAAGAGCGGCTAACAGAATAGTTAGACCGGAGTCCTAAGACTATCACTCAAAGAAAACTTACGTACACAAACGCCAAATAACCGGCAATAAGCACGGCAATCAAAGAGATAGGTGAATTAATTCCATATACTTTGAAGAGGCCATAAGGTCTAAATCTGTTGCGGATGATATAATTGGAGCACGGTAGACATGACTGTCTTGACAAAATAAACAACTGAGTCAAAAAAATTACCTTGGTAGCCATTAAAGCAAGCAGCCGCGGATTTTACTGACAAAAACATTTCTAAATTTTACTGGAAACGGCTTGTGCGTTTCAAACGAAATTAAGAAAGGGTTCTACAAAAGCTGATGTAAACATAATCTTATAGAAGCTTGCGGAGGCGGAGTCATTGTGGTTAAAAGAACTGATTCAAACGGGACATTTTGGTCTGTACCTATTAAATATATCCAAGATCTCTTAGTAAGCGTTAAATTTTACTGGAAACGGCTTGTGCGTTTCAAACGAAATCAAGAAAGAGTTCTACAAAAGCTGATGTAAACATAAACTTGTAGAAGCTTGTGGAAGCGGAGTCATTGTGGTTAAAAGAACTGATTCAAACGGGACATTTTGGTCTGTACCTATAAAATATATCCAAGATCTCTTAGTAAGCGTTACAGTACTTGGATAATCTTAACTTTGAACATAAAAGTCGTACATACTGGAAAACTCATATATCTACCTAACTTTGAAATAAACTGGAGCTGCATGCCTATTTTTGCTGGACATTTTAAAGCAGCGCTTATATATTGGAATTCAATTGCCCCTAAGATTTATATAAAATACTGTTTCATTAAAATAAGTTGTTTTAATGATATCGCAGTAGTACACAAGCTGCTGTATAATATGTCCGTTTTATTGATTACTTCATCATTCGACCTTATTTGGAAAACACCTTCTTTGGGTCAAGGTGGGTTTCACGAGTCGCGCTCCTTATGCGATATAAATATTTACTTTGTGTTACACATACTTGTTTAGAAATGCGCAGTTTGATTCAGTATAAGATTATGCGCAATTATGAATGACTTCATCTCCTCTTTTTTTAATTTCTAATATTTCGGGAGGATCACTGTCTACCAGGGTCTGTTTACAACCAAAAAACTTTACGAACATATGATTGCATTTCCACGCAAATACCTACAGATTATTTCGTTTTATTAATGTAATTATAAATACAGTAAAAATGTTCGCGGTATTTTACTGGCAGGTTACTCAGCCTTTAAGAAATAATCTGTATGTGTACAGTGAATGTTCAAATAAAAATCCAGTACTGTTAGAATGTGCCTTTCACTTGTTGATAGGGTCGCATTGGTGCAAGTACCCTTCCAACTCGTGATGTCAAGTCGCATATGCATTGTTTCAAATGGAGAAAAAGCATGTATCTACGTTAAAGCATTCAGGGCGAGCGGACAAAGTTGCAAACGACGATGAAATCTTTTAACCATTATTCTGACCTTCCATGTAAAAATATGTACGGGTAACTACTGTGAAGGGCAATCACTGATAAAACGCGATATTTTAGTGGTACTTCTTCTTCTTCCTGATCTTTCTGTTTCTTCCTAAACAGCTTTGATTCTATCGCTTTTATGGCTGCCCACTCTCTTTCTGAGATATAAACCTCTCGGATTATGGTTTTTGCCTGAAAATAAGAGTACATTCAGTTTAACTGAGTAGTGGATGAATGCTAAACAAGAGAGAGAGAGAGAGAGAGAGAGAGAGAGAGAGAGAGAGAGAGAGAGAGAGAGAGAGAGAGAGAGAGAGAGAGAGAGAGAGAGAGAGAGAGAGAGAGAGAGAGAGAGAGAGAGAGAGAGAGAGAGAGAGAGAGAGAGAGCGCGCTTCCGAAGGCGGCTGTGTTAAGGAGCTATAGATCTATTGAGAAAAAGGAAATGTAATTCACTAGGTTTTAGTACTTGTAACTTAATCGACCTTGCGATTTTTATGGTGATGATGATTGATGATAAAGTTAGTGCTATGCTGCTGGAAAATACATGCTGCTCATAACATTTTAAGTGAAACCAAACCACTTTATGGGTTATCATTTCGGTATATGTAGAGATGTTTTATCTAATTGTACACTTTTACGGGTGAAAGTTTATTTCAAAGTCATTTTAGCAACAAAATCAAACTCTTTTGTCATTTTTGTATTAATAGAACAAATCTCAGAAAATATAGATCTAAAATTCTTGGAAATCTGAATGAAAGTGTATTCTTCAATGAACATTTTTTGGAGTATTTAATTAATTGTTTGACTCGTCCAACCGAATGGTTCACCTTCATATATATCAGATTTTTCTAAAGGAATAATTTAGTTTTTAAGGTTGTGCACCTGTTTTTGTTTTGGTACATATCGTTAGGATGCAGTAATGCATATATCAGAAGCTGTATTCCTCTCACGACAATGGACCTTTAGCAGTGCTTTAACATACACAACTTAAATTTTCTGAGAATAATTATGGTTAGTTTCAACACATCACAAGCTTAGGCTCCTGGGAATATATAAGCCTTCGTGTCAGTAATACCGGATACTAGCTTTGCGTGATATATTTCATGCAGATATATAACAGAATTATTTATGACCTTATTTGACCTATTCTCCTTCAGAGAGTAGAGCGCTCCTCAGATGTTTACTCGTCAGATGCCTACAGTGGTGATTGAGATGACATTTGCATTTCACTGAAATTAATAGCAAATATTTCTGTGAAATTGAAACTGTTTCGGAGTGCGTTGATGCGACATAACTATCACAACTCATTAAATTACTCTGCTAATCTCAGCATTAGCATGCTCTTTACCTTTGACATCAGAAGCCTTTCAGGTAACATACACAGCGAGTATCATTTGTTTTCGGAAGTGGCTTATGTTACGCACTGCACCAATGAGCGATATCATTTCATCCCAATGAAATAAAAGAAATCATAATTGACAGACACATGTTAACTCCACATTGAGTAAACGTCATTACATCTCCCCTGCTTTTTCCCTAATTCCGTTCGTTCTCTTGTCACATTTTACTGTCAGTAGGGTTTTATGTATATTCGTTGAATATAAGAAGACCATGAGGCTGAGCTGGTTTCTCTGGTCTGTGATATCAGTAGTGTCAGTAGTGCCACTAGTTTTTCTCGGAACGGTAATGTTATGTACACTACGTCAACGTCACTAGTGGGGCTATAGATCACATTTAATGAGTTATGGTGCTTGAAAGTCAATAAAATAGGAAAGAGAGCTATCAATAAAATTTCTAAAGAAGTGTGCTTAAACAGACAACCAGTCAATTGTGCGGAGGCTTCCCATAATGCAAAACATATAAGGGGAACAGAAAACCACAGTAGGGGAAGGTTGCACTAGCACAGGGTTCCTAGAAAGTTCCACAGTTTTATGAAAAAGGACAGCCACCAGCAGTGTCAGAATTGATGAATAAACTTCAAACCTTTTGCGATATTCCTTAAAATAGGGATTCACTGAGACAATTGTTACTAATTTTAGCATTCCTTTTTCGCAACAAAAATAAAAGGGAGTGATTATAGAATTAGGGAGGATTGTGGCATGCAGATATCATTAACTTGAATGGGCTAAACTGTCTCTAGTATGAAGGGTAGGTTTCATATATACTCTAACACCCTACCGAGGAGTCTTGGTACAGCACTCGTGCCATCTACTCATGCTGCCTTGTAGCATTAAGTCCCGTGAATGAATAAAAATGCTACAACATGCAAGCAAGATTCAGGAATGGATTTTTAGTTAATTGATGGAAATTAATCATTTCTCCACACTAGCCGTATATAGGCTAAGATATTTGATGGATAGAGTCAACATGAAAAATTCACTGCCATAGCCGGGATTTGAACCACGGATCTTCTGGTTTCCGTCCAGCCGCACTACCATTGTGCTACTATGGCCAACGTGCCGACATGACATTAAATTCTCCATTTGACTCGTATTTTTCCCCGGTAGACCACTAGGGGCTCTCGCATCCGAGATACACCGTTCGTGGCGACTTACTATTGTAAGTACTTAAGTCCCAGGCTTCATCATTTAACTCTTATTATTTTAGTTAATTGATGGAAATTAATCATTTCTCCACACTAGCCGTATATAGGCTAAGATATTTGATGGATAGAGTCAACATGAAAAATTCACTGCCATAGCCGGGATTTGAACCACGGATCTTCTGGTTTCCGTCCAGCCGCACTACCATTGTGCTACTATGGCCAACGTGCCGACATGACATTAAATTCTCCATTTGACTCGTATATTTCCCCGGTAGACCACTAGGGGCTCTCGCATCCGAGATACACCGTTCGTGGCGACTTACTATTGTAAGTACTTAAGTCCCAGGCTTCATCATTTAACTCTTATTATTTTAGTTAATTGATGGAAATTAATCATTTCTCCACACTAGCCGTATATAGGCTAAGATATTTGATGGATAGAGTCAACATGAAAAATTCACTGCCATAGCCGGGATTTGAACCACGGATCTTCTGGTTTCCGTCCAGCCGCACTACCATTGTGCTACTATGGCCAACGTGCCGACATGACATTAAATTCTCCATTTGACTCGTATGTTGACTCTATCCATCAGGAATGGATGCTTACATTTTTATTCTAAAATGTTTGGTAACCCTTGGCTGATTTATATCACAAAATGAATGCTGATTTGTAATGTAATTTTTGATGTATTTGAAACTTGGTTACGGGACACACCTGTAAATTGATTGTAAATTGATTGTAAATGTTATTGTCCTCTTTGGTCTTCTTTGAGCCGACAACGTTGCTTCTCACGGCTCTTCCCGCCGGCTTTGATACACCGCAAGTTATCCTTCAGCGTGGCACATATCAACAGAAAAGAGATTCACAGGAAGGAACATGTGAGCATAGAGAAGCATTAAAGCGGTCTTCAAGCGTGAAGCGGCCAAAGAGACAATTGCCTCTCAGAATGTGAAAATGGCGACTTCACCAAAGTCACTGTTTAATGAAGAGCTATCTGAAGCTTTTTTTCTTAGTAAACATTCCGTGTCACAAACTAAAGAAAATGTGCTCCAAAGTTCCCCGCAGATACTCATTGGAAAATCCATTCTAATATGAGTAGACAAATCGGTGCTGTAGCCTGCAAATAAATAGTATGTGAAGCATATAGCACGTCTGTAGCTCTTAGAGCTGGCCTTTTGAATGCAAATAACATTATCGAAATTTTGCTTAATCCTTTGTTTTGATTAACTGAATGGAGGCTACAGATCTATCTGTGTTTATTTCATAACTATGATTTTGCACACATATTCCGTATCCCTTAAGGGCACTGGGAGGTTATTTTTACTCAGACAAGGCTAATTTTTACCAATATTGAAATTTGAATATATAGAAAACTAAACATTATCAGAAATTTAAATTAGGTATTATTACTGTATAAGGATGTGTGCATTTAACTACTGTATAATATTAAAAGTACGTTCACATAGGTCCATGAAAAAAGGGCATAAATTCCACCGTGTATCCTGAAAAAAATATTGCACCCTATATTTCAGGTGCACTTTACTTGTAGAAATTTAAAGCTACATGCAACAAGTTTTATCCTAAATAACCTAAGATACAGTTTTATAATTTCGGCTAAATGAAAATCACATATAGGTTATACTATGCACATGAACAATTAATTATTTTTGAGTAAAAATAGATAATATTTTCAAGGACTGAATATTTGTTTTCATCTATTTTATAAATCACATGAATATAAATGTTAGCCGAATGTGTTCAAAGAACATTGAAAAATAACCACTACAAATTTTGTGTCAATATCTTTTATAGTTATTGAGAAACATGCACCTAAAGTATGAAAAATCAAGGTTTTCGGAAATCACATCAAAGATTAAGCACCATTCTCAGGAAGTGGGCGTGTCATTACGCCGCCATCTTTAAATTGACGAATTAAATGGCTTTAATACCGGCTGACAACCTATGTTATATATCATTTTAAAACTGAAGAATTATATAATTTCTTAACATTAAAAACAAAAAATGGATTTTTGAAACCTTTCGACCTCCCAGTGCCCTTAAAGAGGTATTCGACAATTAGGCAGCAGATTGTTGACAGGAATACGCTTACAAACATAGAAGAGCCTTATGAGTCCAGTATTTCTCTCACATCTCAGCAAAAACAAAAGTAATTAAAGGTTTGAATTCAAACAAAACAAAAGGATTCAGTGTTTTTCCAATTCGTGATCCGATATATGGGTTGCTGCTTCATTCACACAAGACCAGTAAGCACATATTGTTCTGCTCTGTTTCCATTGAAATCGTATATTCGATTTTTAATGGAATACATTCCCTACATACTGTCAGAATGCAGTAGAAATATTCGGACCAGTCAAATAAAAATGTCTCAACTATTTGTAACTAGTTCTTATCCATTATCAGGCACTACACTATCAAACTAAAGCCTGTGAAATGGCTAGCGTCCAGTAGAACAAAGTTCGCTGACGCCGCTGCCCTGAAATTAACCGGAATTACCCGGTGGCATTCCGCAAGGAAAGTATATCTTCTTACCTGAAAGGCGGTGCAGATACAATGTGCTGGTGACAAGAATTATCCCCCTTATGAAGAGGGGCGAACCCGCGATATGTCTTAGTTTAAACATGTCCTTTTATCTTTTGTTTATGGTAAAAGAAGCTACTCAGTATGAAAGTTCCTACGAGATGACAATAGCTGGCACTTACACAATACGTACAAAACTGTTTGTAACGAAATTTAATTCAGGATTAAATGATAAAGTGTAAACAAACTGCAGAACCAGATCAACAAATGAAAATATTTTTAAGCAAATTAGTGTGCTTTTACATTATTTTTTAATAATTTTATAATCATCCATGCATTGTTTAAGGCAAATGTTTAATATTTTTAATTCATGCAAAACCGAGGTCTATTCATAACAGAATATTTATAATTAGAATTTTTGCACCAGCACAATGTATTCTGAGCGCCCGTGTAGAGATGATAGCATGTCTTCCTCACATACAAGAGGTGCTAAGTTTGAATCTGGCTCAGGGTGAGTTATCTAGATAAGATTATTCCAGGGTTTTCTCTTATCTTTAACGATGATTGTGAGATAAATATAAGCTCTATGGACTATGGGCTCATTTATGCCTCATTTCATCCATTTCATACACCGTGACATGACAATGTTGGAGTACGTCAATTACTCTAAGTGTATTTTTAAGTTCGCGGAAAACGCAATGAATGTCATCATAGTGCGACATAGATCATCAAAAAGTACAACCAAAATAGAGGCACAGTGTAAAATGTGTCAATAAACAAGTGTAAAACATACTCTATTTTATAAATACAACTACTTAGAAAGTGAAATACAGAACGCGTGGAAAATAACATTCGATATTTAAAACTGAATACAGACACCAAAAAATTTCATTTCTGTTTGTTCTCACAGCTACAAAATCATACCAAAAACTAATTTTTGTGAATGGCTGCAGCATAAAAGCTCTTGGGGATGCGGTACTGTCATACAGCTATGTTGGTATTAAAAGGAGCTGCGGGGGCGATCAGCTTTGGGAGGAAGCAAATATGTGCTTTATTAATGTACTGCAGTTTTGGAAATTTCAATCGTCGCTCTCGTATTCAAGTTAAATTTATTGATACTAGATAAATGCCGAGCGAGTGGTACTACGACGGTCAGTGTAACTGTACTTGGGAAATGTCGAATTCAAGCCCAGTAGGTTTGAACTGACAGAAAACCATTTTTCGGATTTTCCTGGGTCGCCTGACAAACGCTGGCTTGGAATAACTTATGCCACGAATTTTCCTGCCATCCAATTCTTCACTACCTTCAATTTGTTCTTCACATTGGAGGCATTGAGGGATTATTTTTCATCCTATATGTGTTATGATCCAGAGTTTGCTTGTCCTTGTCATACTACCCAAGTACTTGGTGGTGCAACGGAAGGTAATCTGTTGAATAATATATTATAGAAGAAAAGAAACTAACAAATTTACTTAACTCAAACATGTAGTTCTATTGAGGCGCGATTATTGCTAGTACCAAACTTATATTATAATGACATTAATACTTTATTATCATCATCACCATTAGTGTTATCTTCATTATTATTAACTTTGTCACCTTCCTTCAGTCCATAGCTATCAGGTGTCATATTTTTACATTTATTCTATTTAAATTTCTACAGTCACCTACATACATTTGGCCAGAGAGGAAGTCATTGTAGTAGATGAGGCATACCATGTAAAACCTGATGGATTCAGTTTTCACACTTATCTACAGAAACACCAACGTTTCAAGAGTGATTTACAAATAACTTGTCCAAATATATCCTGTTATCTACACACCTCTGTAATATTTGAATGTTTATTTTACTTCGAGTGTTCAATGTTTACCTGATATTCATTATTGAATATTCGTGTAATATTTAGAATATAATTTTATTTATATGAAACTGTAACGGAATATTACTTACGTAATTCACAGCTGACTTTTATTACATATGGTGCGTAACGTACAGCTATGCTCCTGCGATTTTAACATGAGAAACAATTTAATTTTGGAGTTGGACCTTGATCTTAGAGCTTAAAATGACATCTGTGGTATTAAACATCTACTCTAAACGTGACAAATTTAGTTTTGAAATCTATATTTACTAATGCAAATTGCCTAGATAATTCAGTTATAAAGCTAAGTTAATATTTATCATAATACAAATAGTTGTAACAAGTGTTATTTGGGAGCTTTTAGCTACGCCGGAAATTTATATAAATATATTGTGCCCTTCGCTGTTGCATTGACGTTGTACTAGTGAGAGAATACTGGACGAATCCATCTGTTAAGACTTGTAGAGAAAACCTGAATCGAACTGCTGGATCAACGATAACTCCCATTTTAGCCAATGTCTCCTAGGTGGTGATGTCAATTCCCTAGCTATTGCCAAGTCGGACAACCAAATCAACTTTTTATGGGTATGGAGGTCCTTTTCTTTCTTGCTGGCTACAATCAAAGTCCCCATCTTGTGAGACAGCTGGAAAAATACAGAATGACCTTTGTAGGAAAACAAATAAAGGAATAGATGCTCCCTTGTAATGCATGCATTAGTATACAAATGAAAACAAGTGTTACTATTTGCATTCTATAGTATTGCTTTTTAAAAGAAGAACGTATTGGAGACATCATACGCATCTGTTGCATTGGAAGTCAATAACAAGGGTTTCTAAGAACATTTATCGGCAATTTCCATCCCTATATCGAAGCTTGGTGATGGATGTTTCGATTGATTTTTACCGAAGCCATCTGCCTTATTATGGGCAATCATAAAAGGGTATAAAATGTTACAATGCTTCTAATGGTACCGTTTCGGATTCCCTACGGTAATTCTGTCAAAATTGTACATCCATAACAAGGCAGAAATTTGCCTTCACGTTCTAGTTGATGGAAATAAATACATTTTGCTATAATCGTTCTATGGTTTTGATAGTTTAGACTTTAGAGGTACCAACATATTATTTTCCTGTTATCCTTCTACTGAACAAAGGCTAATTTTTCTTATGGCATATACCGTTTGCAACTCTAAATGTAGGAACCGTTTGAAGGAACAATATTGCACATTTTTAATAAAGTTTGCTTTCGAGATCTTTCGATTTGTCTATTAAAGAAAAAATAATATATGCCACTTTAGAAAAATACTTAAATTTCATAAAATATGTGCGTTATGATCCCATCTCAATTAAATACAACAATTTCATATAAGATTCAATTCCTATATCTGGAATCTCGTGCTAATGGTTCAAACTTTAATTTTAAAGAAATCCTCACATATACAAGTCTTTAAAATTAAGAGATATATTAATTATTGTCGTAGAATAGTTGTGCTAAATTGCATTAAAGTCCCACACATCTGGGATGTAAATGAAATGCGGGACTTACTACTCCAAAATTATACATTAAATTTATTACGTAGAAATGAAGCTAGTTACAGTGAAGAAATAAATATTACACAATTATAAATATTTGAGACTAAGGCTACACTTATCTTAAGAAATTGATGTTAATACTTCTTTCTTCATTCTAAGGGAAATCGATTTAAAAGGCAAATCGATTTTGTCCTCTTAAACATTAAATAAACATTAAATAAACATTTAATAAGCATTACATTTACCTTTATTCTTATGAAACTTTGAATTATCAGGACTGCGGAAAAATTAATGCAGGAATATTCTAAGTATTTATTATCAAAAAAATATTGTGGCATATATTCCCTGTATTTCACTTACTCTTCGAGCCACTAGTTAGCAATAAAGCTTAAACGTTAAGTAAAATATGCTCAAAAGTAGTTTTTGCTCTTCATTATCTTAAAATTAATAGAAATGTTTATTTTAAAGTAAGTAGCATGTTTCAGTTGCTAAATTATTAATTTATTAACTTTTGTACCCATTAATTTCTCTTACGAAAACAAAATTGCTGGACATTCACATTTAGAGTTCAACAGCGTAATGTGATTTTTATCTGCAAAGGAAATAATGATGAAACATTACTTTATTACACAAAAAACTCATACATTACTATTTTTCCCTTTTATAATTCATTCACTAATGATTTTGATAAAAAAGCAATCTGGATTAAGACAAACATCATATTATATCAGCAAAATTTTCTGTATTTTCCACAACTTTTGCCTGTAATATTGCACTAGGTACCAAAAGTTTGAATTAGGACCGACACAACGAGCTTTTGTGCATTTTAAATTTTCTCTGAATCAGAATTTTGTTTATTATGTCCAACATTGTCTCAAAGGATAACATTTGCTAACCTTTCCTGGAATTTTGGCATGGTGCTGCGTGTTTGTTCCTTTTGCCGATACCAGTGGAGAGAGTACAATATCTCATATTTTTCACCATTCCATAGAACAGCCACATATTGGTGAGGCTACTGCCAAAGCTGAATCTAACAAGAGGCTAGCACCATTTTTGGAGCGTATTCTGGTTCTATGCATTTGCCTGTTTTCATGCCATCTGTTCCGTAGTGGTGTAAGTTGTGGCCGTCAAATTAAAGCTCACAACCTAAATGGACTGTATTGCAGAAGAATCGGCCAATTGTCAGAAGAATAAAATGTTTGACGCTTATAGTGATGTATTTAATTTAATTTCTCAAAGATAGTATACCATCATACTTATCATTCGCTAAACACTTTGCATACATCACGTATGAAGAACGTTGACTAGGTCTATTACTAGTTTGAACACTAAAACGTATTACAAAATAACTAATTGCAGCTGTCATTAACATGCTTCATGTTTCTTCACACAGCGATCGTCTATTGTCTTTCCTTTTAAAAACAGGTCCACGAACTTCCTTGCATACAATGTGACCAACTGTCACTGAACAAAATCTCAGCCGGATAAAATTTTTATCTTGAACAGTTTAGGAACCACTTTTAATTAATATCCTTCAACGTTAAGTCATATTTGACATGAATAGAATGTTTAAAACAACGCTTAAATGACCCCGCGATCTATGGGGATTACTGTCTTCGGACATTCATCGTTCCCAATAATGGAAAACTCCGAAAAAAGAAAACTTATCCAGACAAAGACTACCGATTCGTACTGGGGACCTCTTGAACGTGAGGCAGAGTCGCTACTATCTACGCTACCGAGGTGGGCAGTGTTGTTATTGGTGATACTTTTAAAAATGCTGAGACCGCTGTAGTCACTTTAATATTTATTGTTGTTACATTATCTACTGCTTAGTTATTCTTTTCGGACGTATTATTTCTATTTTTTTGTCAGTAAACTTATACATTTTTGTAGCTTTTACCTACTATTTGTGCATGAACGCGTCCTTTGCCTTCAGCTAACTAGTTTGTATGTACTTATCTCGGTTAAACTATGTACTAATGCTTCGTAACGAACATTTCATTTGGAGTTCATGGAATAAACTTAGAAAATTTTTTTCTTTCATTTAATATTTCTTTATATTGCATACATACTATTTATATAATTCCTATACCATTCCAAAAGTAAACTCATTTAGCATATTATGTTCAACCGAGCGTTCATTAGCTGTTAATGAAACTTTGCTTATGAAACAATATTGCCTGTACTTGTATGTATGATTGTGTTAAATCTTTTCTTCCCAGGAAATCCTTAGAGATAGTATTGGCTTTAATACAATATGACGTAAAAGCTTAGGGCTGCATTTATTGCATGAATGCCGGTGAACTTCAGCCCCCGCCGACTGGTTGGTATCAGAGATAAGTAGGGTGGCGCTCTCTTCTGCGTGTATACCAGGAAAGCCTTCGAGAGGCAACGAGATAACTCTAGCTGTCTCTCCTTCCCCTATTGCAAACACTCACGAAAACCCATATACAAGCTCGCATGGTGACGACAAAGTTTGAGTTAGTATTTGCATTAATTCGACATATGAAGTGCTGGTTGTTTAGTGAATTCTGCAAATGAGGTCATGGTGAAGCTGCTATCTACATCGAATTCTCCTCGGCGTGCATTAGAAGAGAAGTCCTGTGTTCCAAATTTCGGGAGCAACTAGAAACGGCATAGTGTGTGATCCATCATACTGATGTACGAAGAAAAAGAAATCCAAGTGATATAAAACTGAAGTTACGTTTTTGACTTCCTGAAGAAATAACAAATGACGTAGTGGTGAAAGCTGAATAAATTCGCAATATTTATACTGTAGTCCATGCTTTGGTGAAGTGAAGGAATTTGATGTATTTTAGGAATTTATTTGAAATTTTAACAGCATGAGGTTTCTTTATACAATTCAAAGTATTAATTTGTGGAAGTAAAGATGTAGAAACCTCATAGTGGAGTTAATAGCTTCAGGCCTTATTCTTATAGTGGAGTATTAGACGACAAACCCGTAATTTGCATATTTCCGAAGCGTTAGCCAAGTAAGAATGCCAAACGCAGCATCTCTAGACGTTGAACCCGGTAGTTGGTAATGGACGATCAGCAGGTCGTTGGACTTAAACCAACATGGTGGATGGAATGTTCCAGAAGCTTTTCTGCCGATCAAAGGGAAAAAGTCTCTAGGTTCAACGTGTGTTGGTCCCCTCTTTTTGAGCTTGGCCGTGAATACTTAACAGCGGTGATTATCGAGGCGCGCGGGTGTCTAGTGTATTGTTGCGGCCGGAGGCTACGCCAAATTTTCACTTCACCACGCACCGAGATCTCCTCGAAGGTAAGCCCGACTGGGTCTTAATGTACTAATGTGGCTATCAACACCAATCCACCCAAAGTCTCTTCAAGACTTCGGGGATGACTTGTATTGTAGAACATCATGATGTTATAGTAAACTGGCATTTCGTAGAAAGTTGTGCTATTTCTATCTGTAACCTGACTACAATTTCCCTTTACCATTTACCTCTACCATCTGACCCCCTGTCTTTTCAGCTACGCTCCCGGTTGTAAAGTAGATTGTAAACCCCTACGGTAAACCACCTTTTGGTATACACAACCCTATTCACAACTTGAAATCTAAAATCATCCCGGTTCACAGTCTATAATGCGACAATATATTTCGGGGGTATGCTTAGGGAAAAGTTGATCGAAACCCTTATTTTCTATTGATGGGTGTCTTGCTAAGAATGAACAATGTAATTTCATAACGTATATTTGGTATCCATTCGTGAATATTAGAAATACGTTTACAGAAGTTTTCACATGTGCCTGTGTACAAAGTCAGATATTCTAAAACTCCAATTTTTTCCAGATATCTGGTATTTTCTGGATTTGCACACATTCAGAATGCTCTATACAATTTCCTTTTAGTTTCCTTCAAAGCTTGCAAATAAACATCCAAAAATAGTACTGTGAAATTATTGGGAATTATTTCTCTTTAAGTTTAGACGAATAATTAAGATATACTAATATATTAGTGTGGTGGATTAATTAAGATAAGTTTGTTTGTTTAAACACTAGATTAATAAAATATTTGTTTCAAAATGTTTACTTCTAGATCAGTTACGGTGGGAGTTATAAAATATTATTGAAATCTTACTTTCATAATAGTATAAAATAATCATAGAAAAAATAAGTTGACAGTTGCTGCATGGTACCAATAGCATTTTCTTAAACCATATTTAAGAGAATACTTCTAAATTTCTGAAGTTGCGAAAACTTCTGAACTCTAAAGTTGCAATCACATTAGCGCTGAGCCACCTCACCCTTGGATTTCATTTTTTTAGGATTATAAGTGAAGGGGGATTCCAAGCAGAAAGCAGAAAGAGGTCATGTCAGTGCCCTGAAAGGTAGGGAGGTGATGAAAGCGCTCTGCGGGTTTGCCGGAACTCGGGCCGAAGGGGCCAACATGAGGGGCTCCTAACGTCAGCTGGAAACTGTTCATCCCGGCATCAGGGTTCGCCGTACAGCCAGTCGTAAGGAGTTCGGCACTGGCACGCCCCAGAAGAGCAGACGACCACAGCGCCACCCCTACGCCAGCATAAGCAACTACAGTGGACAAAGTCATTCCTGGCAGAGCTATATTCACCTATGGGCAACATTTCCTACCTTGAACAGATCGAATTGAAATAAAAGTAAAATGAAATGGAAGACGGTAATTCACGTAAAACAAAGTATGTAACTCAGAAAATTTCCTTGTGTCCAAGGAACACCGTGAAAGAAATCTTTGTTCAGATTGATCGGCTACCACGTATCAAACCCAGCACTTTCCAAATTGAAGATATTTTCCCTACGAGAGTTACTTAAATTTTTAAACTGCTAATAGAAAAGTACCGCACGAAGAACACTTAGACATCTCATACGAATACTACAGTGTCGCGTTAATCACCCCAGCTCTCAGCATAAATGATTCATGAAGTGAAAGGGAAAGCGAGGGTTTTATTTGTTCAGAGCTGGCGTTTTATTGCCCATTTGAATGTGACGATCACGTACTCCAAAGCTGATGATGTCCTTTCATTTAGCAAAAGAACAGATTCATAAGCCCTTGAGAGTGAAGAGATCCTTAACTGTTCTGACCGATGTTCCATACATCCATTACTTTGGTGCCCTGCTTCACTTTTCCTCTATGTTTCCCACGTTAGATCCACATTTTCCCGTTGGTGCTTTCACATCCAGCAAGATATCAGTATTGAAAGTGACATTTTTATTGAGCTTACACGTTGCAGCTTGCTCCTCACTTCTCTCGAATGCAGCAAGAGTACGTATTTCAATTTTTTATTACGGTAAGAGTGAACCATCTCTCTTATTTGTTGCTAGGACAGAAACAACACAAAGAACCCATTACTCATGCAACCAAGTAATCACTCAGATATACATTCCTCTTCATTACATGTTTCTGCAAACTCGTCATATAGTTTCAATGGCTGTAAATGCACATTAATGACGAATCTCGCCAGGGTTTGGTAGAGCTATTATTCTATCCATGAACACACCTATCTCTTCTCTAGCAACGACAATTTCAAAAGATTACAAATATATCGTATTTACTCATTAATACATTTAAAAGCCAAAACTAACTTTGGTAATAGTAAAAAGCTTTTAGGTAATAAAAGTATATCAATTTTTTCATTCTGTTTCCGTACAAAGCTCATACAGTCTAAGTACAAAAGCTAATTATTCTGTATTTAGATTTCTACAAGCAGATGATCAACTGAAGCTACCATAACAAGATACCAGTAGCCTTGTAGGCCTAAAAATGTTACCCAAATATTTATTTTCAATATTTATTGGTTTACTTGAATCACACTGCAAGAGGAAAACCCAGCTAGTGTTTTGTTATGGTAGCTCAGGCTGTAAGAGGATCAATATGGTAACTCATTGTTTCTAGCAATAACTTGTAATTTATTTAACACCTGCTTATAAATCTGATGTCAACATTTTATTAAAATGACATCATAACTTGCCTGCCACTGTAGATTAGGTGATAGCATGTTTGCCTCACGTTCAATAGGTGCCGAATTTGAATTTATTCAGATTGAGTTAACTGGATCAGCGATTTCCCTTAATTTTCCTTTAAGGAAATATGAATGTGGGATAACTTTAAGCTCCAAACACCCTGGGCCCATTTGTGCATTATTGCAAGAATTTCATTCATCTATATGACTTAACATTGGAGGATATTAATTTTAAAAAATACATCATAACTCAGGTATAAGGTTTTTTATTATATAACCATTTTTTGTTTTTAAATGTACTATTTTTAAGGTTTAGAATTGGAAGATTTTGAAAGTACCTTTTGCGTGGAAATTTTTACTTTATGTTTCATATAAAATAGATCTTAAAGATCTCCATTAAAACAACATATTCTCGCAAGGCATTCTTGCGGCAGGTGCGGCCGGCGCGCGCGAAAGAGACAGATAGCGCACCGCGGAGATAAAAGCCTGCCGAAACAGAGAAAGAAAGAGATACATACATGTCTGGAACTTTCGTCTTTCTCTTGCCATCTTGATTGTTACGGAGCATTCCACTAATTTCTAGAAACAGTGACGGGAGATATAAAAGTGCCGCGGCTTTCAACGCAGTTGTTCAGTTGTTAATGGAGTTGTGAGTTGAAAGTGGAGAACTGTTAATTGTGTAGTGGACCTTTGAAGTTTACCGCGAGTGATTTTGTTCGTTTGTTTATGTATGGTGAAGCAACCAGAGAATACTGTGTGTATGACGCGTCATTTTTAGAACCTACAAGGCGTGTACAAACCGTCTCTCTACTGAAATAAAGAGCATTTTGAATTTCTGAAAACTAGACGTTTAATTTTATGAACCCAAAAAGTCACAATATGTTCAAGAATATTTTCATGAAGAACAAGATATGCATCTCGAATTACCTGCGGTGGACTGTTAAAGTTCTCTTAAATCGTAATTAACTCTGTAGAATTTTGTGTACTATGAGATACAGGTGTATTACACAAACAATTATACACACTAGTTATTTAAAATGGCCTATTTGGCGATATCAGCTATTTCAGAGATATCTAATGTTATTAATTCAAATTTTTAATAATTCTTTCCACGTGTCAGTACTCAGCTTTCTCCACCAACACCAGCCACAGAGGATGTGAAGTGCTGTGATCTGCATATAGTAACCGGTTGATAAATATTGACCAGTAGCTTTTGGTCATTTTAACTATAATGTATAAAGAAATTATAACCGCAAATGTTTATATCAGTTATCTTTAAGCACATAAAAATAAGCCTTTGTGGAAATTCATTCTATAAGGATGAACTAAAGTGGGTATAGAACATAAAATTAATACATCACCTTAGGTCTTTCAAGTATATTTAAGCTGCTAAACATTATATGCCTTGAAATATTGCTTAGATAAATTTGATTTCCTTTAAGATGTAAGAGCATTGTTCACGTACTAATACCTTATGATCATATTGTTATCAGTGAGCTTTATTGTAAAACAAAACCACCTGTTCCTGTAAGGGAAACTTCTGTCTGGAAAACTTTAAATACGAAAAGTGGTAGAGCAGGTATATGCAGTGGTATGAATGTATAAATAATAGATTTTCTATTGAAATTACTTTAAATGAATAAATAATAGGTTTTCTATCAATATGGGCGATGCTTTTAATTATATTGTTAATCTAACGTTGCATTTTCGTCTCAAAATAGTCACTCCGAAACAGACCTTCAGCTGTTCTCCATTTCTGGTTAGCAACGACATTGTGGTGGCCTTGTGGCAGATGAAACAAATCTCCTTGAAGTTCCGGAAACAAATATATTGCTCATATCTCTTCTGAATGCGGGATGTTCTACTCAGCAGAAATATTAAATCTCAGGCTTTATTTTATGACATGCAGTGAAATCTGTTACAGAGACTGTTGCCGCTGGCGGAACACAAGGTTAAACCCTGTTTTTTTTTTTTTCTTTAGCCTTACTTTCAATAGCATATTCTGTCAGCACTGTTTGCTATTGGTTCAACCACTCATCGTACACAAAGTTGGAGGGAGTTATAAAAGTTAATGTTAAAGGTTTGAGAGCGATTGTCAAGCAATGTAATGAATTCGTAGCATGCTGCTTGTTATAGTTATTCGGAAGTTAATAAGCACAGTATATGCAAAATACTTACACAAGTAATGTTGAGTGCCCAAATGCTGCTGATTCGATAAAGATGCAGAGTATATATCTTTTGTGGGAGATAGAGTCAGGAGTTATTATGAAATTATTAATTCACTTAATCAGAATTGCATGATGCATTATGCGTACGTGCATTGGCATATATTTGTGGTCTAAGTTAAGAAGTGTGTGTTAAGAGCTGTGCTTGTGGAAGATTCAACCATCAATTTAGAAGAGATCTAAACATTCCCAATAAAAGAAGGCCTTCGATAAATCATGTTCTACAGGGTTTAGGGGAACGTATCCTAATATGGGGTCCCTTATTTATTTGATTTATTTGTTTTATTTATTCACTCATTCACTTGTTTATTTATTTATTATCTTATAAAGTGAAACGCTCGAAATTATATACACTCATATATAAATAATAATCTAATCTTTTGATAAGCAATCTAACTTATTAGATATTCCCTGTATATTCCAACATCTAAAAGTCGTTTTTCTATGTATGTTTCCGGTCTATTGTCCAAATATCCAATCTTTCCGAGGCTATTAGTTTGTTATTTTAGCAGTTTAGTTTTTTTTACGTTGAGTGAGAAGCTGGCCCACTGCAACAACCCCCAACCTGGAGGACCGGGTGATTTTTGTTTGAGGTTTTCTTCCTCTAGCCTTTGGCTATCCAATGCCTCACTCCTGTTGGTCCGCGGGAGATATTTCATTTCCCTCTTACTACCCATATCTAGGAGACCTCCCCCTATCCGCCACCCGGGGACGCGCCCTCTAGGGGTTACAGGATCCCCCGAGGAAGAAACGAAATTAGTAAACATGAAATGACATCAGAGATCATACAGTTAACGAAAGAGAAGAAGGATGCCTACCAAAGGTGGATGAGCTCAGGAAATGATGAATATAAAAATATCTAGAATGAGAAGAAAAAACAAGATCAGAAAGAGGTGAGACGTGTCAAAAATTAAGCAGGGGTCGTACATGTGCAAGAATAAATTGAAAATTAGGCTTCCAAAAATCAGCAGAATCATGAAAAGTATTAAAAATATGCGGCAAGGAGAAAGACAAGACAAACATGCAAATGATGCATATGGCAGACTGGAAGGAACATTTTGAAAAATTCTTAAATGAGGATAGAAGAGATACAGAAAATTGGGAATACGAAGGGACGGATTTAGAAGTGAGTTATAATGAAGTAGAATTTGCAGTTAACGCAAAAAAAAAGTTTATAAAAAGCTACATAGAAATAAATTTAGAACTTTAAAAATATAGAGGGCCATATTGAATAAATGAACAAAATTTTTCATGGAGAAAAAATTCCATATGAAGTGAAATTGGGATATTTAATTCCTACACAAAAATAGGGATGAAAAACTGTAGCAATTACAGCGAATCTTTTGTCACAAACCCCATTATGAACATTTTAGGAAAATTACTAAAATGTCTTTTGGAGATGGAATTCATGGCTCTGAAGAAAAATTGGCTTCACAGCAGGAAGGTCATATACTGATCACATCTTTATTTTACGGCAAATATTAGCAAAATGTAAGATAAAAAATAAAGATGTTGAACTCATCTTCATTGAACCTGAAAAGGTATACGGCAATGTCCCCAGAAAATTACTGTGGAAAGCATTAGAAATGGCAGGAATAATCAAGTGTATCATGCTTGTAATTAAAGAAATATCCAACAACAACACCTGTCAAGTCAAACAAGGAAAAAATTGTCCAAACGATGTTATACAAACAAAGGGCTTTTACAAGGGTGCTGCTTATCACCCTTATTATTTAAAATTTTAATTGATGTAAGCTTAAGAGGATGGACAAGAAATGTTAATGAGTGGGCTATCAATAAGGGATAATATATTTATCTCTAATCTATTATTTCTCGACGACCAAGTAATTGTCGACCAAGATATCGAAGATGCCGATTACATGTGTAGGAAATCACAAGACATATATGGGAAGTGGGGATTTGAAATAAATTTGAAGAAAACTGAACATCTGACAGCTGGTATTGAAGATATAGAAACTGAGGGAGAAAAATTAAGAAAGTCAAAAGTTTCAAGTACTTGGGATGAATATTACAACAAGAAGGATCATCAAAATTAGAAACAGACAGAATAGTATGTTTAGGAAAAAGAGCTATTGTGATGCTAAATTCAATGTTATGGAGTAGTAATATTTTGGCCAAAACGAAAAAAAAAATTAATTTATAAAGCATTGGTGGAAAGAGTGATGCTCTATGGAGCAGAAAGTTGGACAATCAGCAGAATACAAGAGCATAAATTAAGAGCAATGGAAATGGATTTCTGGTGAAGGTCTGTCAGGAAGTCAAGAAGCGATAGGATAAGGAATGAAATAATAATAGAGTTGCTGAATGTGGAAAGACATGTTATAGAAGTCTTAAGCGAGAAACGACTACGATGGTATGGGCACATATTAAGAATGGATGATGGCAGATTACCAAAGGAAGTGCTCAGATGGACGCCAGAAGGACGAAATAGGAAGGGAGGACCTAATGATCAGTGGAGGGACTAAGTGAAAAAGTGTATGAGACATAAAGGACTACTTGATGTAGATGCATTAGATAGGGAGAAATGGGGGAAAAGGATTGCTCTGTAAATTTTATATTGTGACACAATTTTCTAGGTGGCTATTAGTTTGAGGTAACTTACAGCATTGTAGAAAGCCAGATAATAATGATGATGATAATGATTATATATACAGTGCAATTCTAAAAAACGCCAAAATTATATGCTTAATATGGGGTTGCATTTAATATGGACTAATAGAGGTTGGTAATACGGGAGAATATGGGATCGTAATGTGGGATACTTTGCTAGTGTTGCTTAGCAATATTACAGATGCAGAAGCTCGTAATGAAGCACATGTCTTTATTAAAGACTATGATTGGTGACGTAAGTGAAAGTCCAAGTTTCAAATCCTGTCATGATATCCTACTTTTATCCATAATAACTAGGTAGTTCATTTTCGTGTTCTTTCCCTCGATCACAATGTTTTTGCAATAAAATTGATTGGAATTATCATCTCCACGAACAGCGTGTTCTCATTTTAAGTATTTGTAGCATCTTATCCACCTTTCCACCATTCGGTCCTCTGAGAAAAGGCTAGCACAATGTAGATACTCCCAACATCATCATTGACACTCAATTTCCCCATCTTACTTCGATTCCAGAGGCAAAATGTCGTCCTAGCATTGGTGGATGAAGGTTCACCAATGTGCTTCCTTCCTTTTGTGGCGGTTTTGTTTGCTAAGGTCCGTTTGGTTTTTAGAATTGTCCTGTCGGCCTTATTTGATTATGGCATACTTTGCTTTGTATGGTGAGCTTGCAGTTTTACAAGTTGTCACAGCTCTATGTGAACGGGTTTTCATAATCAGCTCGGCTTCTGCTTCATTGTTGGAATTGGGTTTTAAACAGAAGGATATAGTAGTTGGCCAAGTGGAAACTCTCGATTGTCGATAGTAATTTAATATAGGGATGGATTAATTTGCGAATCGGTATACATTTTCACAACAAGTAAAAAGCAAGTAAATATCAGCAAATCATACAAAGAGTTCCAATTATGATATTATAGGCGTAAGCCTTTAGTGTGGCCATGAATCACTGATAACCAAAGAAACAATGGCGTAGAAACAATTTCCATAGATGTATGTCTGCTCATGGAATATTTAAAATATAGATCACAAAGAAGTTAAAGATAAACTTGTACGAGAAGGCTAAATATAAAACAAACTATAAAGCTATAGAGCATGCCCTTAAGAGGAAAGATAGGACGAAATATAGAAGTGAAAGAAAGTATTCGCGAATTAATATATAAATGAATACTTTCATAGATAATGACTTTCTGGAGAAAGCGTATAAGTTAACTATATACCTAATGAGCAGCTTCAGACGTTATTACTTGTTTAATACATGCGGATATACATGTTAAATTTTCACTTCCAGGTATCTAAATCGCTAGCTATAGGGTTATGACCCCTAATTTCCAATTAGAGTAAAGGTTTTATTTAATTTTAGTCGACTTATTTCAAGCAGGAAGTTGACAAACCGATAGTAATAAAAGAATTAATAATATTTGTATAAAGATATTGCTTAACTAAATTCATTTAGTTATTCTTATGAAAGAATTCAGCTAAACATAAACGTTTGACGCGACGAATATTTAATACAATATTGAATTGGGAACATTATTGGTATAATATTATTAGTACATACATGTTACATTTATTGGTTATAACAGTGTATTTCAAATAAACTTTTTGTAGTCGTACAGCATAAGTGAAAGAAATGAAAGAGATTGTGGATGAAGAAGGGCGAGAGTGCAAACAGGAAAACATAGAGAATAGAGCTGCAGGTTAGATGAATGGTGTGGAAAAGAACGACAGCGTCTCTGAAGGATAGGTAATGAATGAATAGTGTTTAATACCCGCTTTTACTACACACGACACTGCAGGTGGTGACACAGGTGATATATGAAATGAAGATAGAGCCCCGGTGGAACGAGATGGCGGGAGATACCGGAGATCCCGAAGAAAACCCGCCTCATCGCCATGCTGTGTACCACAAATCTCACATGAGGTCGCCTGGGATAGAACCCGGTCCTCCTTTGTGATATATGAAGTGAAGAGAGAGCACCGGTGCAACGAGATGGCGGGAGATACCGGAGATCCCGCAGAAAACCCGCCCCATCACCATGCTGTGTACCATAAATTTCACATGAGGTCGCCTGGGATAGAACCCGGTCCTCCTTTGTGAGAGATAAGCGGTCTAACAACTCGGCCACGGGGCGGCGTGAAGGATAGGTAGGTAGAAGGATTAAATGAGACTAAAATCAACACTATTTCTAGCTCCGAAATTAAAAAGAAGCGGAGGAGGGAAACAAGATATGAAGATTAAAATTGTCAAAGGAAAATATTGAGAAATATGAATGATTTGTGATTTGGTTGCCTTAGAGAAGGGATAGACTCCCATCGGTAAAACTTGAGGTCTTGCAAATGACTCCCTGATTGATTTGCGGTGGGGGAGGTACACCAGCGGAATGAAATTTGTGTATTGTAAAATAGTAACAACTGAGCATTAAGCAATAGTTATGGTGCACTAAAGGCAATAATGCCCCATAAAATATTTTAACATGAACCTAAAGCACCCCAGGCAACTCATAAAAATTGCCTTGTCTCTCTTTCTCTAGCTGCCTTGCCTGGGGTGAGCGCGGAGCTGGAATGGAAACATGACGAATAATTAATCACTATTGTTTGCTTGATCAATATCCCTTCACCACATTACATCTGTTTTTCCCATTGTCGTGTGCATAACGATCTTACAAATAAAATCACACATTCTACTGTACAGAACGTACAAATAGTCTAACGACATATTCATGATGGAGGTCCTATTCCAGACGTTTGATGTTAAAAATAGTAGTAATAAAGATTCCTTAACATGTCTTCCGTTGCTGATTAGCACATAGGTAATGTATGTAATCATGAAATGTCGCGTTGCTGGTTTTATATGTCATCACAATAGTTAAATCTCAAAACTTGAAACATTAATCGGACAGATAGGAAAATACTTCTGTTTAACTGAAGATATACGTGTGACCTAATGTAATCTAGAACATTCTGCAAGTGAAATATGTTTCAGCTGCATTAGCAGTTGTTGGCATACTCTTAGTAAATCAATTGTTCAGTTGTTTCTATATATTGCAAAGATTGCAGATTTTAATCTTAAATTATAAAAAAAGATATCAAACCTTCTACCACTAATAACACTTCCTGAAATGGATATGTGGTCGAGTGGTAAGCGCTTTAAGTTCGATTCTCAGTATGATGGGGACATTTTCTTCGCGAAGAAAATCATCCTCACGCTGTGAACACAATAGCAACTAGATCTGGAAACATCAACTCGATCTGCATATGCTTAAGGTAGTAGGCAGTTCCTTAAATCATTTACTAATAGAGCTGAGAGTAGTGTCAAGTGAGAGTGAAATTCCAACAGTGTAGATAGGGTTGACATGAAAAATTCAATTCCATGGCCGGGATTTGAACCACGATCTCCTGCTTTTTGTCCAGTCGGTCTTAGACATTGAGATACCATGGCCAACGTGCCATCCTGGCATTAAATTCTCCAATTGACTCATATTTTTTCGGTATACCGCTTGGGGTCCTCGTATCCCAGATACGTCGTTGTGGCTTTAATATCCTAGTTTATTTAGTTACACTTAAAGTTAACAGTGAACATATTTCACAATATGCAGCATATAAATACATCAATTCTGTTTATAATTACCAAAGAGTAGATAAATCAATCAGTTACTTTGCTAAGAAGTTGATATTATCTCCCCTGTCAAAGTCCCCTGTGTCTGTCGCTCACCCCCTCAATCTGCTTATGTACCTGGGTTCGAAGTTAGGACACTTTCCTGGGTCTCCGCCCTCACTGGTTCGCCGTATTCTTTCCAGTTGCTTCCGGCTACTGTTCTTAGCATCTCCTCCATGGACTCTCAGGCTTCTCAGGTGGTAGGGTCGAGACAACTACAACAGAATATCTGATATTTTCCGATCACTTTAATATAATCGTTTATCTTTCATGAGGAACCCGGGTAACTTCCGATATTTGCACTCTCAACCGGTGGTGACGGCCTACAATAAAACAGACATAGTCGAACTTAAATTGACCTGGCGCATGGTGAAACAGTTAAGTCAGCCGCTGGACACACAAATGAACACAAATGGGACTCGAATGGTCCTTCTACAATATACATATATACATATATATACATATATTGAATCACTCCGTCACAAGGATAAACCAGCAATGTACTGACCTATCTTGACCGCAAATCGAAATAGCTGACATAAGTTATGGTACTGATTTCCGCCCATGGATGAAGTAGGAAAGGGCGAGTGCAAGGTCTTTGTTAACCAAATCTACACAGGTCCACAATGCAACATATTAAAAGAAATTTATATTTTCAGCTTTAAAAACATATTTCTCAAAATACGTACAATTATTCAACTATTTTAAATAATTAATGATAAGAATTTTTTGTACGTTTAATAAATCATTTAGCATTATGATCAAAGTTTCTATTTCACCATTTATTTTCCGCAAAATATCTACAACAAAAATTACCACAATAAATCGGTTCATCAGAAGTACGAGGGTGAGTCAAAAAGTAATGCCTCCTATTTTATTCCCTTAAATAAGCAAATTATGTGAAAACTTTGAATTTGGTGCAATTCCTCAAACCTTCTTCTCCAATCCCCTGTAGTACTAACTTCCTAAGTCAACAGGTGGCAGCACTGCATCCTCTTGCAAAATGGCTGACATCGACATTCGCATTAGACAGCGTCCTGTGATTGAATTTTCGACTGCGGAAGGTGAAACGCCAATGCGCATACACGAAACGCTAAAAAATGTGTATGGTGATGCAACGGTAGATGTCATCACTGTTAGACGATGGGTTCGTCGCTGTAACGTAGCTGAAGGGCAAATACCATTGGCAGATGAAAATCGAAACGGCAGGCCGGTGACTGCAGTAACTCCATGCAACATTCAGCGAGTCGATGACATCATTCGTGGTGATCGCCGGATAACAACAGGTGAATTGTGTCGCATTACCTCCCTCAGTAAAGGCAGTGTGATGGCGATTATTCAACAACTGGCTTAATCTAAAGTTTGTTCACATTGGGTGCCAAGAATGTTAACCACCCAAAACAACGAAACAGGGAAAACAGTAGGCTCCAAACACTTGCAGTACTTCAATTTGGAGGGAGAGGAGTTTTTGGAAGAAAATTTGTTACTGGAGACGAAACGTCTGAATCAAAGAGGCAGTCAATGCCTCAACGGGTTCTTAACTTCAATTTGGGAAGGAGTGATGTCAGTATATAAATGTGTTATTGTTTTCAAATTATTTAATGCACTCTCTTATTACATTGGGCACCACATAGGTGGTAAGAAAACGTTTCAGGCCTTGGTATAGAGTATTTCTTGATATTTTGCAGTTATGAACACAGGAAATTCTGAAATAACCAACAATAAAGTAGGAATAATCCTGGATTTAGGCAGTGGACCACCTTTTTTGAGCTTATACCCAATGTCCTCAGTTACGAATTATAGCATCTGCATGCTCTTAATTTAAATGCTGACTCATTAGAAGTTTCATAAGCTTTGCAAATTTGGAATAAGTAATTGGAGGCACATCCATTCCTTCCTCATTCGCATAAGATTGAGCATCACTGTGCTCGCTCTTTCATATAATTTTTAACCAATGCTCCCATTATTTCCCTGTTCTTTTGTTTCATTTTTGCGAATATATACCTACAAATACCCATGACTGTGATTGGAATCGAACTTGCCATCCCTTGGACCACACACTTAGAAAGACAGAGGAAAGAGGACTAGAGAAGCAAGTTAAAGGATAAAAGAATAACTGCCCGCCACGGTAGCGTGGTGGTAGCACGTCTGCCTCACGTTCATGAGGTCCTGAGTTCGAATCTCGGTCAGGATGAGTTTCCTGGATAAGGTTTTTCTGAGGTTTTCTCTTATCCTGAAAGACGAATATCGGGTAAATCTGAGCTCTATGGACCCGGGACCCATTTCAGCATTATTGCACCCATTCCATTCATCGTTCGATATAATTTAACGCTGAAGGATATAATTTACAAGGGAAAAAAGGATAACTATATTCAACGTCTGCATTAATTTGTCCATATTAAAAGCAATTTTATTTATTAATGTTAATCAATAACAATAACTTATGAGCATCATATTTATGCTAGACTTTGGGCAGTTCCGCTGCATTAACTTACTTTTTCATCGTCTTCTAGAAAGTCTCACATCGCTGACCCTATGTCTGACTTCAAGTAGTACGTCTTTTGTAAATCTAAAAGCTTCGATTGTTAAAACGTGCTCTTGGTATTTTATATGTACTTTTTTAAATTGAAGACCAATAGGAGGGGCAGTAACGAAGTTCTTTACGTAAGTTGCATATTGTGCTTTAAAGGAATACATCCCACTCAATAATATTGAAGAATCATTTAATCTAAATGACAAATAGCAATAAATATACAGAAATATAGCATGCTTCCGCATAAGGTTTTTTAGAAACCAAATCCAACTCTGTTACTCTTTCTGTTCACACTGTTCAAACGGACAGTGTTTCACAACTGAATTGGAAACATGGACTTAGAAGTAATGGTCCAGGTACACCAATTGTCGGTAGCGTATCTGGGTTTGCGGAAACATGTGGTCCACGATTGACAATATCAGATCGGATGATAGTTGCACGGTTTGGAGGTTGCTTAAAATAGCAACGCAGCAGGGAATTGAAATAAAGTGCTCGTGTACATGGTAGCAGTTAGGTTGGTTTTGTGACAAGTGGACAGATCGGGAACGAAAGGGGATCACGTACTAGCGTCATGTATCGCATTGCCCTTTGGAAGTTTATTCCATTAGTATGTGTTTCGTTTTCTTTCTGATTTGTTACTAGCTCCTATCGCCGAGATACTGCATGCAAAACAGACCAAGAAGTATTCTTCCGAAGTAGATAAAAGAAACTCGCTAATCTGACCAGATATTTAGTTTATCTTACACTGCATCTTTCTCTATTCTATTTGAAAACCAAAAGTTGCTGCGCAGCGTTTGCTTTTAATTTACGTAATTTTCATTATTTGTAAAGGGATATTCATGCGTGGATTTAATTCAAATAAAACTCTAAATTTTACAGTCATTTTAGGAGAAATAAGAGCAATAAAAATAATCCCACTTGGGCTTCCTAGGAGCGATAACCTTCTTTTATAGTATTCACATGATGTGCTTAGGAGAAGGTTGAATTAAGTATAGATTGTAGTATTTTTCAGTTCTTGGTTATGACTCTGAAAACCACTACAGAAATTTTTCTTGGTATAAATGTAAACGAAGTGTTTTCCCTTAATTAAATACTTTAAATTAGTACCTAAGTTACTGTTACCACCGGCCACTTATGCAATACAGACAAATAAATTGGTTTACCTTAAAACTAGATCATATCTAGTTAGATGGTAACATCCCTTCCAGATAATTTCTAACCACATTGGTATTGATTGAAAGTTTTTGGCAATTCAACTTTATTATTATTATTATTATTATTATTATTATTATTATTATTATTATTATTATTATTATTATTATTATTATTATTATTATTATTATTATTATTATTATTATTATTATTATTATTATTATTATTATTATTATTATTATTATTATTATTATTATTATTATTATTATTATTATTATTATTATTATTATTATTATTATTATTATTATTATTATTATTATTATTATTATTATTATTATTATTATTATTATTATTATTATTATTATTATTATTATTATTATTATTATTATTATTATTATTATTATTATTATTATTATTATTATTATTATTATTATTATTATTATTATTATTATTATTATTATTATTATTATTATTATTATTATTATTATTATTATTATTATTATTATTATTATTATTATTATTATTATTATTATTATTATTATTATTATTATTATTATTATTATTATTATTATTATTATTATTATTATTATTATTATTATTATTATTATTATTATTATTATTATTATTATTATTATTATTATTATTATTATTATTATTATTATTATTATTATTATTATTATTATTATTATTATTATTATTATTATTATTATTATTATTATTATTATTATTATTATTATTATTATTATTATTATTATTATTATTATTATTATTATTATTATTATTATTATTATTATTATTATTATTATTATTATTATTATTATTATTATTATTATTATTATTATTATTATTATTATTATTATTATTATTATTATTATTATTATTATTATTATTATTATTATTATTATTATTATTATTATTATTATTATTATTATTATTATTATTATTATTATTATTATTATTATTATTATTATTATTATTATTATTATTATTATTATTATTATTATTATTATTATTATTATTATTATTATTATTATTATTATTATTATTATTATTATTATTATTATTATTATTATTATTATTATTATTATTATTATTATTATTATTATTATTATTATTATTATTATTATTATTATTATTATTATTATTATTATTATTATTATTATTATTATTATTATTATTATTATTATTATTAATCAAATGTTTTGCCTTTTTGGGTCGTCTTATCTCTGGAGAATCACTTGACTAAGATATCAGCAAGTTTTTTTCACTTTGATAGGTTCACATGATGATACTTTAAGCACAGATATCCTAAGCCATAACTAAGCTAGCAAAACCTTTTCCTCATTTAATGCATTACATAAGTTTCGTTTAAATATACTAAAATGGACTTAGCTGTGTCTAAAAGTATTGGAGCATTCACTGTACTCAAAAGAAATAACACCGGAACACAGTGTGACCAGCCCTGGTTGAAACAAATTCGATAAATGATATGATGACAAAAATTTTTGACAGTTAAGGCATTCGTTCTTAAACTTTACGTTAAACACTAACCTGACGTTATGTAATAGCTTGTGAAATACTGAAGATGACAGGAATATGCTGTTTTCTTTCAGGTACACCAAACATTTCTGCGATACTGTATGTCCTACCTTCTAGTTTCATATACAGAAGGTAAAAAACGTGTTTTAGTCCTATTCCACCCTATTTATCGTCCTCCATATTTTGTTGTTCCATCATCCCTGAATCCCAAGTAGCTTTTCGTAAAAATTTGGTATATGTCTGTGTGTGTTTGTGTTTGAAAAGCATAACTCAAAAATCAGAAATCGAACATACCAAACATGGCATTTAAATACACTAACAAAGGTGCTAAGTAAAGATTCCCAAACAATAAAACATAAATAAAAAGTCCAGCACACCAAATTACGCTTAATGTTGTGAATTTTGTGGGTTCATAGAATTGAAAGTCGTGTTTGCAGAAATTTAAAATGCTCTTTATTCAAGTAAAAGACGCTTTGTACAGCCCTTAGAGCAGCAAAGTGACGTAACATACACAAACGCAGTCCTAAAGTCATCTCTTTCTTCCGCCATACGTAAAAAAAGAAAAAAAAATTCGCTGCCGCACGCTTCAAATGACTACATGCTCACAATTACTACACAGCTGCAACTCAACAATTAACAGCAACTGACTGTGTTCTAACACCTGCGGGCTTTCATACCTCCAGTCATTGTTCCACAAAGCCGCCAACGTATCAAGGCCTTTTGTGGCGGCAAGAGAAAGAAAGAGCTATCCCGACATCACTCTGCCTCTGTCTCTCTTTGCCAAGCGTTAGTGCTCGCCAACGTGCCACCTGCGGCTTGCGCCAACAACGAAGCAATGCGATCGGAGACAATGTTCTTCGAATGGCTCTACGACTTTAGTTAAAACACAACATATTTAATGGATTTAAAATATATAAAGATAGGTGTTGAAGAATTAGCTGGTAATAGACTGTAAAACCCTCTTCATTCAGAAGGAACCTTTTAGAGTTCACCGTAGCTGATAAATGTAAACAAACACAAAATACTTACAACACTAAAGTGTAAATATACTTAAGGGCACTGTGAGGTTATTTTTACCCAGACCAGGCTAATTTTTACCAATATTAAAATTTCAATATATAGAAAACTAAACATTATCATAAATTGAAATTGTGTATGATTACTGTATAAGTATGTGTAAACTTAACTGCTGTATAATATTTAATTTACGTTCACATAGGTCCATGCAAAAGGGGCACAAATCACACCATGTATCCTGAAAAAGTATTGCACCCTGTATTTCAGGTGCACTTGTAGAAATTTAAATCTACATGCACCATGTTTTATCCTAAATATCCTAAAGTACAGTTTTATAATATAGACTAAATGCAAATCAGATATATTTTATACTATGCACATGAAAAATTAATTAGTTTTGAGTAAAAAAAAAAGCATAATATTTTCAAGGACTGAACATTTGTTTTCATCCATTTTATAAGTCACACGAATATAAATGTTAGCCAAATGTGTTCAAGGAGCATTGACAAATAACTACACTAAATTCTGTGTCAATATATTTTATAGGTTTTGAGAAAAATGCACCTAAAGTATGAAAAATCAAAGTTTTGGGAAATCACGAACAAAGATTAAGCACCATTCTCAGGAAGTGGGCGTATCATTACGCTGCCATTTTTAAATTGACGAATTAAAGGACTTCAATACCAGTTGACAACCTATGATATATATCATTTTAAAGCTGAATAATTATATAATTTTTAACATTAAAACAAAAATGGATTTTTTGAAACCTATCGACCTCCCAGTGCCCTTAAATCACTTAATTTATGTAAGTAATTTTTGTGGCACCAAGGGTATCGGAGATATCGGTCATTATGCGTTTGAACTTATAACACCTTGCGGTTCTGTTAAACCACTGTCCCTATTCACTTGTGTTTTACAATATCACGAAAACAATATGGATGCAGTTTCAATATCAATTATTCTCACTCGCTCATAAGCATCCGACTATCGATTCTGCATCCCTCTAATAACTACCACGAAATGCACAATGAAACTATTTCTGCTACGGAATATCTGGATTAATATAGAGCAGATAAAAAACAAGCTATATAAATATGATAGTATATAGGAAAATATCATGTGAATACAATCCATTGCCTGTACCCCATTTGTGCTGCACAACATTTCTGTATTACGTAATTTATGAATATGTTACAATTAAATACTTCTATTCCTAAAGCCACCTTCATCATTCGATTCAAGTGACTTCGTGTTCTTCTTGTCACTTTACGGAGAAATGTAGCAATATTTCTAGTTTTTTATCATTACAAAGCATATTTCACCGCAGTATTAACAATGACGGCAATTTTGTCATCTGCACGTCCTGATGAAACAGAAGTGTAACACTTTTTCTCTCTTCGCAAAAGTTTTAATTGCTAGAAAGCACCTTCATTGCCTGTTGTGTTCCTGAACGTTCGAAATTGGAAGTTCTACGTCATTTTTTTTGACCAAGCATCGTTGTATGCCTTTACTTTGCTTCTGAACATTATTTAACATGTTGACAAAACCATGCAGAGCAATTTTATTATAACAGAGTAATCTAACTCGCGCATGCTTAAAACATCACTTTTGCAAATTGTAATCTTTAGTTCGTGCAGGTAGAATTATTTATCTTATTGTTATTCTTTCATAGAATATGCATTGTCAGTTTGTTCCTGCCTCAATTAAACATATAAATTCTATGTTATTCTTAGCGCTCCAACATAACATTTTTAAGAGTATAATTAAAACGGCTGCTGATCATTCTTCTTAAAGCACAATATATGGTGATACCAGTTGCTTTTATTTTGGTAGATTTTTTCATTTAAGTACTATACACCGTTTCCATGTTTGCAAATTTCCTTTCTCCGTCCTGCTGGAAACCTTATTTCAACTTTTTTATTCTTTTCTTGGGGAAACTCAGTAGTAATAAGCGCTGCGGAGGCTTAGGTCTGTTGTAGGGATATCACATTTAAGCTCAAAACCCAGCTACCTTTCCTGATAAGGGAAGAAAATACATAGAATGCACCAAGAAGCACACAGTAACACATACCTGCTTGATCTATGCAGTGAAGAGGATTATCTATGAGCTCCTTGGCAAAAATGTGTATAATTCAGCCCGTTAAATTCAGTATGTGATGTCATTAATCATAAAATGACTAGCAATTGCCTGACAGTTTGCCATAGTGGGTATACTTTTAGAATTGTTTATTAACTGATGTGTTTCTCCATAAAAGATAGTGTTCTACACTCTCCTTGCCCCGGCCGCGCTGTGGCTGAGTGTTGGCACTGCTCAACTCTCAACAAGGCGGTCCAGTTCCGATCCTAGGTGACCACGATGTGACATTTGTGATGGACAACACGGTACTGAGGCAGGTTTCCTCCGGGATCTCCGGTTTCTCTCACCATCTTATTCCACCAGTTGCCAATTATATTGTTCTTCTGTTGCTATCTCAGAAAACCTCGGAATTTTTACCCCTAACTCAGAACACGTGCTTTTTACAGGTATTAAAACTTCGAAGTAGTGGGAACTGGTGCATCGCTTGGACAATATTACAACTTTCTTTAATAAGGCTATCCAAAACCTCTTCGTGTTAATTTAAAAACAAAATAGGCTCATCATATGTATTTACCTGGTGAACGGATCTTTCACGAGTTGCCTGTTTTTATTTTTGGATTCCTTTTGTCAGTTCATTCGGTTTATAGGGCGACTAACGCTTGGTCACGCTAAGGTGAAACTGAAGATCATTAAGACAATAAACGTGGTAACTGGATAAATTTAGAACCTTACTTTTGAACTCCAGGTACATAAAAGTAAGAAGAGATTGAGTATTAAGCATTTTAAGATTCTCGGCATGAATAATGAATAATGCGTTTACAACATTAAAATAAATTTATTTGGAAGAAATTAATTTCTCTGTAGAATAAAAGATGATATAAAATTTAGAAATACATAATATGGATGAAAATATAGAAAAATACATTAATACAGAGATGTAAGAATCATTTAAACAATGTGAACAGGACAACACTACCGAATGTTAACGATGACCCCATAGAAGAGGTTGGAAAATTTATTAGTCAGAAATTTTGAAGACAGAATAGCCGTATCTGCTTAATTCGTGTAGAGAAAGAAGAGATTTATGACCTCCTTACTAAAGAAGGCGAGGAGTTGCAATAATCTCACACCATAGGGCTAGTTTCTATCTGAGGACTTTTTAAATAAAACTATGTACCTATGTCCATAGATATATATTTTTTATTTTCCTTATTTAACCGTTTTTTATTGTGTCCGTTTTTTTACTGTCCACTTTCTGTAGTTTCGCACACATACACTATAACATAAACACTCATGCCCAAGTCGGGAGTCGTACCCGCGACCCTCTATGCGGTGGAACGTTAGAGACATACGTTCTAGCTACTATACCTACGAGTGCCGGCTAAATTTGTTTTAATATTCATATATGTATACAGCTGTATAAGGAAACCATACAGGACTATACTAAACACTGGAAGGCAGCGAATCATCCTGTTAAGAGAAAAATTCCTTTCCCCTGGCAGACACTCTGGATTCCGTACTCAGCACGCTATCCACCAAATCATGGCTTCGCACACGTGGATGTTCATTTAGATACATTAATGTTACAATCAATTCAACTTCATAAAGTACTTAATTCAGTATCATATACTGAATACAGCATTGAAAGCCTTTATGCGGCTAGATTCTTTAGTTCGAATTTAATTCTCGTTGCATTAAAGTGTTTTTAGCCAGCTGCAACTTTGTTTTCCTTTTAGGAATTTTACAGAGACAGATGATGATGATGATGATGATGATGATGATGATGATGATGATGATGATGATAGATGGTTTATAAATAACGGCGCTGAACTCCATGCTTATCAGCGCCCTTTCAAAAACTGTATTTTTTTCCATAATTTTACTTTGACTTTATCTTAACTTTACTTTACTTTCTCTTGGCTTTGGCTTCGCTCTGGCTAGGCTCCGGTCACCACTTTGGTCCCGCTCTGGCTTGGCTCTGGCTTCGCTACGGCTTCACTCCAACCTCACTCTAAATTCACCCTAACTTGGCTCTGGCTTGGCTCTAGCTAGGTTCCGGCCCTGCTCGAGTCTAGCTCTGGCTTCGCTCTGGCCTTACACTAACTTCTTCTCTAACTTCACTCTGGCTTGGCTCTGGCTCCGCTCTGGCTTCGCTCAGGCTCCTTTCTGGTTCCACTCTGACTTTGCTTTGGCTTTAATTTGACTTTACTGTAATTTAATTTACTTAGATTGGGGTCAAACTCAGATGTGAACCTTGTTTGGGCGTTTGGCATTAGCTCTCTCGCCACTCAGAGACACCCAATCGACAGATTTATCTCGGGACCTTGGGATTACCAATCCCGTACCTAACATAGTAGCTCACTGGGTGGACAGAGGCAGACTAACAAGTAACCATTACACTGCAGATTGTAGCACCCAACTACGCCATGGTACCCGGAGGATCAACAGGCAGGGCCATTTTGGAATTTTCACTACTTTCGTAAAACTCATTTTTCATTTCATACCTTATACGGATGCTGAAGCGATATTCAAGTCCTTAAACACTTGCATAGGATTAGATACTGCATTCATATTTGTATCATTCTCAGCATTACTGCAAAGCTATAGAGAATCTCCATGCAGGTAATTTGAACTGTCAAAAGAGTCTGCTGGTCACATATTTGGCACCACGCTGGTAGACGGAAAACATTGCTAGCAAAGACATTTTTGCTTTAAAATCACAGAGGACAACTTGCTGAAACTTAATCCTAAGCAGTCGAAACTAGCCACGCTTGGGATCATACTTAACGGAATAATGTGGACTAAGACATGACAATATTTCTATATTGTATAGACATATTTTATATTTGAGAATTTGCATATATATAATACAGAAAGAGAGATGACGCTAATTTCAAGTTTGTGTAAATTACATGTACTTCTGTAGTTAGCATATATGGTTTTTGGGATGTATGTAGCGGTTTTATGCAATTTATGCAATGTTAAATTCATTTTATTAAAATATTCCAATGTTAGGTCATATCCATCGAAGAATACAATTAGTGAAATGATGCCAAAATGAACCCAGTGTCAATAGAGCTTAGATTTAACCGATATTCATCATTTAGGATAAGGAAAAACCTCGGAAAAGGCTTTATCTATTTAACTCCCTTCATGAGATTCTAACTCGAGATCTCTTGAACCTAAGGCAGACAGCTACCACTTATGCTACAGAAGCGGGCATATTAAGCACAGTATTAGCTACATAATGAATACAATAAATACAGCTTGAGGTTTTCTTAAAATAATAGTAAACAAAGTGGCATTCAATATCGGACAATAAGAGATCAATTTTTTCAACACATTGGAAGAAATTAATTTAATACTTTATGATACTGGTAGTACATACGAAGATGGTAATTGAAATTTCTATGCGTTTGAGAGAGAAAGAGAGAAAACAGTACAAACTAATTACTTTTGAGGGTCTCTGGTTATTTACCGAAAGCTATTACTTTCTTCCTGTCATATTTCCGATCTTTACAATCATCTATCTGCATACGTCAAGCCTTCATTAGTTAATTAACACGAGTTTTCCAAATGCAAATTGGGGAAAACGGTATAAATAAACTGCAGAAACACTAAGTTGTAAAGTACCACTCCATGATTTTATCATAACCAATAAAATAAATGCGTTGAACTTTCTAAAATCCGCTGATTTCATCCATTACTGTGATTTATTATAGGCAAACATAAGGAGAAACACAAAGCTCACTAATATATTCAACTTGTGTAACATAGATTTTACCTCTCGCTGACATGTAAAGAATTTGCTCACCTAATTCAGTAAACATCTTGCCTCCTAACTTCCAAAGACACTTTTAAGATTTCATAAACCACGAAACCAGGAATGTTTTCATATAGGCGAATATTTTTTACATATAAAATTCACAATTTTTGGGGTTACAATATTACAGTTTGATATAATTATATGTTAATATAATCCTTGTAATGAGATACAGCTTTCAAAATTATCTCCGAGATAAAATACTGTCTCAAAATGTTGAAATTATAGAAGTAAAAAGATGTAATGAATTTACAAAAAAAGTTTATTCAGTTCTGTAATTTCATTTCTCTTACTTGTTTTTACAACTGAAACGTATGACCTCCATAACAGTATTTAGAATATTTATTTCACAATGCACAGACCTTTAAGCACTTAACTACTTACTACACCAAGAATATTTGATCTTTATCTTTCAACTTTCTTTTCTTTCCATCCCACTTTTGATTGGTTGGTATTCAAAGTGACAGTTTGTAAACATCGCATTGAGTTCAGGTTGGTTTCACTCTCACTAAATACCGATATGCCACAATATGAACGTAGTCATTTGTTTTTGTTTCTCGTGTTTGTTTTCTTTGACTCCTTGTGTTATTCTGAGAGTCTTTCGGTTATTCAATTACTACCTACTTTTATGAAATATAATTATAATTTAGTCATAGAGACACTCTCAATTTAAACAACATACTCGCTTGTTTTTTTTTTACTGATTACAGATATATACATACTAAATATAACACTATATTAGTATTTATTTCCCTGTGTTTATATATTTTACGTTGTTTTTCAGGGAATGGGGACGAGATGACCAATGAACCACCATTTTTAAACTCATTTCATTTGAAATGGTTCGGTGGAGAGTCTTAGAACGTTTTATCAATTATTATATGTGAGATCGTCCCACTATCTTCTTCAGATACCCCAGTTTGGTGAAATCGAAACATTCGGTGGCAAATTTCTTCTTGACTCCGAATAAACCTATATATATATATATATATATATATATATATATATATATATATATATATATATATATATAATGTATTCGGAAGGCGTTCGATTTATCTTTGTGTATCACTAATACATTGCCTCTAATTTTCATGTGAAATTTCTTCCCTTTCTTTATCCGATGTCTCTCATACGCCTTCTTCTTCAAGCTCTCTTTCGCGTTTATCATCTCTCTCAATTTTGGGCTGCAGGGATTTCCTGGTTTTTAACCTCGTGTCCCTTTCCTTCCATCAGTCTCATGGGTTGGTCGTGAATTTTACGTAATAACTGATATTTTCAATTATGGATACTTGATTTATCCATTAGACGTGATTTATGTTTACCAAAATAGGAAAAAATTAATACCTCATAGTACGCTTTGATATGATTTACATTGGCCGTGATATAATTTGATGTTGTTCTTCCCTAATGTAATAACTAATTTCTTGCTTGTGAAAGTGCGAGCATTATCCGTAATAATGGCTTCCATATTCTCATATTCGAAGGTGTAATGCTGTAGGATTTTTTTGATACAAGTTGTGTTTTTGCAATTTTACTCTCTGGATAAATTTTCACAAATGTCGAGAAAATGTCCATCAGGAGAAAAATATATCGGTATCAAAATTTTCCTCTCGGCATTTCACCATGACAGTCAACCGTCAGAAGCATTTGTGGTTTGTCTCTAAATAAGATGCTCATTGCATAATCATATGCTGCTATATTCAAGGATTTCATTATCTGACGTATAGCGCAAGCCGAAATAATTTGTCTGACTTTGTGTCTCAAGTTGGGAAAATATGAATTTTCTTCTATCATTAGAGATGTCGGGTTTGTACCATAATATGCTAATGAGGTGTGAAATACTTCTATAACTCTCCTTCCCATACTTTCCTTCACAACATTGCCTATCACGTTCACAGAATTTATGAAGTATTCCATTACCTGTACCCAAAATTCCTACGATATTCTTGTTGATTTCTGGAACATTCTGCAGGAGTGCCGCGATGTTGCTATCCACGGATGTTTTCTTCCCTATATTTCTTATGTCCGCTTCAAGCTTCTTTATCAATTTGAATTATTACGTTTCGGAGTGTAATTTCTCTCCTTAAATATTGGTTGCTTTCTGGATTTTCGGAATCGCGATAGGATTTCGTGGATTTATCTTGACTGTTTGTTGCTGCTAAGCTTAAAATTCTTGGATATAAGACAGAGTCAAGTGGTTACTGAATATTGTGCTTTTCTTGCAATAAATGCATTATTTAAACTTTTGAAACGCATTGTATATGGCCGCTATGACGACATTTTTCTTCAGTGGACTGAAGTTTTACGTTAGTTACCAATTTTAGTAATAAACATCCCTATCTCAATCATGAAGCATCAACATATATTTAATAGTTCAAGCCGTCCCTTGTTTGCTGTATAGTATAGCTATGAGGAATAATTCTTTTACTGTTCCAAAAGCTTCTTGGCGTAATTCTTCCATTCCCATTTCTGGTCTTTCCTTAATAATTCACGTATTGGAGCTTCTTCTCCGAAGTAACGTGGAATGAAATTACTCTAAAAGTTTAAAATTCTGAGAAGAGAGCTTACTTGTTTAATGTGTCTAGGGGGCGCGACTTTTTCTAACGTCTTTTGGAATGATTCCTTTTGCAGTGATAATATATCCAAGGAAATCCACTTCTTTAAAAAAACTGCAATTTATTTTTTAAATTTTCTCTCATAATATTTTCTTCCATCTAGGATGGAACATAGTCAACATGGCTAACGTGATCCTTAAAATAATAGTCTGTTGTTAGGAAGTCATCTGATAGGAATTTCGTCAGCTGTTTGTTTTGTAATTTTACGTCCTCTAATTTTAAGTCATATCGGACGATGAACGGAATGGATGAAATGATGGTCAAATGAGCCCAGAGTCCATAGAGCTTAGAGCTACCCGACATTCGTCTTTCAGGATAATGGAAATTCCCGGAAAAAGCCGTATCCAGGTAACTCACCTTGACCGAGATTCGAAATCGGGACCTCTTGAACGTGAGACAGACTCGCTACCACCACGCTACCGAGGCGGGCTTCGTCCTACCAATTAAGAATGAGGGAAATTAATAAGTAATTATATTAAAACGTAGGACAAATAATTAAAACTATATTAATATGCTAAATCAACCACAAAAAGTCGCCAAGTAACATTGGCATTGCACCATGCATAGAAGTCGACAAGTCTCTAAATAGCTCCTGTACCCTAACCCCCAATGACACAGGTTAGAGACTAAGCATTCTAATTTTTTTCATCAATACTTGGAAACAGAATTCACAATAATCTAATTATAAAGTCTCTTTGGGTTGAGAACATTATAATTTAAATCATTTTTGGTTGTCTGCATTTTGTAATAGAACCCGTATAATGACTTCTGCCCCATGGACTGGCATGATGTAATGTGTTATGAATGCCGACTCCTTGGTTCTGCACGCATACGCTGTCACACGACAGCGCCAATCTTTAATTATGTATTCGACAGACAAGTATGTAGATATGCCTTTGATCTACGGAGAAGCAAGAAAAAATACTCCAGCGGCTTCAGCATCTACATAGGGAGAGATATCCGAAAAGGCGACAGCCAACAGCAAACACCTTCTGGAATGTGGAAAGGCGTCTGCGTGTAACATAGTCGCTTGCGAGAATGCCTTCTGATAGACATGCGCCAGCAACTTCGGTTGTTACTCCAGCAGCTGCTTTGAACGCTATCCAGAACAATCTACATACTAGTTACACGAGCAGTTTTTCAGGAGGTGAACAAGAGCCAGTCTTCTGTAGTGTGAATGTTGAACACTATAGAGTTTCATACTTATCGTTTACACTTAGACCATGTACTTCACGGGAGAGATTTCAAAGTTGGAGTGTTCTTTTGTGAATGGTTGCTGGAGCGAGTAGCGAGTAGCAAATGATGTGGAATTCGCATTCAGGATACTGTTTACTAACGAATCAAGATTCCACAACAATGAAACTGTAAATCGTCAGAATATGCATTATTGGAGAGCTGATAATTCTCATTGGGTAAGGAAGGCAGCTTATCAAGAGCAGTGGGGTGTAAATGAATTGTGTGGAATCTTGGGAGACCACTTTGGTATACCATTATTCTTCGAGGGGCATCTAACAGGAGCACGCTATCTGGAATTTCTCCGTAATGAGCTCTGCTTATTATTAAAGAATGTGCCACTGATTGAGCGAATAACGATGTGCTTTAAACACTATGGCGCTCCTCCGCATCGGCCGCGCGTCATCTGCAATCATTTGACTGCTGCACATCCTGGTCATTGGAAAGAAAGACAAGGACCAGTCTCCTGGACTGCCAGATAAGCTGATCTGACACCTCTGACTTCTTTCTCTGGGGTTATTTAAAAGAGCGCGTTTATACAGAGGAGCTAGACAATTTAGAAACCCTTTGCCAGCGTATTACTGTGGCCTGTAGATCGGTTCAGTCCGCCATGCTATACCGAGTCAGTGGCTCCATTCAACAGCGTGCGCAGGCGTGCATTACCCAAGAAGATCATCATTTCGAGCACTTGCTTCGTTAGTGGAGTCATGTTCCAGTAATATAAAAAGTATCATTACAGCGCCACAAAACATACCAATTTCAAACGACATTCTTAATAGAACAATAATTCTAGTCTGCAAAATTGTGTTTAACCTCCAGGATAAACTCTGATACTGTAATTTCCTTGTTTTTCTGTTCAGATTTGAATAATTGTTCCTTATTTTATCTGCACCTACCTATAGATGTGTTTAAACAACTACTTATAGTTCAACAAACAGTAAACATCAAACAGTACCATAAAACTTAAATAAAACAAAAAATAGTAACAGTTTTCAGAGTAATAATTGTAAATTGTGAGTACTACACGATAAAAAGAATAGTATATTTATGGAACGGATTCGAACCACCTTTAGAGCAGACAGATGACATCGCTTTTCTCTAGTTCCAACTGAGCTACCTAGTAACGTGTGAGATAAACATTCCGTTTAGCCCTTAGTATTTTCTGGTTCCGCTGAATATTTGCAGACGTGCAAACGTCAGCTGTCTAATTCGGAATATATTACTATGCGATAATATTCATAATAGTACTAATTTCATGGAGTGTTTGACATCCATGTTGAGCCTAGTAATGGGGTCAATGTTTTCATGTTGGAGTATAAAATGCACAAAAGTTGCATAAAACTCGAGAATAAAGGGCAGCTTGCTCACCTGGTATAGTGTCAATTGCCCTCAAAAGCTATAACCCGACGCTTTTAGGCAAAAAGCAGAAACGGTGTATTCTAGCTGTTTTCCACTGTACAAGAAAGAAAAACATTGTTTCACATGCTCGTCTAATTCCATTTTCCATTGTGATAGACGAGATTTACAGTCGTGGGAAATTTGCCTCTATTGCTTTTTAAAAGGTGTGCTTCAATTCTTTCATTTTTGCACCGATCGAGCAGGATGTGTCTATTCAGTAATCGTGCATCAACCGTCATTCTTAACTGGAAAGATTAGGTCAGACTGATAAATTCAATGCCATAGCCGGGATTTTAACCATGGATCTTTTGGTTGCCATCCAGCCGCTCTAACCCTTGAGTTACTATGACCAACGTGCCGATATGACATTAAATTCTCCAACTGTCTCTGGTCCTTTTTCTTTTGATAATGTCATATCTGCACGTTGACCATAGAAGCTCAAGGGTTAGAGCGCCTGGACGGCAAACAGGAGATCCGTGGTTCAAATACCGGCTATGGCATTGAATTTTTCAGTCTGACTCAATCTTTCTGTACTTTAGCCTACACACGGCTAGTGTAAAAGAACAATTAGTTTCCGTCATTGTTAATTGGTTATTCTTTTCCAAGACGCATATAACTGGATTGTGTTTTTCGACAAAGAAAATCTGGTAACTTCATCATTCAACATTTTGGAAATTAGCTCGTTCGCCTACGACCTTAGTGCAATAGGCAAGTACTTATGTGTGTGTGTGTGTGTGTGTGTGTGTGTGTGTGTGTGTGTGTGTGTGTGTGTGTGTGTGTGTGTGTGTGTGTAAGGCAGCAGATTATCGACTATAAAGCCTCGCCCCCCCCCCCGATATTTAAGAGAATACAACTTTATTGTTTTACATTAAGTCATATAATGTGACCTTCTGTGGCGCACCATTGTAAGTACATTCTTTATGTGATGTAATGTTTTGAGAGGAATATTATGTTATGCCAATTAGGTTTCTTACCTGGCTGGTACACTTCCTCGTTATCAACTCCGCTTTCATCTGACGGGTCAATCCGTTTCTTCCTGCTTCTGTCGACGATTACACTAATTCACTTTCACTTTCTTTTCCAATGCATTGGATAAAGAATCCTTCTTCTGCAAAAACTTCTTCCGCGGCCGGAATAGAGAGAGGTTGAAAATCTCCGAGCCTAAATTCAATGCCCCTTTCCTCAATTGGTCATATTTTCCCTCCGCTAAAGGCGTCGGTCTGCCATCATGGTATTTTGAATTATATTTATTGATTTTAGTGCAGCGTCACCGCTCTTACGTAGAGCCTCACTGTGGTAGATTTCTACTGTACCTCCTCCTGATCACGCACTCGGAAGTATCACAAAAGGTGTTTTACCCCTCGCATGCAAGGATGTTTCTTGCCTGACGCTATATACATCTTCCCTTCCTGCTTCCAAAGACAAAGGCTTAATTGCTTTGTAAACCATGAAACCAAACACGTTTTCAGTAGGCGAATATTCTTACTTATAACATTCACAACTGCGTGAATTGCAATATTCTAATTTGACATAATTACACATGGTATGATCCATGTAACGGAATTTATTTGATATGTATCGATGAAGAGATGATGCTGAAGCTCTCGAAGCACCGCATTGGGAAGCCATAGGAAACGAAATTGTTTCTTGTGTCGGGATGGGACGCTGGTCCTGATGATGTGATGGAATGATGCACCACGTTCATTATCTCGAAGCTGGACCCGACGTTCTCAGTTCGAACGGATTCTAGGACTTAAAAGAGCTCCTCTCATTTTAGCATAAATATCTATTTTTATGGCGTGGTCGCGGATGAGAAGCGATGATGAATTGGAAGGAAAATTATATCATTTTTATGACTTTCTTTTCCAAAATTATATTTTAGTTTAATTGTAACATTTAACACTACTCTTTGAAACACTGAACAAATAATCACTTTTGTGAACGTTCACAGCTACTTCTGCCCGCCAAGGTAGCGTGGCGGTAGCATGTCTGCCTCACGTTCAGGAGGTCCCGAGTTCGAATCTCTGTCAGGGTGTGTTACTTGGATAAGGTTTTTCCGGGGTTTTCCCTTATCCTGAAAGACGAATTTCGGGTAACTCTAAGCTCTGTGGACTCTGAGCTCATTTGAGCATCGTTTTATCCATTCCACTCATCGTCCGAAATGACTTAATGTTGGAGGACTTAAATTAAAAAACAAACAAAAAAAATCCAAAGCAGTTGTATTACTTATACAATGTTTTCTCCACCGCGTGCTTTCTGAAGACTTACGGACTGATTAACACACACGTCCGATCTGTACGGCGGTTAAATACAAAAGAAGGCTGGCTTCGGCCAATTTCAACTTATTGGTCCTGCGTTGCTATGGCAACTCAACATCTTTCTAATGGTCCACGTCACATCCAATTATAACAACGTTTGTTGTAATACTTAATAGTATTTTCATAACTTTTATTTTAAACGTTTTTAAAACTATTTAACCATAAAATTATACTTCAATAAAATTTACATTAATATTGAGGTTATTAAAATCGTCATTAATAATCGGCTCCTTTTCTTCTATCTGATTATACTTTCACACTTTCAATTGTTATCAATCCACTACAATCACAAATAATTTTAAATAAAATTAAATCTTAAATAACTGATTTATTCTTCTTCTTCTTCTTCTTCTTCTTCTTCTTCTTCTTCTTCTTCTTCTTCTTCTTCTTCTTCTTCTTCTTCTTCTTCCGTAGCGCTACAGCCCAACTTGAGCCCTGGCTTCTCTTAAGCGTTGCCTCTATTCTTCCCTATTTATTGCATCTGCTTCCAGAATCCTGCTATTCAGTAAGTTTCTTGCATCTGTTCTCACCCCATCAAACCATCTCTCCCTTGGTCTGCCAACTGCTCTATTCCCAAACATTTTGCCTTTTAACGCTTTTAAGGGTATACCTTGGTCATTCATTCGTAATACATGACCAGCCCACTGAAGCTCACTACTTTATTCTTATAATTTAAAACACCTTATAAGATCCTTTCAAGATAAAATGCAGTCTCATTTCTGGTGACTATGATGCAAGACTGTATCCATGGGAACAAAACGTCGAGAGTACAACTAATGGTTGGATGGAGCTATCAGAAAAACTTTATATGTTCACATTTTCCATTCTTGTTCAAACTATTCATAAAATTTTTATAGCTTATTCATATTATTCAAAACAAACATTTTATTAAGTTCCTTGCAGCTAGGAATGCAGAACATTTTGAGCGGTAGTCAGATACTTGAAACTGCTCGGTAAGTGAGGAATTTGAAATTCTGTTATCTTTGCATGGCCAAGAGATAAAAAATATATATTGAATCACCAAAAGAAATATAGAACAATGAAAAAATTTAGTTAAATAACCAGGATTACCTTAGAAATTTTTCACAAAATACTTTTTAGGTTTTTTATGTGGTAAGATTTTCTCTATGTCTTATGGTTTACCACGTGTCAAAAAGACATCTAATATGAAGAGGACTTTCAAGGACACATAAAACTCAAGACAAACGTTTCATTTTAAATTTAAATATCTAAAACATGTGACATTTCAATCAAAATAGTTTGAGACAATTTTTCAGAAAATAAATATTTTCAAAAAAAAAAAAATAGGTTCTGTGCAAAGGATAGTCTATAGTGGGGAATTCTCTTAAGAAACTTTGTATCGTATTATTGAAAGCTCCTGATAGGTACTTAAGATAGGTTCTTCAGCAATTTTTCGTTTTTGAGGTATGATACTCACTGAAACACAGAGCACTGTCATTTTTCTAAAACTTACTTTTGTATTCAGGGATCCCAAAACATGTATTTACGGTGAAATCTCGATATAACATTTTTGAGTTGAATACAATACTTACCCGAGTGATATCTGTAGTATAGATACTAAAAATGTTTTATTCAAGTGAATTTTGTACAAATTAACTTTAATATTTTAAGGTTTTTTGCATTCATCAGCGTTTAGTACGCTGATTGGTGGCCCCTTTTTCTTGTAAAATTCGCTCTTAAGTCAGTTTACAAAAAGCAGAAGGAGCAGCCAATGTCTGCAGGTATAATTGGGGCAGTCTGGCTCCCAGGGCATAAATTGGGAGACATGATCTTCTAGACTGGTGGTTTGTGGTGGGGCTTAGAGTTCGGTTACTGAAAAAAAGAGCTCTTGTTAAAAGAAGGAATTTAAGCCAGCATAAAGTTTTAATGACAACCGTTACCATGAAACACTGAGCGCGAGTTCGACATGGAAGAGAGGAACAAGGAAAGAGCTAGAAGTAGAAAAACTTAACAAAGAATGGAAGGAAGGAAGGGTTGTCAATGCAAGAACCTAATACTTTTGAGAAGAAACTGCTACATTCATCACCAGTTGAATGGAACGCTTCACCTTTTATATTAAATATGTGTTTTCATATTTCATTAATATTTATAGTAAAAAATTCATATCATTTTCTTGAGGTGTCACCAACTGTTTGTTAAATTTCTACTAAATTAGTGGTGAACAAGTGTTCTGGCTACAGGGTTAGCGTGTTGGATCCTCCAAATTACATAACGTCTCTCGGAAGCCCTTCATTGTGACATCACCAGCAGAAAATTTGTAACTTAAGGAGTACATTATCGCAAAGAGTGATGTTACAGCGTAATTAAAGAATTTCTTCCATTCCTACAAGGTGCGTTCAAGTTACAACGCCTTCTATTTTTTTCTCACAAAGTAATCATAAGAAAAATTTGAAACTCGTGTCACTACTCAACGTAATCTCCGACTAGCCATACATATTTTTCACGACAACGCCATGATTCAGTGGGCGCTGCAAACGCTTCTAAGAGGGTGCGTTTTGCCCACGGGACAATAGCTAAGGCACTAGCGGCACGGCTAGTGAATCAGTAATCATGGTCAGTGTCTTTCATCGTGAAACAGCAAGAAGTCGCCAATTCAGGTGAGTTGGGAGCATGAGCAATCACTTCACTTGTGATCATCCATCAGCATTCGTGGCACACACCTGGAAGATACTTTTCGTATTTTCAGATCTTCATGCAGGATTGTGTGTACAGATCCTAGGGAGATGCCAGTTTTAGAGGCGATGGAAGCAACGCTCTATAGGCGACCCTCCAAAACAACGTTCTACATTTGCTGGATCATGTCGTCACACCGGCTGGTGCGAGGCCGTGATTGTCACACGATGTTCTGCCTTCATTGAACTGTCGCGCCCAGGAACGCACATTAGACATATCCATGGTACCATCACCATACGCTACACTCAACTGGAGATGAATTTCAATAGTTGTCACACCACGACAATGGAGGAAACGAATGATTACACGAATGAAAACGTCGCCATTTTGAGTATCAAAAACATCCCTCAATCTCGTCGCTACCACTAAAGTTCTATGCACTGTACAATGCTGCCATCTCTGTCACGCATTCACAAAGAGTCCATGTGTACGAGGGCTGTTCAATAAAGAATGATCATTTTTTGACAAAGTACCTTTACTCCTCCTCATAATTTTGATGATCCTTCTGGCCGCGCCTTGGCTCAGTAGTTAGACCACTTGGCTCTCACCAAGGCGGCCCGGGTTCGATCCCAGGCGACCGTAAAGTGAGATCGTGGTGGACAACACGGCGCTGGGGCAGGTTTTCTCCGGGACCTCCAGTTTTCCCCGCCATCTCATTCCACCGGTGCTCCATCTTCATCTCATGTATCATCAGTGTCACCGCCTGCGGTGCCGTATGTAGTAAAGAGGGCGTTAAACACTACACATTCATTCTTTGATCATCCTTCTCAAAATAGTCTCCCTTGAATGCGATGCACTTGTGCCAGCGTTTCTGCCACTCTTCGAAGACATGCTGGAAACCATTTTTGAGAGATCCTTAAAAATCGTCTCCGCAGCGTTCACCACTTTATCTCATGATGGATAATGCCTCCCACGATGGCGTTAATTCAAGTTAGAGAATAGAAACAAAGTTACATTTGGCTAAATTCGGACTATAGGGAGGGCGAGGGATGCACTTCACGTTGATTTTTGCCAGATGTTCAGCAACAACATTGGCAATATGCTGCTGCGCATTATCGTGGTGCAGCATGCAGCCTGCTTCACGGAAATGTGGTCTTTTGCGCCTGATATAGACTTGCAATGTTTTCAGGACATCCCTGTAGTATTGTCCAGTTAATGATGTGTGTGCAGGTACAACATGCTAATAAACAATTCCATGAATATCAAAGAATGAGATGACCTTAACTTTCCCAGCAGAAGCAACCACTTCTGCTTTTTTGAGGGTTGGTGATGAAGGAGATTTCCACACTGAGGTTTGCTGTTTGCTCTCAGGATAAAAATGATGTAACCAAGTTTCATCAGCAGTGAGATACGTTTAAAAGAAACACCGGATCTTCCTCTAGCATCAACTTTAGCTGCATATTACCTCCATTGCAGCGGTAGGGGATACTGAACATGGCTAAACCTTCCTGGTTCTTACAGGCGGGAACCAGGAGTACCAACAATGAAACAACTACAGCGTGTGTGTTTCACATTAAGCTAACAGAATATATTAAGGTTGGATTTTAGTGCGAAAGGTTATGACAATAAAAAGTTATGATCATTCTTTATTGAACAGCCCTCGTATTTTAGAAATAAAGCAGAAGTTGCTATCTTGTCCCACTCCTGAAAAAGTAGGTGTCGTAACTTGAACGCACATCGTACCTAGCCTCTCTTACCTCCCCAGATGTGAGTGACTGTGTTCAGATGCCTGCCGAGGATTACAAGGATCTTTGGGGCCGAGAGAGTATAATCATAATGAGATTGAGCTATTTAACATACGTGAGGGTGAAAAAATGGACGAAATGAAATTTCGGTGAAAAATAAAAGGAACAATGACCTCGAGCAGCTGGTGGAATGATTGACGTGAAAAATTCTGCCCAAATGCCGCTTCGTCCCCCACAATCCTATAACCGTGAGAACGAACCCGGAACACATTGGTGAAAGGAGGATAGGTATATTGAGTTCATAATTAGGTGTTTACGATTCTTCAAGCGGTAATTTGGGTCCTAAGCTTTTTTATCCATACAGGACATTGAGTGCTCTAGGTTTGGCTATACTGATCGCTCTGCAGCCTTGTGACATCAGAGATATATGTTATGATTCACCACTGTAAAGTCAATGTGTGTGTTCGGTTATGTGGTACAGAAATAACGAAAACAAAACATTGTAAAAAGAAAACTTTATAAGGAAGCAGATGGCATAATTTACAAATAAGAACATACTGAGATTTGACTTTGTGAAAGGTGCTTTTTTTAAATTTGTACCTGTGTGACAAAACTGTTGCAAGCTTCTTGTACAAGCGATTTAACAAAATATTTAACCACACCAAACTGCTAAATGGTTACACAGTTCCAAGTCCGCACAAAGTGGGAGGGGAAGTTTTGTCGTAATTACAGGTGGAGGGACTCAATTGACGTGCCTTGAAAGTTTAGGAGGGATTCGATTTACCTTATAATATTTCAAAGAGATTCAATTTACCGAAAATGGGTGAGAGGCGAGCGGTCTAGCTACTCGGAAATTAAATACTGTTACTTTGTGGGTTCGTAGAATTAAAAGTCCAATTTGCCGAAATTGTAAATGTTCTTTATTTCCGTCGAAATACACTGTTCAATTCTCACGTAACAACATGACATCACATATACACAGTCTTCCAAGGTCGATGACAATAATCAACAGCGTTCAGTTTACAAAATTCCACAGCTGACTCTCGTGTTACGCTACACTCTCGTTACACATAACTGACTCATCACTAGCCATGGCTTCTTTTTATACAGCCATTCATGAATTCCAGACTCTTCTGTCAATCACTAGATTTTTCTGGAATAAACAAGGCATCTAATGACGTAATCCGAGTATTTTATCACCTTCGAGAAACGTGAAACCCTATCTGGGCCGGCAAGTCTTTCCCCTCTGTGATAAACTATCCGTCTCTTGTTTATCAGTGCTATCGTTAATTGTTGGCGCTTTGTGAACGCTAGCCGCCTATCTGTTCCTTTGTGTACACTAGCCGTGCGATCGTAAATAACTGCACGCGACAATACATATGCTTACAAAAATTGACTTCAAATTATGATTACTTTGGTCATATAGTACGTATTTAAATTTATAATTCAGGTGCAAACATAACATATTCTAGAGCATTGAATAACAGGTTTAATTATTTTCTAATTGCGTTTCTTTATACAACTGAATCACGAGTGGAACATTTTTAAATATGTGTAGGTAATTTTCTTTTGAAGTGCGTACAGCAGGAAAATGGCGAATGTCCATTTAAATTAGCTTTGAATAGACTGAAGTATTGGAATTTCAAGCTTTTGCAAATATTTTGAAGTGTTTTGTGCAAGGTTTTCAAGTGCCTATTCCTATTTTTGTGGAAGAGAAAGCTCTGCATTATAAAATAATGGTTGAAAAAGCAGTTCATATCTCCCATAATTCGAAGATTGGCTCTTCAAGCTTTTGCAAATATTTTGAAGTGTTTTGTGCAAGGTTTTCAAGTGTCTATTCCTATTTTTGTGGAAGAGAAAGCTCTGCATTATAAAATAATGGTTGAAAAAGCAGTTCATATCTCCCATAATTCGAAGATTGGCTCCGGAAATTTAAGGCGAATACAACACATATAATTAAAGTGCTAATAAGAACGTGTATGAGGTAAGCCTAGAAGTATTCAAGTACATAGGCGGTACAGAATCTTACATCTGAAAACGTTATATGGTCAGTTTCTCTACTCACTGTTCTACAAATTATTCTAACAAATATTTATTCAAGTGGACATTAATTATTTTTTCAGATTAAAAAAGGTGTAGGGCAAAATTTTGAAAGGTAGAATCATACCAAAACATTTAGTGAGATAATCGGGTTTAGAACCACGTATCCGTGAAGACTGCGCTACCATGGCAGCGTGACATCACGACATTAAATTCTTCAGATAACTCACGCTCCTTTTTGGTAAACCAACAGAGGATATCAAATTCAAATGAGATACCAAACCATATTGGAAATTCAATTCATATTTGCACAGTTTCTTTTAGAATACAATAGATAAAAATAGTCAGATTTCAAGCAATGCAAAGCCTAAAAGTAGAAAATTTCCATTTGGGCAACCTGAGATTTTTTTGTAATTTATAACATTATTTGACGATTACGTAAGTTCAGTCGGTGACCGATTTAGTTTCAAACATATTAATATCTTTGTTTGGCATTTAATTACACAATTAAACTGATTTGATTAATAGTACCACATATGTCAGAGTGTCATTTACATTCTTTTGTTTTGAAGAACCCCAAATTGGAACAAATTTTGACTCATGGAATATTTTAAATAACGAAAACTAAGAAAAAGGTGTGAAATTTAAAGTATATAAAGTAAACAAGTAAAGAAAACAAATGACAATTGAAACTAAAAGGTGAAATTTAATATTGTGTTCAGGAGCTTCGAATGCCGCGCAAAGTGACACATTGTATTTATATGAGTGAATCATGGCACCAAAGTACAAAAGTAGTAAAAAAGAAAATTAGCATGTTACATTACTTTCCAGATTTTTGTTCAATTTCACAGGTACACTTCCTTATAATCACGCTATAATATTGGATTGACATTGCATCGAAGCTACTAGTCTACCCATCACAAGAAGGAAAGAGAGAGGTGTTTGAACAGTTTATCTGCTCTGCTAGACGATCTATTTACTAGGAAATGAGTGTGTGAGACCGCATATGAGTCACCCATGCTGCTAGATTTAATGTTTGTTTCAGTAACAGAGAGGTATTGTAGTACTGCTCGAACGGTTACTATGGATTTATCTTTGGTAATAAATACCTCTGAGATAACGCACTGTTTACTCCACTTGGAGTGAACATCTATCTGTCATTTGTGATTCCTGCGAACTCCATTGGCTGAAGTGATGCGTTCATTGGTGTTTAGCACAGATCAGAGAAGCGCAGCAGTTCCCTCTCACTCTTACAAGAATAATCAGCGCTTTATCTGAGAGGTATCTATTACCATAGATAATTCCACGTTAACGCTTCGAGCAGCACGCCTTTATTATGCATGAGTGAATTATGTGACAAAATTTGCGTGTTTCAAACAGCCTTACACTGGGAAGGCGAGCATTAACAACGTGGGGGCAGCCTAAGTGATTAGAATATACATTCCTCTAGCTTGCCTTCTTGTACTGGGCAGACAGTACATGTTCTCAGCATGACCATGACTTAGTTGCATCTCCTCTACTTTCCCTTAAGGTCGTCTCTCAAGTGACAGATTTTTACTAAATATTCAAGTACAAAGGGCGTTTATGATTCGTATACAATTGGCAATACCGTCGTAGCCCAAACACCTATTTTCCTCATGTGATAATCGATCGTGTTAAACAATATACATCATCGTGGACTACATGCTTGCCAAAATCTGTAACTAAAACAGTACATGAGCAACAAATACAATCTTTATATGATAACCCAACTGTATTATCATGTTTGAATTATGTTTTTGTAATATGAACAGATTATATTCATCTCCTAATCAGCTACAGAAAACTTTCTCTGGAAAATGTTTTGATAGAACCGATTAAGAGAACAATTCAAAATGAGCATGTCCTCTTAGGAGATACTCCACATTTAAGCATTGGCAATATCCTAGTGACTTTTAAATTTACATCTTTTATTCTTAAAGCGAACCTTTCAAGCGCTGTTACTTTTTCTTTCTGAAGCGGAGACGCATTGAAACGCGCTTTAAATTAATGCAAAATTGGAAAATCAAGAGACCCTGATTCAGAGGTCTAGATCAACACAGAAAAAACTGAACTTACAAAAGTATAAAATTATGATGCTTCAACAAACAAAAGAATTGCGAAATTGCTAGCAGATTTATCTCCAATAAAAATAAACTGAAAAGGATCAAAGCTAGCGGGCTCGACGTTCCTGACTGATTTCGTTTAAATACAATGATGCTTAACGAATACTGCATTTACCGCTATACACAGAAAAGAGCAATAAAAAAATTAAACGAGTAACGTTGCATGTTGCGTTGCCTGTCGAATGTCGAAAGCTCTCCAGAAGCAATTCAGCAAAGAGAGGAACAATAGGAGAGAGTCGGGCAATCGAATGGCCATTTCCATGTGCAAAATCCGCTCCAGGATTTTATAGTGCACTAGAAGGTATCATTGAATTTAGATTATTCGAAGTTTACAGGGTAACGAAGTTCCTAACTTAGATGTAAAATATTTAAACAAATGTATAAGCACTTTCGAGGACTGATGAGGTATAGTCAAATTGCTTGTCCTGTCTGGTGAAATTCATTGTATCCAGTTATTGCAGCTTTCATAAGTTTCGAGCGGAGTGCTCATCCATTTTTCCGCATCTTGAGCTATGACGCTTAATGCTGTGCATTTCAATCCTTGATCCTCAATCCTCGAACTCGTTCCTCGGTGTCTGACCACTCTGAGCTATCGTTTTACGTGGTTTCCCCGGATCAGTGGCAAATGTCAGTGTGATTAATCTTCTTCCACGGCATTCGTGTTCCTAATTTCCTGTATTCATAATTTCCTTCATTTCACGTTTCTCAAGGCTGCGACACCGGGCGATAGATTTTGGCACGTCGTGGTCGAGCGGTGGATATGTGCATTGAAAAGATTTCTTCATTTGCATCTGTTGTGACTGTCCGATCAGGATACGCCTCAAATGGACACCACCAGGGGGGCACCTCTTAATTATGGGCTTGTCAGTGCACTCGGATTGCATTCGAATGCATTGAACTGGTAGCGCAGGGAGATGGGGTGTCGATACGTATCCCAGTTGAGAGGGCACCTTCAGTGTCAGTATTTTTACCTTCTATTAATAGCTTTGCTCATTCTGGTTCCAAAATATTACTTAGCTGCAGCCCAATATGCAAATACTCACTATATTACAATCCATTTATAATCTTAGCATATTTTACCAGTACGAAAACCTTTGCTCCGAATTAGTTCTTCACAAGCTTCCGAAATTTTTCTTCTTCACAAGATGACAATGTTATGAGGCAGCCTTTGTCTTATAGTTTGGCACATAACCTGTTTGTACTTCTACGTAGCTGTCTGATTCGGAATCAACAATGTCATAGCTAGAAACCCGGAACTAGAACGGGAGAAGAGCCATGGCTGGTTCTGGAGAAACTGTTGTCTGATCTTTGCGTCCTCTTTTCTTTCATCAGCCACAGTATAAAAAGCAATATCCAGCTGATCAAGCAATTAAGCTCCACATGAGCATCTTCCCATTACTTTCTTAAGTGCACAAGTCTACTTTTTGGAACTATAAGAGTTATATATCGTTGTAAGCGTATCACTAAGATCTATCGTATGACATTAAAACATCTTATGTTTTAGTTATTTCCACTTGCTACTGAGTTAGTCATTTCACTGCTACACAATTCCAGGGACATGTGTTATTCTGCAACACAGACACGCATCGTACACATAAGTATATCCAAGCACTCATCCAAGAACACTGAGGTGTGTGATGTTCAACAGTCTATGACCAAGGACAATAAGATGGCTTTCAGCAAGGTGAAGGAGCCTATGCAGTGGCCAAAAATCAAGAGAAGTGGAAGGTGACTACATAAAAGATTATTGAACATAGATCAAACATTGTTACTGATAGCAAGAACTCTAGTGGTTTAAATACAGATACATTCCTAATCACAGAAAACACAAAGTTTGCTGAAACCATACTGAAAAAAGCTTACGAAAAACAAACTGCTATGAAAGCTGCAAAAGCCAAGAACATTTCAATGTATCTTGCTTCAGTTCTTCCAGAAAAACAATCGTATTTTCAACATCTGTGTGATAAATATAGCAAAGAACAGATATCTAATGGGGAAGAATCAGGAAGTGAGGTTTGGAATTCAGATTAGAATAACTGAATGAATGTAATATCTATTTTTGTTATTATACTACACGTAAACGTCGTTCAACGCACATATGAGTAAGTACTATAAAATATTTTCACCATTCCTTGCATCGTTAGAGGTAATTCCTCTATATATTTGGTAATACAGTTCTTTAAATGTATTTGTAAACCCAGATGACTTTCATAACTGTACAAATCCAACAAATTCATTATAAATATTATAACAAAGTGCGAATGGTAACTGAAATTACTGAACAGTAAAACATATATAATGTGACGAAGTTCATATGTTACAAAAATTATAATACTTGTACATCATTTTCAGAAGTTCTGAAGTTTTTGTTGATATTCTCGAAATTTAGTTGACTGGACTTGTGCACTAGTTTTTCTCATACAGCACATTAGATAACGCTACTAGGGTCAATAATTCTGAAATAAATAGAAAATGAAAGATACTACAAGTGGGGAGGACACAAAAAGTGCTACTCTATAAAAAAATTAAAAATAAACCACAACACAATCATTGAAACCATATCAAAGCAAATTGCCAGCATGCTCAACAAATTCTTCTAAGGTAAAAATTAGATTAACAATCCTATTATCTGAGAAATCACAAAAGCATAACCAAAATCTCTTTTCTTACATCCAGAACATGAAAATGAACTGTAAGACATTATTTTAGGAAATTATGAAAAACAAAACATCACAGATATAAAATTTAATATAGTTACCAACCAAATGTTTAAAGTGAGAGACATAATTTATAATTTTATGGGCAGTTGACATTTGTCATGTTAAAGATTACTTACTCATATATTGTGTGGAACTATCTAGAACGTTTTAGACTGAAATCTCAGTCATACAAACGTTCCAGCTAGTTCCACACAATATCTGAGTGAGTAATATTTAATATACAAAATGTCAACCACTTATAAAATTATATATATATAATTTAAGCTAAGTGTTATTTTTAAAAATCTGTAACATCATTACATGAACATCAGCAATAAATTGGTCTTCAGAAGATGTTAGACTTCCAGAACAATTTAAAATAATTGAACAGCACTAATCTTTAAAAATAGTGACGAAAAAGAAATGAACAGCTTCAAACAGCTTCAAACTAACAGCCATGCAATGATATTCTCTAATTTGTTTAAATAGTTCAGTAAAGAAGACTGTCAAACCTCATAAAAAGGCTTACCTCATTTGCGAAACACAATAACGATTGCAAAAATAAAAATCAACTGACTTGGTAACAGTGCACTTTTTAGGTACGTAACTTAGTAAATTTAATGCAGTGGGAGTAACTTTTGACATATGCATTTTGGTTACTCTGCTTTGTACATTGTAAATAATTAATATTTGCTTATTAGTTTTAGAAGCCCATTATGGGTATTACATACTAATTTTCCTTTAGTTTTAGCTTGTTCATACCGGTCTTGCTAGGAGCATTGGTGCATATCCTTGAGGAAAACCATCAATACAATGCTTATACTACCAGAAATCTGTTGGTGTATTCTTTATGTAACTGTTAAATGCAAGAGTATGTCCTACTTTATTAGATTAACTAATATTATGTGTTTCGAAATCGAAAGGGAAACATTGCACTGTCCGAACCACAAAACACCATTGATCGTTTATGAATTTATGATACAAGCGAACGCCAGTGTTTAAGTTAACGTCCAAAACTTACATAAAATACTGCTTATAGAGTGTCTCTCCTTTGCGTTTGCGTTGCATATACATCTTCCACTGCACCATTCATGAAAGAGCATTTTTTTTGTTCTTGTAATTTTACGTCCTCCAACGTTAAGTCATATCGGACGATGAATGGAATCGGTGAAATGATGCTCAATGAGCCCAGGGTCGATAGAGCTTAGAGTTACCCAATATTCGTCTTTCAGGATAAGGGAAAACCTTATCCAGGTAACTCATCCTGACCGAGATTCGATCTTGAACCTCTTGAACGTGAGGCAGACACTCTACCACCATTCTACTGAGGCGCGCATGAAAGTGCAGCGGTAATTGTAGTTCTCCTTTAATATGTTCACATGTCAAAATCCCTAGCGCTATCTATAAAATATATTCCGTACGAAATTTTATATTGATATATACAGACTAGGCTTCAAGAACCAAAATAACTGATTAATATTAAAAATAATTTAGTGACCTCTATAAAATATTCGCATATATAACCATATCAAACAAGAGCTCTTCTTATTGCTCTGCAATAATTTTAAATGCAAATAAATTCAAAAATAAATGATCGGTAGTAAACTTGTATTATTCAGTTGATGCATATTGCCTTGGACACACACGATTGGCATTCATATAGGAAACAAATTGTGCTTTGAACTGCAATCTGAATCTTTTTCTGTAAGCATAAATCAACTGCAATAATACTTGCTGCAGTTTTTAAACTTCACTTTGCCAATTTTCTATCTTTTACAATCTAATTCAAATTTCGCTAAGCATTCGGATAGCCCCTCTGTTAATTTATTGTAAATCATTTTCAGTGTTCACTGTTCAGCCTACCTTTGTAGGATAGATGGTAGCGCGTCTGCCTAACTTGCAAGAGGTCCCGACTTTGATTCTCGGTCAGGACGAGTTATCAGGATAATGCTATTTCCGGAGTTTTCCCATTTCCTGAAAGACGAATGTCGGCTGTCACTAAGCTCTATGGACACAGGGCTCATTTGAGCATCATTTCACTCATTTCATTCATCGTCCGATATGACGACGTTGATGGAACAAAATTACTTCACTCTTGCTTCAATTTTTTCCGTGACGTGTCGGCTTAGTGAAATAGCGCACCAGTTTATACATTTTAATATATAAATCAAATGTAGATTACAAATCTATACAAAATATTAATTAAAATTTATATTTGGCGTGAAAGAAACTTTTACCCTTATCATAATTTTTTTTATTTTGGTTTAAAAATTTTCTTTTAAAAGTTCTGTTAAGTAAGCCAATACGGGATTCTGACATGGCCTCTTCTTCCGGACGGTTCACTCGCTGGTTAATCTAACAAGAAGTGTATCCAACTGGAAGACATCGCAATTAATCTTTGACCAAATCTCTCGGTGAACTCGTTCGCATGCGCCAAGTCTCGCATTAACTCCGCGGGACCTACTTTTGCCGGACTTCTTCACTCGCCAGTCTACTTCGCTCTCCGACAAGGCAAATCTTTCGCTTTGCGAGAGCATTCCCTTACATTGACGTAGGTGCTTTACAGAACTGAGAGATGTCAAAGCATTCAGAACTAGTTCTTTGGCTCATATCGGTTGTCGTATACGCTATCTTGTATGGGGTTCTGACTGCTCGGGGCCGACCTCCTCATAACATTGGGCATGTCGTACAGATTATATTCTGTATGGTATATGTGAATGTTAAAATAATATAATAATCTACTGAATGCAAAAATGATTATAATTAGTAAAGGCCGCAGTCTTGTGCGATTTTCCATAGCATACTGCACATGGATTGTACTGTAATTGTTTGCACATGTAAACAACTGCAGGTAGGTACAGCCTGAGCATGACAACTGACTCTGTAGTGTGGTGGTAGCGTGTCTGCCTCACGTTCAAGAGGTCTCGAGTTCGAATCTCGGTTAGGGTGAGTTACCTGAATAAGGTTTTTCCGGGGTTTTCCCTTATCCTAAAAGACGAATGTCGGGTAGCTCTAAGTTCCATGGACCCTGGACTAATTAGAGCATCATTTCACCTCATTCATTCACCGTCCGATATGACTTAACGTTGGAGGACGTAAATTAAAAAAAGAAAAAAAAAACTGTTTTCGTATAGGCTATCTTGTATGCGGTTCTGACTCCTCGGGGCCGATCTCCTCATAACCTTGGGCATGTCGTCGGATTATATTCTGTACGGTCTATGTGTATGTTTAAATTATTATATACTAATCTATTGAATGCCTCACTGCGAGAGGAAACAAAACAGTCACTTTAAACTATACCTTGACGTTGCTTCTACCCACAGCTGCCTTGCTATGATTGAAGGAATATCATCTTCCACCTAGATACGCGGAGAACACTTTCAGGAACTTTGACCATACCTGCTATGTCCTTAAAGTTGCTACTCCATTATAATCCATTAAAAGAAACTGCATTCGCTGTTTCCTAAATATTCCACAATCCACTTGAATATCATATCATGTGCTAACAAATTTTCTTTTACAGCGAAAGTTTATATGACTTGTTTTATATAATATCGAATTATCGCTTCACTATGTACTTTATAGTTTTTACACTTATGTAGCATTATTTTATTTGTTCAACATTGTTCAAAGACTAAGATAAACATGAAGTATAAAAGCACACCATTTATTTGTCAATTGCTATGAAGGTTAATATTAATGTCTGTTTGCTGCGAGATTGTTCCTAGTACTCAATTACGGATGCTGTTAAGCTAATCACACACGAAGTCCCAGCTTGAACTGGTCTCTAATCTGACAATGTTCCACCAATCTCCGTAACATAACATTCGTGCTAGCAACAATAGAAGTGGACATCGCACAAATACGGTTTACCACTACGTCTGGGACCACAGGAAACATACAATAGTAGGTATGTGTACAGTTGCATTTGAGTCTCCAAATAGATTCATTATCGATCAACGTTCAGTAATGGAAATGTCGTAGCATGGTAAATATTTTCGTACAATTCTGCGAAGGAAATCTGATATGTAGCAAGAACAGCACAAATTTCTATCTATTAGTTAATATACTTTTATACGTAACCTACAATAATCAATATTAAAGCGCATTTCTTTCTCCACCGTTTAGGTGCCTAAAATTTTATTCCAATTTTTAATGGTTTCACATCCCATAAACCCCTTAAAACATGTCTTAACTTGTCTATTATGTCAGTTGTCAGTTGGTGATAATCATCTATTAAATTTTGATAAATGCTAAGTTACCTGAAGCAGACGCCGTTTTAGCTCAATGATTGGAACAATAATTAAATATGATAAACGCGATGATTAATACAAAAAATTTCCATATTTCAAAATATAAGACAGATAACTGTTCTAAACGTGAAAAAACTGTCTTGATTACAAAAGAACAATGATTTTAATGTATGAAAATAAGGAAAATATATCACTAATCATTTAAGTTAATTGATGGAGTTTATTCATTTCTTCATGCTACCCGTATACAGCCTAAGGTATTGTATTGATAGAGTTAACATTAAGAATTCAATGCTACGGCCGGGATTTGAAGCACGGATATACTAGTTTCCGTCCAGTCGCTCTTACCCATTGAGCTCCCATAGCTAATTTGTCGCCATGATATTATATACCTCAATTGACTCATATATTTCCCTGGTAAACCACTAGGGGCTATCGCATCCGAGATACACTGTTTGCGGCGACTTACAATTGAAAGTACTCGAGTCCCAGGCTATATCATTTAACTCATACTATTTAAGCTAATTGATGGAAATTATTCATTTCTTTATACTAGCCGTATACAGTCTATAATATTGAATTAATAGAGTCGACATGAAAAAATTTAATGCAACGGATATGAGAGCCCCTAGTGGTTTACCAGGGAAATATGAGTCAATTGGAGAATTTAATGCCATGACGGAAAATTGGAAATGGTAGCTCAATGGGTAAGAGCGACTGGACGGAAACCTGTAGATCCGTGGTTCAAATCCCGTCCATGGCATAGAATTTTTCATGTCGACTCCATCAATATATCACTAATTTTTTACTTCATGGTGGTTTACTAATTTTTAACTGAGCATAACATATTTACAGGTACAAATTTACATATAATTCCCAATTTAATATAAATATCTTCCTGTCTTAAAATGTACATTATTCTAAAACTTATAAATTTTCATAATTGCGTTGGTTATAACTTACATACAAATTGTATCTAACTATGATAAAAGGATAATGGAATACTTTGGTAAACGCTTAATTACAGAGTACAACATCTAAGCTATTTTCCTGATAATTTTTTTTTTTTTTTTTCATTTCAATACATTCGTATAAGGATCCACCTCTAAGGGTGAGATAGTAATTTAAACTCATCTGTGAATAAGAATAAAGGAAATAATGGTCGTCCAAATATAAATAAGTATATTTATTTATGTACTGCTCCGTGCACAATCAATTGAGAATAGCCATTTAATAATCTACAAAAAGAGCTCTTTATCTTTTTATTCTACCCTCGAAAAAAATAGTAACGAATTTAAATATACAAATACGTGAAAGATATTTCCTATGGATCTCAGTCGATCCCTTTTTGATTAAAATATTCACCTGAGACCGTGCCGTAGCCCACTGGGCTAGAGTAGGAAACTCCAGCTACCGAGTGCTCCCAGTGTTGGATCCCACTCATAGAGTTGGAGCTTTCAAGCCCGGGTGTTCTTTCAGTGGACTCCCAAAAGGTAATACGAATAGTATAATAGAGGCAGAGGGCTAATTAGTATCTCCAAATTGCCACTTATACTAATACTACTGCTATTTCTGTTGCTGCTGTTATTACTACTTCACCTAAAGTATGTTCTGCTTTCATCTTATCTGCTTTCATCTTATGAAAGTATCATATAATAAGGTAGCTTATTTCACACATGTCATACTAATTAGGAGTACTGATTTTACTCATTTATTGTGTTTAAATATCGATATATATTTAAACACTTAAGAAAATCACATTTTCATACATCTCTCCATTAGGTTGGTTGGTACACCTTACCATTCTATTTTAAATTATAGTTAATTTCACTAAATATATGATTATCAATGAATACCTAGAAATTTATTAACGAGCCTTATGATCTCTCAGCTGATGCTATTATATTTGGTTTGCTGTAAGTTGATATGTGCATTATAAAAAGCTACTATAAGTTTCATCGAGTTTTTCTTCAAAAAAGCCCAGACATATAAACTAATTTGTTCGCGAAGAATGTAAAATTGCCAAGTGTGTGTGAAATTGCACTGATGTGTCAGGAGTCGCCTGATTTTTTTACAGTATATCACATGGAAAGTTAAAATAATCATATATAGACCAATGAAAGATAGAATTAATAAAATTCTAATAAAATTCTCAATTTATTGGCCAATTTATAACATTAGATGTAGGGTAAAAGCCCGCCTCGGTAGCGTAGATGATAGCGAGTCCGCCTCACGTTCAAGAGGTCCCGAGCTCGAATCTCAATCAATGTGAGCTACCTGAGTTCATTGGAGGACGTAAAATTACAAAAAAAAAAAAAAAAAAAAAACTGTAGGATAAAATCTGAAAATCAATTCCAAGTTAAAGCTTTTGTGAGATGTAATACAAATGGGATGCATAATAAAGTCGTGATACAAAAGATTTTAGGGCTCTTAAGCGGACGTTGCAATTTTATTCCTCAGGTTACAGTTGTACTATGAATTTATATTTCTTTGAAGACATTTACAATGTATTGCCCAAAGAGATTATCAAACTCTCAGAACCATGAGTATAAAACACTAAATAAATTTTCGAGGGAACATCTATGAGGGTTATCTTGCACAGAAAACAAATAATACAGTTTTAAAGAGAAACCGACCCAAATAAAATAATAAGAAAACACAAGAAAGACAAACAAATGGACGCAAAAAAAAATTAATACAAACAGGAGAAGAGCAACTGATGCTTGTCTGGTTAGATACTGTTGCTATTTTTCTCGCCGATACGTCACATGAGTACCTTTTCCTGCTTGTGAAAATATTATAAATTTCCTGCAGAGAAAACAACATTGCTGTTTACAAATATAATAAACTACAAATTATCACGTGTGAATATTCGAAAATCAGAGGGTGATCATGCAATGACTTGTTTATTATGTTTTGTTAATCATCATATGAGGAAGAGGAGAAGAAGAAGAAGAAGAAGAAGAAGAGGAAGAAGAAGAAGAAGAAGAAGAAGAAGAAGAAGAAGAAGAAGAAGAAGAAGAAGAAGAAGAAGAAGAAAAGAAGAAGAAGAAGAAGAAGAAGAAGAAGAAGAAGAAGAAGAAGAAGAAGAAGAAGAAGAAGAAGAAGAAGAAGAAGAAGAAGAAGAAGAAGAAGAAGAAGAAGAAGAAGAAGAAGAAAGAAGAAGAAGAAGAAGAAGAAGAAGAAGAAGAAGAAGAAGAAGAAGAAGAAGAAGAAGAAGAAGAAGAAGAGAAGAAGAAGAAGAAGAAGAAGAAGAAGAAGAAGAAGAAGAAGAAGAAGAAGAAGAAGAAGAAGAAGAAGAAGAAGAAGAAGAAGAAGAAGAAGAAGAAGAAGAAGAAGAAGAAGAAGAAGAAGAAGAAGAAGAAGAAGAAGAAGAAGAAGAAGAAGAAGAAGAAGAAGAAGAAGAAGAAGAAGAAGAAGAAGAAGAAGAAGAAGAAGAAGAAGAAGAAGAAGAAGAAGAAGAAGAAGAAGAAGAAGAAGAAGAAGAAGAAGAAGAAGAAGAAGAAGAAGAAGAAGAAGAAGAAGAAGAAGAAGAAGAAGAAGAAGAAGAAGAAGAAGAAGAAGAAGAAGAAGAAGAAGAAGAAGAAGAAGAAGAAGAAGAAGAAGAAGAAGAAGAAGTGTTGCTTCCTCTTTTTGGTACTGCTCCTGCTATTGCAATCTCATGCAATATAGTTCAAAAGTTTGTTAATATCTCGACTAAGTGATTGCAGGACTTTTACGTGTAAGCAAGTTCCATTTATGTTTTAATTATTATTTATTTGTCTGTGCTATTGCTCCACGATCGAATTGCGATAGATCAACGAATAATTTGTGACGCCATAAATGCCTAAGTAGTATCCTTATGTTGGCAAAGTTTGATGTACTAATGCTAACATTGACAAAGATATAAATAGTTTTGAGTTTTTGTATGCATTACGTATAATTTAATGATTAGTTTTAGAAATGGAGTAGAACAGGGGAAGACAGGTAGTGGCGATGTGACGTCAGCTCCTTCAGCTCTAAGCGCCAAAAATGCTTCCGAAAGAAAGGTGGCTTAGCGTGTGACGTCACCGCGGTGATTTCTGCTGCCCAAGAGGAAGGAAATACTTTGTTGTGTTGGGGTTCCGAAAGCGTAGGAAAGACAGGAAACATATAGTTCAACTTACATCTTGAGTGTTGTAATATTATTGCTGACTGGTTTAATTACACAATTGGTCACAGTTTATAAACAATTACATTTTGGCTCTGCGCTATGAGAAAATATATAAAGCTTCAACTCGCAGTTTATCTGAATGTCACTAATTTTATAACGTAAATAACATAAAACATGAAGTAATTTTCTCTGCGAATTGGAGGAGACTCACTCAGAACAGAATTAGGGACATTTTCCGACACGTTCTGTTTCATTTTTCTTTAACTAGTTTATCAGTGTCAGGACATAATGTCTGGGAAATTTGTAATTGAAGGCTGCATGTTAGATTGTGAATCGACAAGGTATTTGGGAGTTTGTACTTAGCTAATTTCATTACAGAAAAAAAAAATTGTTCGCACACATATGTGGAGCCAAACATACACAATGTCCGTGCGGCAAGTGAATAAAACCTCGGAAATCTGGTTGTAAAAATCAGCCACTCTTGCTTGTTTGTATACTTGTCCTTCAATAAATCGTCACATTGTTAATTTAACAATTGGCATCGAGTGTGTTACACCTGATTGAATCCTCAGATTCTGTACTCACAGAGCCATTTTTATATGCAACTTGGCACTGCAGGCCTCGCTCCCGGCTGAAATACGTTACAAGTATCGAAGCTGTCTTCCTCTGGAGTAGAATATGGAATGCTAAGATAGAAAGTTTGGCCTTTTGTCAAAGATTATCTGTGCCAAGTTTGATCGAAATAGGAGTAACGGTATGGCATCCTATGAAAAATGCACACATACACATTCATCGAGTTCAGTACATATTATATACATGTACTGGAGGGTATCTACCAGGGCAATCCACACAGTGTGAAGTCTGAACCCCCACTGACGACCAGGGAGTTACCGAGCGGTCCCAAAAGGGCGCCCGGCACCTCCGTGGGGCTATCCATAGGGCAAGACCTAGAGACTAAAAAGCTCCCCATCCATCTGGTCCTATGGACTCAAGATGGGATAGAACTGGATACGCCACTTACGCGCACCAATCCCAAAGGGGAAGACTACCGATATGACCTCGGTGGGGCCGCCTGGTGATCTAGCACACCTACTAGCTATGCTGGCAAGTACGCGGGAATATACAGCTTCCTTCAACCCCGTTCGGAGACGTACCCGATCTCCAACAGGTATCGGGAACCACTGTCCCTCGAGTCCAACCCAGTCCAAACAACTCCCAATCAGGGAGGGGCTCGAATGTTCGATCCGAGGTTCCTCGAGTAAGGTCAGAGGTACCACGAGTGCTAGGGGTCCGCAGACATAGTACACTACATAGATTACTTAATATTAAAGCAGAAGCCTTTCCTTTATAAAGTAACATAGCCTTATTATAGTGAACAAGTAAAAAGTAACCCCGCTGTTGAAACTCTATGAAGTAATATTTTTTTAGAAAAGCTGTAAGATATCAACATGCCCTCACATTATTATGATTACAAATAAAGTGTCCTTTTTTGTTGTTAAATGGCAACATTTCTTGTTTTCTGCACACATCCAGCCCTCAAGTCGCAGAATGTACAAACAAATACCCTTTCAAACTGCAGTTTAAATTCATTAGGACCCTACTGCATGATGCTGCATGATCACTGAGCAAAGGAAAACACATAAAATTGAGTAGGTTTTGAATTAAACAATACAGTAGGCTACTTGAATATGTGGCCTTGGAATGAACAAATACAGACAAAAGCTAAGCTATTCAGGACAAAATGCTTATTTCTTTGTAAAATCTTACTGAACGTAATATAGCCATGGCACAACATACAGAAAGACAAAGAACTGAAATACTGCCAAGATCTCCTGTCCTGAAACCCTTAGACTTTTTCTTGTGGGAATATTTGAAGTGAAGAGTTTACAAGGACTGACCAAGAGATCTTGAAGAGTCAAAGCGAAGAATTGGGCAAGAGATGTAGGTGATCAGCAAACAGTGTTGCTGGAAACATTAAATACGAGGGCTGTTCAATAAAGAATGATCACAATTTTTGTTGACAACGTGCCTTTACTCATCCTCATAATTTTGATGGTCCTTCTCAAAATAGTCTCCCTTGAATGCGATGCACTTGTCCCATCGTTTCTGCCAGTCTTAAAGACATGCTGGAAAACATTTTTGACAAATCCTTCAAAATCGCCTCCGCAGCCTTCACCACTGCTTCTGATGATAGATAATGCCTCCCACGAAGGTCTTTCTTCATGTTAGGGATTAGAAAAAAGTCACATGGGGCTAAATCCGGACTATAGGGAGGGTGAGTAATGCACTTCACGTTGAGTTTTGCAAGATATTCAGCAACAACATTGGCAGTATTCGACCGTGCATTATCGTGGTGCAGCATGCAGCCTGCTTCACGGAAATGTGGTATTTTGTTCCTGATATGGACTTGCACTGTTTTCAGGATATGCCTGTAGTATTTTCCAGTTACTGATGTGTGTACAGGTACAACATGTTGATAAACCATTCCATGAACATCAAAGAATGAGATGACCATAACTTTCCCAGCAGAAGCAACCACCTTTGTTTTTCTAGGGGCTGGTGATGAAAGAGATTTCCACACTGAGCTTTGCTATTTTCTCAAAATGATGTAGCCAAGTTCCATCAGCAGTGATTACGTCTGAAAGAAATTCCGGATATTCCTCAAACATCAAATTTAACTGCATGCAGACTTGCATGCGAATGTCCTTTTTGTTTGGGAATCAACACTCTTGGAACCCATCGCGCTCAAACACGTCTCATGAGTAGTTTTTCTGTCACCAACATGTGGGTGGCACCCAGCGAAATGTTCAGTATTTCAGAAAGTGATGTTAAGGTGATTCGTCGATCCTCTCTCACAATGGCAACAGCAGTGTTGATGTTTTCTTATGTAAGAGCAGTAACTGGAGCACCAGGTCCACCATCCTTTGAAATTGATTGTCTCCCCTGTTTAAACATTTTAAACCACCTTCGAGCTGTGCCGTAGGGAAGAACAGACTCTCCATAGGCCTCCTGGAACATTTTTGTTTTAATTTTAAGTCCTCCAAGGTTAAGTCATATCGGATGGTGAATGAGATGGGTGAAACGATGCTCAAATGGGTCCAGGGTACATGGAGCCTAAAGCTACCCAACGTTCGTCTTTAAGGATAAGGGAAAACCCCGGAGAAAACCTTATCCAGGTAGCTCTCCTGACCGAGATTCGAACTCGGGACCTCTTGAACTTGAGGCAGACACGCTACCATCTACGCTACCGAGGCGGGCGGCCTCCTGTAACATTGCATAGGCCTCAACTGTAGATTTGTTGAGACGAAAGCAGAGTTTGAAAGCCGCATATTGTTCATCAGGGTTACCTCCATTGCAGAGGTAGGCGATGTCAGATCTTGCCTGATTCTCATAGACGGGAGTCAAGAGTAACAACAATGAAACTATTACGGCATGTTTGTTTCACATTGAGCTAACATACTATAATAAGATTGAATTTTATTCCGAAAAATTATGACCGTAAAAATTTATGATCATTCTTTATTGAACAGCCCTCGTAATTTCAAAGACAGACTTTGGCATTGTTTAGGCAGTAAATGCAGGCCATTTTCAGCACCTTTTAAAGTGAATTCATGGTGTGTTACAACACAGTACAACTAATTTTGTTATGAGTGTGTTTTCTTGGTTTAAATTTCATATGCTGTAATACGCATATTACAGTTCAAACAAGCACCTATCTGTTCGTTCAAAGACCTTAGGACCAAAAAGATGAAACAAATTTTGCCATTGAAAAGCCACGCACGATTCACAATCATAGTGATACAACTTTTCTAACAAAATATCACTTCACCAAACTATAACAACAAAGTTACAAGCATTGTAACATTTACTCACCCCATAGAGAGTGTAATACGTTCACCTCAGATATGTGAATAGTCATTGTTTTTGCATTGTTTCTTTTGTTGCACAACCTTTGATCTATATCTAGAAAACGTCCTTTGTTTTAAACCATGCTGAAAGTAATGGCAAGTGTAAGAAGGAAGGCAAAACAATAGCTAGTCAGGAGCCGATAACGGTAGCCAAGGGAGAATCTGTCTTGTTTAGTTTGCGTTACAGCGAGTCTCTGATGGCTGATAATGCAATCAATTACCAGGTCTTTAGCTCATTGTCAGTGATCAAGTAGGGGCAACTAAAAGGGACCTTCTCTCCCCTCTAACACAGGTTCATCACGAAAAGCATTAACCAGGCCACATATCAGCGAGTGTGCTTTCCAGAGAGAAAATTCCCACAGCGTATACACGAACTGGGTCAAGGACTTTCCATGACGTGGCTAGATAGCTATAAAGCTGGCAGTTCCATTAAATTATATTTGACGAAAATAAAATTTATGCTTTTAGATATTTCTCAATTGTGCTTTGATTTCTGAAGCATTAAGGGCCTTTAGACTACATTTATTTCAGAATATTACAATTCGTCCTTTCAGAGATTAGGAGTATAATTCATTTTAATAGATCTTACTGTGCCTTGAAAAGACTGCTATCATTCCTGGTAAAATGTATTTTTATCAACAATGAGTTGTATATTTACAGCTGTAAAATTTGTGAGACAGCAACGCGACAGTGCAACAAACGGAATTCAGAGAAGAATAGTATTGGAAAATAACCGATTCATCTTCCTTTCAATCATTAGGCAATTTTACATAGGATCTCACACTGGAATTTTGAATCTAAGTTTTCCTAGACGAACCAAAGTCCTCTTCCCATTTTAACGAATGTGAAACATGGCTTTTGATGCTCTATTTATTCACATAAGTTGTACATCATATTCATTTCTTCTGATAATGTTGCACAATTTCAATTACTTCTTTATTATGTTTATGATTTAATTTATCCCATATTGCTTTAGTATTTGTTCTGCTTTACTCTTTCTTAATATCACTAGATTGCTGCCCGAATAAAGTACAGATCTACACAAGATCTTGGATGAGTGAATTCTACTATACTTTTTATTATTTACTATTTTATCATCCTTTTAAATTTTAAATTTCTAGTTTAAAGGAGGTCGGTGAGTCTCCTTCTATAGTTGAGGCTCGTGTTAATCAAAATCACATTTCTTTACAAACTGAGAATAAAAGTGTTAGAATAGCGTAGCCTCATAAAGTAATAATAAAATATTAGGCTGGTGTACTTTCTCTTCCTTTGCCTCATCTATCAGATGTATCTAGCTTATGCAATCTAATCTTTAGTACCTACCTACCTACCTGACAAACCTACCTAGGCACATACCTGCCTGACCTATCTACCTAAGCGCCTACCTGCCTGCCTGCCAGCCACCCACCCACTCAGCCATCCACCTACTTACCTAACCACTTACCTACCTACCTACCTACCTACCTACCTACCTACCTACCTACCTACCTACCTACCTACCTACCTACCTACCTACCTACCTACCTACCTACCTACCTACCTACCTACCTACCTACCTACCTACCTACCTACCTACCTACCTACCTACCTACCTACCTACCTACCTACCTACCTACCTACCTACCTACCTACCTACCTACCTACCTACCTACCTACCTACCTACCTACCTACCTACCTACCTACCTACCTACCTACCTACCTACCTACCAACCAACCTACCTACCTACCTACCTACCTACCTACCTACCTACCTACCTACCTACCTACCTACCTACCTACCTACCAATGTTGAGAGACGAAGCGTAAAACATCTGCTCTCTTGCACTCCCATAACTTTCACTATTCTTCCAGAAACAATCATTACAATGAGTTATTCCTGTGCTCCCTGTTATATGAGTAAGCATTTTCAGAACTAATTTTTAAATTTTACTGTAGATGCAAGAGAGATATGGAAGTACGACAGGTTTTAAGCAATAATCAAATCTTTTAAAGGTGGTCGCCATGAGATTGCTATGAAATTATGTCCTCTTTATATAGCCAAGAGATAATAAAAGGAATTACTTCAATTTGAGGAAAGTATTTCCGAAACGTTACACCAAAAACATGAATTTGACATTAAATTTGCGTTATAATAACCTCAACATTTTGTAGTAAGATTTTCCATATCTGTTATGGTTAACCAGCTACGTCAATGTCATCCAGAATGTAGACTTGCGAGAACATTGCCAAAAAATTGAAATTTATATTTTATTTTGCATGACAATATGTTTACATATTGCATTTTAATAAAAACGAAATTATTGTTTTAAAGTGAAAATTTTAGAAGAAATATCCCATGCAAATATTGTGATACTGAGAGATTTCCTTTGAAGGAAATGCCAACTTTGGTATTCAACTACTTTTGCTTCTGAATTATGCTGTTTAAGCACCGACATACACGCGCTCACACACTAACTTTTTCTAAATTCATTTTTAATTCGATATCAATCTTTACGGTGGAATACCCTACGAAAGAGACAATGCAAATGTGTGCTTTATTTACGTTGTACAAGACGAGTAGCACTTGGCTCATGAGGGCGAGTTTTAGTGGCTTACCGGATCAACTTCAATATAAATCAGTGTGTAATGTTATCAAATCACAACTGTGATTGTATAATATAGGTTCTTTGCTTACTGTGTGGCTTTGTTAGTTCACTTAAACTAATTACTTTATCTGTTACAGTTCCTGTTATAGATAACAACCTCTGCGACTGACACTAAAGATAGTTGTTTGAAATTAGCATTTTAGCATGAAACATTTTATTAGCAATAGGATAATGCTTTAAAAGTATAATACAAAAGAATCTCACGTTTAACTTTTACACATCAAGGGAACACACCAATGGCAGTTAAAGTATCACTGGTTAAAGGAGATAGGCCTAAATACAGGCACCCTACGAAAATTTATTGACCAAGAACTCTACCCTCCTTCACTATTGACTTTTACAAGGTATGATAATACCTGTTCAGTAGGGCACAATATAGAACATTTCAGCAAACCATGTTAGCTCATTAGCAGTAATTTTTAATAATAACAACCATCAAACAGTAATATATCCCTCTATTCACGTGCAAGGCCTAGTGTAATCTAAAGCGACATTGGTTACTGCAGGACGCTGATTCTGTCTTGTTCTGTGGTTTCAGCCCAGTATTCTTTTCCTTCAACAGGCAATGCATTCTACTGGTAACACTATACTATGTCATTTAGGGGTCACATAGGCGGAAGAATATTAATTTTATATAAGGAGATATAATGTTATAGGACGTTACTTGAAAAATAAAGTCTAAAACTTATATAAAAGGCAAATATGAAAACAATTTGAAACAATTCTTGAATATTAGATAAGGCAACTGATTTTGTTTAATATAGTATATAAATTCTATAACCATTTTATCAGTTCAAAAATAAAATAATATATTAACCCTTAACTGCATAGTGTAGTAGAATGCAACATTCGGTTGTATTCATCCTGAGAAACGCAGAAGTTTTGAACTTTTGAATTATAAATATTATGTTATTTTTACAAATATATTGTAGTGCTTTTTAGTAGAAAAAGGCAAAATCCAAGCTATTACAGTTAAATGACACCCGTCAGTATCCACGCGTGCCATTACACCGATGATTTTACGTGGGCCCTCCCATCTTTTACCACAGGCACATTTGACTGCAGTTACCGAAATTCGAACTCAGAAATTTTGGCTTTGATGGATGGTCAGTCCATTATCTATTGCTTTATCGACTGTTTGACATAAATTGAATGCTTTAGCGATATATAAAATTCTTGACGTGCTACGGTTTGTCCTTCCCTTACGCCTTAACAGATATTCTTAAGTTATCCAGAATGAAGAGACCTTCAGAGGCCTCTCCTAGAAATTAGAGATATGCGTTTCATTTGTCATAAAAATATATTCTTATACATTCCTTGGAACATGCTGAGAGATACTGGCCTATTATGCTGTCAACAGATCAACACGCATAGACATTTTATAAATAATATTTCAGTGAACCTCAAACCACTATACTTATAGCAAAATTGTATAGAAATTTTGGGTGAAGTGCAGTCCTGATGAAATTACTATGTACGTGGTAAACAAAGCAAAAATGGAATTTTAACGAACATTAGATGTAATATCGCTGCCAATTCATTTACTTGTGCTTGTTGCTTCAAGTAATATGTGACTACATATGAAAGTAAATCAAGAAATTTGAAGGTTTTGTCCAAATTTGCTAGGTTGATTTTAAAATAAATGTGAATTGCTAGATCAGAAAGCATATTTAACATGCATAACGAAACGAATTTTAGCATGACCATTTTAGTACTATAGCTCTTCTAAATGAGTATAAATTTTAAAACTGCATGACTTCCTCCATAAGTCTATGAAGATATTTGGCTAAACTTTTGAACGCTAATGACTAGAGAAATGTGCATCCTAAAGCCCCACAGGTACTACGAGGCTAAAATGAGTTTCCCTTGCATATTTTCGGGTCCAAATGACCTAGCTATTGACAGGCCCTTGTATATCACTCACTCATTCACCACTCGCTCACTCGCTGGTTCAGTCTTTTGGCTGATGCCCTTGAGCTGACTTTAATGAAGTGGATGGAATTTTTACGCTAAATGTAATATTGTGTAATGAAAAACGATTTGCTAATTATCTTACATACAAGAAATCAAATTTATTTTTGGATCATTGCAAATTAAACTTAAACTACCCGGTTATGGTTTCTATGAACATAAGAATTCTTCAGCACATGCTATGTGTGGGTTTTCCAACAACGAAAAGGTCTAATAGAGGTCTACATTTCTTGCTGCTGTAAGGCATCACAGATATACACGAATTGTTGGTTATATTATTTCTTAAAACGGAAATAAAATCTTATTTTAAATAAAGCTATATAGTAGTAAGGGCAGTCAGATTACATCGTATTGAAGCATCTATGTCCAGAATGATTTTCAACTCGATGATTAGTGTAAAAGGAAGTGGGTTGTATGGATTGTATGTAACAAAGGATAACGTAAGTTTAAAAGAATTTACCATGAGAGCGGAAAATATATTGGATTGGTAGAGGTAGAATAGGTAATGCAGGGGAAACCTTGCACCTCGACCCGCAATTGATCTTTTGAGGATAAAGCACCGAGAGGAACCGATGAACCGGCAGAGATGCGCAGATTTCCCTAGCCCGCCTCGGTAGCGTAGATGGTAGCGTGTCTGCCTCCCGTTCAAGAGATCCCGAGTTTTAATCTTGGTCAGGTTGAGTTACCTGGATAAGGTTTATTCCGAGGGTTTCCCTTATCCTAAAAAAGACGAATGTCGAATAACTCTAAGCTCCATGGAACCTGGGCTCATTTGACTATAATTTCACCCATTGCATTCATCATCCGATATGACTTTACGTTGGATGAGTAAAATATAAAAAATAGTTCCCTAACACTTATTAACCTGACTACCCGGCCAGAGGGCCCACAGTGGCACCAACCAAAGCACTCCGAAAGTACTTCAGAGATCCCCTCCAGGTGGAACCGAAGAAAGCTAGACCCTGCAATGGAGTCTCAAATGGCTACTCTCTCACGGGGCTGAGAAGAAGTTTCAAATCCCAGGCCTAGTACCCTCTGTCTACCGTCATCGGACACAGTCCCGAAGTCATCCTGTAATAAAATGAAGGGAAATTTAAGAGAGGAGAGCCGTGCTGGAAAACACACCACTCCAGCATTCGTATTGCCGATCAGAGAATGGTCAAGGGAAACCCCCTAGAGGGAGTGAATGGCCATTGGAGATCGAACCCAGCACCTGCCGAATACGAACTACACACGGTGGAGCTCGATACTTATGGGATAATTAGTATATGTTGGAAGAAGTATATCCTATAACAGTAGAGGAATTAGAAACTATATTAACGTAATTTAAACACCATAAAACACCACGAAAACATGCAATTAATGTGAAATTGATAATGTATGCATCAAAACATTTTAAAATACGACTACTAAATTATTTAAATACATGTTGTTCCAGCCTACAGAAACCAGAAGAATGGAAAATGGCTGTAATAAAGCCAATATTTAAAAAAGGAGACATGAATGAATGTTAAACTTATAGAGGAGTCAGTCTCTTAAATACAAGCTATAAAATATTAGCAAAAATTTTAGCAAAAAGATGAAATATAATACCTGGATCACTACTCAATAATGAACAACATGGATTCAGGCAAGACAGACCAGGTGCTGATTGCGTCTTAACAATAAAACAAAAAATACAAAAGAGAAGAGAATATAACTTAGAGACCGATATATTATTTGTTGTATACGTAAAAGCATTTGACAAAGTTACACGGCAAAAGCTATGGAATATAATGACTGAAAACGGATATCCTCAACATTTAATTTTAATAATAAAGAAAATATACGAAGGGACTTGTATTACAATGGATAATGGTTTTAAGACAGAAACTATCAATCTAGGTGTAAGACAGTGCTGCCCAATGTCGCCAACTCTTTTTAATATTTATATCGACGCAGCAGTTGCCGAATGGCAAGCTAAGAAGTTGGGTCATGCAATCTTAAATACAGTCCTTTTTGTAGATGATCAGGTCATTCTGGCAGGTACTGAAGACAGATTACAAATAGCGTTGTACCAGCTTGACAAAACAGTGTCAAAGTATAATTTTATCATTTCAGCAGAGAAAACGAAAGTGAGGGCTTTTATTGGTAAATACCCAATACGGTCCAATATTCTCCTTAAAAACAAAGTACTAGACAAATTTAAATATTTTAATTACTTAGGATGTGATGTTTCCTATGAATGTGACAGAGATTTAAAACAAAAGGTCTATAAATTTCAAAACGTATGTGGCACTATGAAACGAACATTGAAAAACAAAACAAGAAGAGATACCATATTAAAGTTTTATAAAACTATGGCAGTACCTGTTATATCTTATGGAGCCGAGACCTGAACTATGAATAGAACTGACAAAAGAATAGTTGAAACGGCTGAAATGAAATTGTTGAGGTACGTAGCTGGCTGTAGTCTTAAAGATCACATTAAAAGTGACACAATAAGAGTGCAACTAAAAATATTTACTTTAAATGACAAACTCAGGGAGTACAAACTGCAATGGCAAGATCATCTCTCTCGAATGCCAGAAGTAAGACTCACCAAACAGGCCTTGCAGTATAAACCAGTTGGTATTAGAGATGGTGGTAGGCCGCGGAGACGCTGGGAAGGTCCCTTCTGAGTCGAAACAGGCCTATCTGGCCTATCTTGAAGGTTGATGATCATGATGATGATGATGATGATGATGATGATGATGGAAACGTTAAAAATATTTACTATGTTTTACGAATTCCTAGTATATCAAATTATTCTGTTATCGAGTAAGTCAACCCTCCACAGTCCAGCTTTAAATACAAGATTTACTTCATCTTCTTAATTTCATGAGTGCTGCACAACATCAAATTGATACACAGATAATGTTATTTTGATGATAAAAGAAGATATTGTAGTCTATGAATTTGAATACACTTATATTGTATCCTTTCTCCATGCTCTGTTGAGGACATACGCAAATCCTGCTTTAAATTCACATCTTATTTTATACGTCCTTGCTTTATGCAATTATTACGTGTAGGAAATCCTTCCGTTATATTTCTCTCCTTCATGCATACGAGTGAAAGTTACTGCTACCATTTTACTTTTCTCTTTCGCTCTATAAAGTTTACACTCGCCCCTCTTCTGCTAACTTCCTGCTGTTTCTATATGCCTTGCAGATTCATGACATATCCTGTAGTTGTGCAGCCGTAGTAAGAGAATTTATAGCTCACGAATTACGCGAACATATTACCTTTTGTTTCAAAACCGTTGGCCACCTGAAGTAATTCAAGATGTGTTACGCAGTTTAAATATGATTGTGGAGGCACTCATTTAAACTTTCCGCTTTATCGCATGTTTATGAAGTGCGTAGGCGTTTAGCGGACATTAATGCGTTTAAACAGTTTCCACAGGCTTTCACTGTCACTGCTTTGTTGTAATTCCTGTTACCATTGACTGTGCCTGAAAGTTGGTGAAATGAAGGTGCGAGCTTGATTTATGTAAATTGTCTTTGTGTTAATTATAGTTACTCGTATAATGAAGTTTAGAACACTGAGCCAAATGTGATAATTGTTAGTATTTTCAGGTTTTTATGCTTGTTTCCTGCACTAGTTAATATTTATGTTTTATAAATGCTCTTCCCTTGACTTTAACTGTGTTGATTTTATTTATTTAAGATAATCATGTCTCATCTGCACATTGGTTTGTTCCTTTTATATGAATCGAGTGCAATCCCACAAATACGGGAGCTGTTCTATAAAGAATGATCATAATTTTTTTACGGTCATACTTCTTCGCACTAAAATTCAATCTTATTATATTCTGTTAGCTTAAGGTGAAGCAAGCACGCTGTAGTAGTTTTATTATTGGTACGCCTGGTTCCCGCCTGTGAGAACCAGGCAAGTTCAGACATGTTCAGTATCGCCTACCGCTGCAATGGAGGTAACACGCAGTTAAAGTTAATGTTAGAGGACGATCAGGAGTTTCTTTCAAACGTAATCACTGCTGATGAAACTTGGCTACGTCATTTTGATCCTGAGAGAAAACTCCAAAGCTCAGTGTGGAAATCACCTCCAACACCAACCCCCAAATAAAGCAAAGGTGATTTCTTCTGCTGGGAAAGTTGTGGTCATCTCATTCTTTGATATTCTGGAAAGCTTTATCAGCATGTTGTACCTGCACACACATCAGTAACTGGACAATACTACAGGGATGTCCTCCAAACATGTTCATATCAGGCGCAAAATACCACATTTTCGTTAAGCAGGCTGGATGCTGCACCACGATAATGCGCGGCTGCATATTGCCAATGTTGTTGCTGAATATCTTAACTTGAAGAAATGCCTTCGTTGGAGGTATTATCCATCGTCAGAAGCAGCGGAGGCAATTTTGAAGAATCTCTCAAAAATGGTTTCCAGCATGTCTTTGAAGACTGACAGAAACGCTGGGACAAGTGCATCGCATTCAGGAGAGACTATTTTGAGGACTATCAAAATTAGGGGAATGAGTAAAGGTACTTTGTCAAAAAGCAGTTGTGATCATTCTTTATTGAACAGCCCTCGTATAACCGTAGAAGCCAACCACTCATAGGTGTACGAAGTTCACGACCAGTATAGCTCATTTAATATCACAAAAAACTTCAATTGTTATGAGCTATAACGTAACCCACAGCGTAAAAGCCTATAGTGCACAGGAGCCTTCTAACCCAACTGCCGGCCTCACGCCCACATACGCAAGGCAGGGGTACGCGATCATCCAACCCATACGGAGAGGAGATGTGGTCAGCACCTCATCAACTCCAACCGGAAAGTTGGCTTCCTAGACCAGAATTTGCTACCTACCGTAGCTCCTCAGTTTCTTTATGGTGCTGAGTGGGTACCCGTCTTACGACCGAGACCTAAAATCCACACGCCCCAGGATCCCCTGTGACTATATGTGTTGGATATACACCTATATGCTCGAGGTAGAGTAATATTACGTCATCTCCTCGTATCATTGAATGCTACTCCAAGTATGGTGTGATCAGGTAAGCACGAGTCCGGCAGTTGCTTTATTTTACAGTTTCATCCGTGTAATCATCGTCATCATTATTGCATAATATTGTCATGACCCTCATAATTCTCTTTACTTAAGCATTTTAAAATTACTTCAAAAACCTACACGCATGAGGACCAATATTAAGGGACGCGAACTCGCTGGGCATGCATGATTTTACTGTAAGAGGATACGGGACTTTAAAAGTTGTGAAAGTGAGGGCTAACTACATCACGAATACAGAAATACCTAAATCATAATCACTCATTTATTAATAAACACATTGTGTTGTATCTTTACATGCTTTTCTGTTGCTACAGCCTCGGGCCTTGGAGATAATACAAACTAGTCCTTCTCGTTCGAACTCACTTCAACTACTACTTTGGCGTACACAAGCTAGCCACTTGCCCAAGCCAAGCTTTCCCCCTCTACCTCTGAACTTACCATTAAAAGCTTCTAGAACAATGTGAAAACTGTTGACGCCGCTAATGGCGTAGAAAGGTGATTTCCCCTCAACACTTGTACAACGCAACTCACCAGCTCCGTATTACATCATCCATGCGGGATTCCATGAGTAACCTATTTCCAGATAGTCATCTTACACCCCTTGGCTGCAAACCGATGCTTATGTCATTATTTCACTGTGTTAGAATCTAAGTCCTTTTGTATTAAGAATTATTAAATTTTAATAAACCAATTTAATAATAACCCATTTCCTACAATATCTAAATTTTTCTTTTGTTACAGGTGAGTACACTAAAGTGCAATATAGAGCAGGTTATATGGTGAGTAATAGATTTTGTTGATTTTATTGGTTTTGTTGTAGGTATCTTACAATTAGTATAAGGTAAATGTCTTAAGCAAGAAGAGCTATGCATATGTATATCTTACATACAATCTGAATATGTTTTATATTTCTGTGCTTTATTTAGTCTTCTGTGAACATATTCTTTAATACATATACTTCCCCTAAGTATTTCGGAAAACTGCTTGCAACACTACATATTAAATTAAATCATATAATATTGGTCTTATATTTTCTGCTTAAATAAGCAACTAATATCTTCTATTTTTGTTTTTAATTTTCCACGTTGTTACATGCAATGTTAACCTTGTTTTTAAGTATCAAGAGTGTTCTGTAGCCTGGATTATAATCTGCTTTATCTCAAGTAATTCTGTATTATAATCTGCTTTAACTAAAGTAATTCTGTTTTTGACTCCGACATTTTTCTACAGATTCTTTTTGAAATAGGTTCACTTCTACCTTCCTAGAAAAGCGGTTTGTGCTAACGCTCGTTTCTTTGAAAACTAATATCCTGGAAAAAGGGTTCCTTTCAGCAGTAAATGGTCGATTGTGCACCTGCTTCCTCTGCCACTCCAGATATAGATTTTTGGATTTATATGTGGGAACAGGAGACTTCTATTTTAACCGTGTTAAGATGTCAATTGCTTTGATTTTACCATATCCTTCCCCGACATTTACAATAGGGTATACTGATTATAACATCGATGATTAGCTAGTATCAAATAGTTTTCTAAATAATTCTGTTAGGGATTTTCTTCATAAAATTGTGTGAACTTCCCGTTTTGGTGTTCTTCTAGACTATTAGCTAAGGTATATCTTCGGATCTCTCCTGAAATTTAGGGTCAAATGTGGTTCACAAAATAGAACTAGAGCTTGTAACCTAGAACCAGACCTGTCATTTTTCTGGGAGTGTGCACAACTGTTTTCAAGGCTGCAAATATGCAACCTTAGTTTGTACATTGTGTATCACAAATATGTCAGATAAACATGCGGGAGTGAATTACTGCTCGGATAGCCAGTAAGTCTTAAAATACATAAAATGGTTTTTAGTGCCAAAGGATGTTGGTTAGTGACGGTGCCAATAATCCAAATCATCTTTGTTTGGTTCGCTGTACAGGAGGTAATAAAATGGCGCATAAGCTCACAAAGTGTACAGTGGTTCTTAATTTGATAGGTCATGGCTGTCTTTTGTTCCAGAAATATGAAATGAGATGTGATTCAACAAGCAAGTAGTTCTTAATGAAAATTTTAATGAACGAATTACTGCCAGGCTAAACCAAGTGCTACATTTTACCTCGAGGATAAGTATAGTGAGGTTACGTTGTGCATAAACAGATCTAAACTACCATAACTTATAGGGTATCCTATATGCCAGAACACGCTTCCTAGATATTTGTACAAAACCCTTTGTGTAAAAGATTCCGAACGGCCAGTCATTTCTGCAGCATTGTCATCAGTATGTAATCTAAGGTTCAATTCAGTCTGAAAGTACTTTAAGGCCCGGGCTTTATAGTTCGGACCACTCCACGGATAGTGGTCCGAACTATAAAGCCCGGACCTTAAAGTACTTACAGCATAGTAAGTCGCCATTAAGGTTGTTGTCTCATGTGTTTGAGAACACCTATTGGTTTACCGGGAGAAACACGAGTCAGTTGGAGAATTTAATGCCATGTTGGCACGCTGGCCATAGTAACTCAAATGGTTAGAGCGGCTGGACGGAAACCAGAAGATCCGTGGTTCAAATCCCGGCTATGGCATTGAATTTTTCATCCTGGCTCTACCCTTTCAAAGTGCGTCCTACACACGGCTAGTGTGAAACAACAATTAATTCACTTCAGTTTATTCCATAGGGCGATAATGAATTTTAAAATCAGTCTTGTATGCTTTCACTGTTTTTCCTGTAGTGTGACCGCGACCTTAAATTATTAAAGGATCATAATTATAAATTCTGGCATATATTAAACAGCTGCCCAAACTATGTCCAACAAAATTTCACAGAGAAATAGGATTGATATCAAATGATGCAAGGGATTCAACAAAAAATGAGAAGGTTTAGTTGCACCATTATATTAATATCCAGCTATGTAATTTATTTTGCCATAGCCGTGATAGCTTGAGTTAAGCTCTAAACACAAACTAGGACTGAAATTAACTATTTTCATCCTTATATTAAAAATAATACTGTCGCCGAGCACATTGTTGATTGGAGCCACTGCAAAGCCGGAGCTATGCCTGTGCACAGACAAATAGAGCTTGCTGAGAGAGAAAGAAACGGAGAGAGAAAGAGACAGAGATAGTTCCGTCTCTCTCTCTCTCTGCATCGCAATCATTATCGAACGATCGGTTACATTCTATAACAATGACTGGAGGTATAAAAAGCACGCAAAGTGCTAGACGAGTCAGTTGCTACTGAGTTGTTAGTTGTCTGTGCAGCTGTGGAGTAATTGTGAGTGTGTGAACATTTGAAGTGTACCGCACTGAATTCTTTTGTTTGTTCACGTGTGGTAATGGAACAAGATGGCCTTGAAGACTGTTGTTGTGTATGTCAGTCATTTTACTGCTGCAGAGGGTGTACAAAGTTACTGTTTACTGAAACAAAGAGCATTTTAAATTTCTACAAACAAGACTTTGAATTCTACGAACCCACAAAGTCACAATATTAAAACTACCCTGCATAAAAGACCAACAAGAGCTTAGTTTTGCTTTTCATTCTTCTTCAACTTCCCTAGTTATACTAATATCGTGGTGTTAGGGGATTCTTGATCCCCTTCTCTTATACCATTAGGCGTCCACAACTATGGATCAGATAGAGAAATCCAGGATGGGTGATCAGCCCGATGCGTGAGTGAAGGAGTTTGACAGAAGCAGATGAACGGAATGAGGGCAAAGTGGACGAAAGGGAAGATATAGTGCAGCAATTGTTGGAACACAGGAGATGTCGGAGAAAACCGGTCCAGCGCCGTGTAGTCCACCACATACCTCGCAAGCGGTCTCCTGGGATCGAAATTGGGTCACCTCTGTGAGAGTCAAGCGGTCTAATCGCTCGGCCTTAGCGCAGCTGGTAATTGAGGCTTTAGGATGAGAATTTTTTAAGTATTTACATTGCCTATTGTTTTATACCCATGGTAAATCACGGCAAACGCGAGGAGTAATAAGAGACACATTTTGAGGATTGATCTTGCAAAGGTTGTCCTCCGCTATGCGCGGCGGTATGTTTAAGTAATCACACATAGAAGTGCTGCACCAGTGCAGCATTTGCTACCCGATGTCTTATTGAGTTTCGTTGTCCCATAGTGTTACTACAGATGTGGGACTGCTGCTGTATGTTTCACTAGCTGTTTGCCGCCTAAATATGTGTAAGAATATAACGCCACAACCACCCTTTGCTCTTTTACAGGTTGCGGGATGGAAGACGCTACCGATTTGTAAATCACGCACGTTTATTTTTGTATTAGTATTTTAAATATGTATTCATAAACACGTAAACTGTTGGAATATATTTTTACATTTACATTTTAATGGATGATAGCTTCGTCACCGAAGATATGTATTTAAGTACACCTTGTCTGATTAGTATGGGCTAAAGTGATTTAGTAAACTTTATTATGTTTTTCAAATGGGAAGGTGTTTATCCTTGAGCGCTACTAGGCGAGCAACCAATTGGAGTTTTGCGGTGTTGTCGTATTGCATTCCCGCTAAGTGGTGTGTGAAGAGCGCCAACCTAATAAAGTTGTATGAAATACTATTCGCGCTAAGACAAAAATTCAGATTTTGTCAAAACTGATCCATGTGGAAGGTAATGGAAACCCCATACTTTCAGCTCAAATAGCTTTTCTAATACAAATAAAGGAAACACTATTACCTGTATTATGACAATAAATCGCGAAGTAAGCCATTATTGGTTGGCATGTATGCGTGTACGTATATTTGTAATTACTCAGAACTGAAACCTAAATGTTTGACATGACGTGATAAAAGAATTACTTTGAATAAGTCAATTCGAGCGAGAGGAAACAATAAATTTCCTGCTGCCCCAGCAGAACGTGTCTGGTCGCATTATATCTTTGTTTATGAATGGTTCGTAATCTCTATTTACTCTAGAGAGCTCAAAGTGGTTGGTGTGTATATATGTAAATATAACTTTAATTACTCATAACTGAAATTTTAACTACTGCATTACGTGATTAGAGAATTAATGTGATTAAGCCAAGGTGTTAAGTTCGAGAAAGAGCAAGCACTTCATTTCTTGTTAGCCTGTGGAATGCTGTATGCTTATGTTTATGAATGAATGCTGGATAGGAGGTGTTTATTTACTCTGGAGAGTTCAGGTCAGTGTCATTCAGTTGTTCTTTACACAACAGTAGAGTAAGAGTTAAACAGTACAGTGTCTTCTTGCGGTAAAGTTAGTGGCGAGTCAAAAAGGCAATTATCGCGAAGTCATGCTCGAAGTATTCTTTTTACGGTGTGCACGTTCTTCTTGGGCACTGAGGAATAAAGAAATCAGCTAGATTTCAAAAATGCTCAATGGCTTACTGCTGAAGCGGTGGTGTAGGTAAAACAAGTGTGTCCCGCATTTGGATTAGAAAAGCAGGTAATTCATAAACTATAATTATAGTTATAGTATTTAAAAATATACATAATTTGCGAAAATGATTTTTCCAATTTTGATGTTGGCAACTGCATCATTGTAAAAGTTTGTAAAATATAATTTGCTTACCCTTACATCTAGCGCCAAGCAGACCTGCATGTTGTATGAGTGTGCGAGAGAGCGGGAAATATAGAGTGTGGTAACAGGCTGGCAACGCTGAGTGTGATACGACATCTGATTAGCTGGACTCCAGAACCCTTCCCATTTGAAACACATAATAGTTTATTTGCATAAATGTGAAATGATGGCGCATATTTAACAACACTTGCTAGTGCAATAACGGCCTTTGCACATATGAATAACAAATAACGTTCCTTTATGCTTCATATTCCAAAGCAATACATTTCTATAGTCTTTCAAACCTTAACGCTGAGAGGCAACTGAATTTCTTAAGCGTTCGTTAATATATATATATATATATATATATATATATATATATATATATATATATATATATATATATATATATAGTGGTTTATATAGGACTGACACATGTCTTTCTTTAACTATTCAGTTGGACAATCATACAGTGACCCAATTTTAGAACCAAATTCGATTCCTTGTCACTAGACGCGTAGATGATTATGATTTATTCCTAATTGCTATTGTTGGCAACTGTTTTCGACAGTTTGCTCTAGTCAACCTGAAAACGCAGTAAATATTAAATTGACTTTTCCTTGTGAAGCAATATTGGATTACAAATCCAATTACAGCTACTCAAAGGGCCTACCAGAGAGAATTTGGTGTTCGCAACCCTACCAAAATAAACAATACAGGGACTGGTAAACAAATTAGAAGGAACTGGACCTCTCGTGAGTGAAAAAGCCAAGCATCGTTCATCGAGGCTTTCCACGGTTGTTGTTGACCTAAGAGCACGAGTAGAGCAGGCATCCAATAAATCATTAAGACGTTTGTCGCAGGAGGCAGGATACACTTATTCAAATGTCAGAGAGCTACGAAAAGGCAGGCCTAAAACCATATAGGATTACAGTTGTTCATCAGCTACTGGAACTAGTTGAGGATAAAAGATTGAATTATTGTTGATGATTTCAGATGTTCATTGTGCAAAATCGTGCCATATTCTCCATCACATGGCTCACAGATGAAGCATGGTTCCATTTATCCAGTTATGTGTACTCACAAAACTCACGCCATTGGGCCATCAAAAATCCACATGTCATCCACTAAGCATCTATGCACCCGGTTAAAATCGGCGTTTGGTGCGCAATACCCGTTCAGAGAATAGTGAGGCCATTTTTTTTAACCAGACTGTGAACACTGCAGAATACCAACTGATTTTCATGGAATTTGTTGAGCAACTGGACGATATAAAACTGAGTCAAGGATGTTTTGAGCAAGATGGGGCTATATGCCATACGTCAAATGAATCCATGGTTTCTTTGACGATCGGATAGTTTCCGGGAACCTGTGGCCTTTGAGATCTCCGGATTTGTTATCGCTGAACTTCTTTCTGTACGGTTATTTAAAAGACAGGATTTACCCCACACGTCTGCAGTCATTGGACGATCTGAAGCCCAACATCACACAGGATATTCAAGCTATGGACAGCATAGTCCTACAACGAGTGGCCAATAAAATGGAATGACGTGTTGAATTGTGCTTCATTCAGGATGGAGGGCATTTTCAACATGTGCTGTAGAGGTAAATAACACTGGGGAACAAAAAATAATTTTTGAATGTTTCGAGCACTTCATGAGGAAATTCCTACTAATTTTGGGTTAAGAAAAACAAATATAGCAAGGAAAAATTTTATTAGCTCTAGTTTCTATGATATACACAATGTATTAATTACATTAGTTAATTAATTTCATGCATGCTAACAACAATGAAAATGCATTTGATGTTTTAAACTGGTAATTACATGCTAAGAGTTCTAAATTGCTGGAAAAATACTTCGCAGATAGTCGTGTTTGAAGAGAATCATGTGGTGGCCTATTGAATTCGTCGTCTTTTAGCTTGCCCCTTGTGAGGGAGTTCAGGAGAATATCTATACAAAGACCAACAGTAATCCGCAAGCATTACTTCATTCCAACGGCCCTGATATCTTTGTTCCCTAACAGAAATGTCATGATGGAATCTCTCCCCATAGTCATCACTAACAGCTCCACAACTAGGGAAAAAGTCTAGGTGGTAGTGGAGAACATGGATCTTAAGAAACATGTTGCATCAAAGGTTACAGTATTTTTGCAGGAGCACTGTCACCAAATGCTTGTAGTTGTCATCTCTTTTGCCTAAAAATCTATTAACAACACCCTTGAAGGCTTCCCAAGCTTCCTTTTCTTTCACCTCCAAAATTTGTTCAAATGCAGGTACCTCTACAAGTTCTCCTATTTGTGGTCCGACAAAAATGCCTTCCCTAGCTTTTGCATCACTTAATTTCCAAAATTCCCCTCTGATTGTGTTTTGTTCTGTGCCAAATCCCAAAAAGATTCCCCCAAATTTAAAATCTTCACTCTAAAAATGAAATGTCACTTTATCTTCAAAACAAGAGCTAATCTATCATATTTATGGCGATCTTTTAATTCAGCAGATGGAAATACATGTAAATTCATTACTTTTAAGCCCGAAACATTTTCATTGTTGCCCATTGTAATCTCCTAACATTCCTCTACACTTTTGATATAATGAGTTGACGCTAATACAGTTCCTTTTGAAACATTTAATTAAATAAATGTGTCAGTTCTATGTAATATACATGTACATATATACACATATATCCTAATGTTTGCTTGACGTAGTGTAGCTAAGGAACCGACCTATTAACGCTTGGCTTTCATAAAGTTTTTGGATGCCTTTCCTTCTTGAAATATTGACACCGTTTTCCTTACTCTTAACGTTTTAACATTCCTAAACCACTGAACTGTTTTGACTTGCATCCGATTTGGGAAGCTTGCAAATACATACCTCTGATGTTTTTAATTATTTTCATTCAAGCTGCAAAGTATCACTTCGTGTTTACCTGCACTGTTCTGCCACTTAACATTTATTTAATATTTAAGCTTGTATACATATGTTGGATACCCTGGTTACCTAAGTTAATATCACATTAATATTTATTAATAAATTATTTAATAGTTATGTTGCTCTAAGGATTTAGATGGTCAGAAATAATTAATCCTAAATGCCTAGCCTATCAGTTCGATTTGCTGTTAAACATCCACAAACGTTTTCTGCTTCCTCAATCAGGGAAGACCTGACTCAGCAGCCGCAGTGCAATGTGCCAATATTGTCGCCAATCTCATTTGGATTCGGCCAATCGGCAAACACAAGTGACTTGGATGCGTCTCCACCATTTGTGCAAATGTCTAAGTAGAGGTGAAAGTCTTTGCTACAGAGAGGTAATGAGCTGGACATGGTGAACAACTGCGGGAAATAGTTTAGCACATATAAGCTATTCCTTGCCATTTCATAACTGCTATCTTAGTGAAGAAAATTGATACATACAGCTTCTTCATTTAGGCTGATCCTCTTAATTTTTTTTTTTATTTCTGCTTCGGTTAACCCTTAGCACAACACGTTTGCTTCTTAAATTCCATTGTTTTGCATATGTCACGAAAAATATTAAAGCGGGCTTGAGTTTGCTTCTTTTATTGACTACAATTTCGGAATTATAAAGCAAAATAGAGAGAAATACTGAACAGAAATAAAATATCAAAGTTCCTTACACGTTTCAAGAACAGCTGTCAGTATTAGTATAAATAACAGCTATATTTAAAAACGTAAAATAAACGCAAGGCTACTATATATTTATAAACCCTTTGGTTATTTACCTTAAAATTTGATGCTGTGAATAACTGAGCAATATATGTTTGCAATTAAATTTCTCCTAGTTATTTCCCTACTTATTACATAGAGATAAATTATTTATATAGACTTTAAATTCCGAAAAATCAATTGTTTACTTCAACTGTTACTGTAATGCATTTGTTTAAGGTTGTTTATGATGTGGATCACATCATAACTTAGTAATGCTAATCACAAATTCAGAATTATGATGAACTTAACATATACTGAATAAAATGAACACGATTATTGTGAATCATAAAATGTGATTCTTCCAAAAATAGTTAAGACCTTTATATAAGTTTTCCACATTATTTACACCTTTTAGGTATAAGTTTCTTCCATTTTATGGTTACAAAATTTGTTTTTGTTAGAGCTTTCCATCAGGATTTAAAAAATATGTGACCTTAATGACTTCTTCAGATTTTTCCGGTGACCCAATACGTACTTCTCCAGTGCATTTAGAGATGATAAGAATAATTCAAGGGTACTAAGTTAGGGATGTAGGACAGATGATAAAACATATGCCAGTCTCAGTAAATTACTATCCAAACCTTGTTTGAAGTTTTTTGTTACGAGGTTGATATTCCATTCATATTTCTTCGCTTTTTAATGTTTTATTCAACGTCTTACAACCAAACAAGCTGGTACCACGGTAAAGTGTGGCCAAAAAATCTCACCAAAGATGGGTTGGTTATAATGGAGACTTCTAGTTACTCCACATCATCCACATTCACTTCCATCCGATCTTTTCTGAATCGGAAGTGTTGGCGATGGGTCTGTGGGGTTGTGCCCGCATGGGAACTTTGCGCACTGTAACTGCTGTTTCGGCATATGCGTGGCGTCGGAGTCGTCAGGTCAGCTGGGACGAGCCAGTGTTGAACACCGTGAAGTTGGAGGCTGTGCGGCAAATCCAGGCGCCGAGATGAATCTCCAGCTCACATTAGGGAAATTCAGGCTGACCCTTGGCCCTAGTTGCAGCACACGCGCAGAGTGCTCCCATCTCATCCCTTACTCCAAGGGAAGACCTGTCTGAAGATTCACTGTTTAATCACCTCTTTTTTTAATCCAATCCAACGTTTTAAGAGCACTCAAACTTGTAACGCGCCTGGATTGAATGAATGAATGAATGAATGAATGAATGAACGAACGAACGAATTCCTATATTTCCTTTAAGTGGAACATAGGACAACCTCGAGGTTGGCAACGGCTTGGATATCAGAGGTTTCCTCATCAGAGAGATTCCAGAATGAGTGATCAGCCCAACGCCGGAACTGAAAGTACGAGAGCGATGAGGTGATAAGAAAGATGATATAGCAATCAAGGGAATGCTTGTGGGGGAAACCGGAAGACTCTGGGTAAACCCGCCCCAGCGCCATGTTGTCCTCCACAAATCTCACTATGCGGTCGCCTGGAATCGAACCCGGGCCACCTTGGTGAGAGCAAAGCGGTCTAACCACTCAGCTATGGCACGGCTGATAATACTGATGATCCGAAATTTAGAGGGATGGTGGTGGTTAAAAATGTGATACGTCAGCATTGCAATTTGGAACTCTAACATAAAAAGCAGGTTTTCTTGTGCATTCTGGTAATAGTTTTCAAACATTTTCAGCGGCGTTATGGGATCGAATTTTGTTTCAAACTTGACACAATGCAAAGTAACTTTTTCAAAACTCCCTGGGGTTTTTCAAAACCCTCTCTCTACCTTTCCTATCTCTCTCAACTTCAGATGGCTGTAGCGGAACATCTGTAGACTATCTCAGAATCCGAGCTCAAGCAATGCTATGAGGAGTGCAATAACAGACTCTAGCCCTATTAACTTCCCAAGGCAGTTAATTGGAAGGGGGCGATGTTCATATTTTAGCTTATTAGAATTAAACAGGTAAGCAATTCCTCATTAGGTTATTTGCACAACTTGAACAATACTGTCACCCGATCACACATCTCCATATTTAACTGAACTCTTTATGTTATGAGTTCCTGCACGGACATAAGCTGCATTATCAATTAACTGACTCATCGTCCTTGAAATGGCGGTTATGCTTGATGACGCCTTTAGGAACTGTTGATAGAGCCTACAAGTTTCTTGCACCTGTTTGCTTTCCTTTTGGGTGAGAAGTAAAACTTTGCATTAGTACACAAGATCTCAGTTTTTCATTCCACTTTGATAGACACTTGGCAAAAACACGAAATCAGTGAAAGAGTATGATTCCGTAACCTAACGTGGGTGTATATGTAATCTTTTGTTTATCACGGAATATTTGATTCAATATCATTAGTAAATGTCTGGTAACTAATTAGTACTACGCTGTTTGTAATATACAATTTATGGTCTTTTTATTCTTATATGTAAACAAACCGAGCGGGATGGCTCAGGCGGTTTCGTCTGTGGACCGCATTCGGGAGACACAGGTTCGATTCCCGTGACCGAACTGCCTGATACATGGCTTCGGGGGGTTTCCCGGGTCGCTAAGTCAACGCTGGATAGGTTAATTAACCCCCCGAATTTCATGCCCCTCCTTTTCATCTTTATTACCATTTCACATCATCTCTCATCCGGTGGTCTCAATCAGGGTAGAAGTGTTGGCGGGTGCCTCGGTGGTGCAGGGCGGGATCTAAGATAAACTACTTCCTCCCCCGGTACATCCGTTGTCGTTCTCCGCATTTCTGCTGGGACTATTTCGGGACCGCCAGCCAGTGACTTTTGGGGCTCGGCTGCTGGACTCGTTGCCGTTCGGCAGTGGGTAAGCGTGTCCGTTGTCCAGGCCTGTCGGAGGAAGTTTCTATTTAAGTAAGCAGTAGGAACCCTGACCTCTGTACTGTCGTGGCTCCTTAGGACGGCTACCCTCTGACTTCTTTCGCCTCATCTTTCCTCCCGGGATGCCCCAATTGGGGGCATGGGCACAGTAGGCACACATGGTGGCCTACGTAGTGAATCCTTGCCGTAGTGAAATCCTAAACCTATATGTAAAGAAAGAGTTTGCAC
>CM060949.1:82060567-82168067 GCA_030765055.1 Mantis religiosa
AAATGACTTTTTCTTAAATTTCCGAGAATGAGTCTCAAGAATACAGTATATTTCATCAGTGTTATACTTAATAGACCTCAAAACATGACTGATGTAATAACATTAATAAAAATAAAATAAGAAGAATAAGGTGAAAACCTATGTCAGCATTTACTCAAGTTTTATTATAAATACATTTTTACATACTTTTTAGGTAAAACTATTAATTAAATGTCGTTTGGCATTTTTAAACAAAGTACACTTCGGATTATTCCACTTTTCAATAAGTATATCATTTTGGAAAGTAGTTACAGGCTTTAGAGCTGTAGTACAGCTGATCAAAAAATGCTTCATCAGTAATATTCTGAGAAGATTTAAGAGTTTCAGAGTACTCATGATAAATTGGTAGGATATAATTCATCTGATTCTGTAACTTCTTTAATTTCGTAGGATTGTCTTGGACCATTGTATTTTAGAGGAAATGTCATATAAATAAATGATAGTTTGCCAGATATTTTCCTTCTAATGTCCAAAGTGTCATAATCCTCAATACCACCGTAAGTGCATTTAAAATATATCTAAAACGGGTGGTCTTTAAATGCTTTCATGCATGTCACCTTTTACCCACATTCCGAAACTGTTCTCTTCTGTTCTTTATCGAGAAAACGCTTTGCAAGATGAACATGTTAGCTGTCATTTTAACAACATGAAAAGTATTACGTAAAAATGAAGTTAGCTTCAGTGAAGCAATAAATATTACATAAATATTTATTACTTGGCAACGAAGTGTGTTGACTGAAATGTTTGTGAAATCGATCTCAATTATTAAGAAGAACTGACATCATTTTATTATGATATTTATACTATATTTATATTTTTTCTTATACTATATTTGTGCAATAATGAAAAGGATTCTTTACTCTGATTCTTTTCACTAACTCCATCCACTGATCTGGAACATAAATCTAAGCTGCTTGCCTTTTTTCCCCATTCCTTTAAAAGGCCGAAGTCACGGACACAAGGCACAAATGTATGACCGGGCATTAGATGGCAGGCACAGAGTATGAACAGGTGCCCATTTTTGATATCATACGAATGGCATATAACAAAATTCAATAACTTCAACTCTCTTTATTTAGTGTAATAAGATTGATTGCTGGAGGATAGACCAGCACAAGAAAAGATAACTCTCTGACGCAGCAACAGAGGGCAGGACTTAACGCAAACTATTTTATTTTGAGGGTTAGCCCGTTTTTCCGGGCATGTCTTCAATTATAAAACATTAAAATCTGAATATTGGCTCCATTTACAGTGATAGTATAAAACATCGACGTCCTTAACAGGTGTATTACAGAAAATATAGTTAAGCATTGTTCTCTAGATCCTAACACAAAATATATTTTAGAGACGTTGAAGCGTACCATGCTATATTTTTAAGAAGCTCGTTTTTTCGTTCACTGCATTGGAAGAAAAATATAAGATTGCTTATCTGATACTTAAGGTAAGTATTTATTCCTTTAAGTGTGGTGCCTTTAGGGAAATAAGATGATGCGTATGAATGTTGCCCTTGTGTGAAAATAAATAGGGCCTTCAGAAAAGATGCGAAGAATTACCCGGTTCGTTCATTTCCTGGGAAATGCGAGAATAATCCCATCGCGAATTCTCAGCAGCATCTGCTTCTAATATTAAACAGAACGTTAAGTATTCAAATATCCGTCCCTGTGGAATATCTGCACAGAAACCCTTCTTTCTCTTCCGATGAACTGAGGTAACAAAAGATAATCGCACGTGACTCTCATCCGTGATACTGTGGTGCTCACCAAACCTACAATAATTATGCCTGAAACTTAAAGCAGAGGAAATCAAACAAGGGCTGTACATTGATGCTGGTCTACTTTCTCTGAAATGCTGTGTATTTCCATTATTCAACACTGAGAGGCTATTGCACTGTATTGCTGAGTAAGTAAAATGTTCCACTGGAAAGGCTAGCCAAATGAAGATGACCAACCTAATATCTAATAGGTATACAGACGTGTGCAAATTCTTAGACTCAGTGGTGAACATATACCGTTTATTTTCTATTTATTTAACATAAATAATATTACAAAATATTTTTCAACTCTTAGTATTTTTATTTTTTATGCATTCCTTTAGCCTTTATTACCATTCTGATGCGTTTAAGCATGCTCTCTACAAGGGTGGAGCACTTTCCTTTATTTCTTCATCTATGTGCCAAATGCTTATCAGGCCCTCAATAAGCTGAACTTTTGTTGTTATTTTCAATTTTTTCAGTCTCTGTTTAACGATACCCCAAAGATTCTCAATTGGATTTAAATCAGGGCTATTCCCCGGCCATGGTATTGCTTTTACATTGTTTTCTTTGAGGAACTGTGTTACAGATTTTGCTCTATGGCAGGAAGCACTGTCATGCATGAACACAAAATCACCATTTGGAGAGCATTCTTTACTTTGCGGAAATAGTCATGTTTCTGCTCCATATATCCCACAACTATGTATAATCTTCCAGGTCCATGAACAGACATACAGCTCCAGACCATTTTTGATGTTGGGTGCTTTAACTTTGATCGACACACTGAGGGGAAAATGCTTCTTTATCTGTCCTCACATATTGGCTGCTCTCTTCACATACTTCAAACATGGATTCATCTGAGAAAATTACCTGAAACAATAAAAACTTATATTAATATTAAACAGTTTTAAGATTGCTCAAAGATACTATAACAAAACCAGCAATGAGAGAAACGATGTTTAGGCTGTTTATTTCATTTCCATATCATTTTCATCACATGTGATGAAAATAAAATGAGATGAGAGCATAAAATGGAGGGTTGTGTCTGAGGTACAACTCCTAAGGATGTTCCATTTTCAATTAATGACGGGTAAGTCATTTCCGAAACCTTTTTCATTCGATCACAAACCTTCAGATTGCTAAATTGTTTTAGTACTTACTAAGTGAAGACGAAGAATACAAGGCCAACAGCAAGCAATGACAACATCACGATAGAAATACAGGCGATCAGTCAAAATGGACTACTGTGTAATCAAAGCTGGTTTCTGAGATACATAGAATGTTTTCCGTTGAAGGTTATCAATTTCAACATCTATTGTGAACCAGGTAAGTTGTTGACTTTTTTGTGTAATTTACGTCCTCCAACGTTAAGTCATATCGGACGATGAATGGAATCGGTGTAATGATGCTCAAATGAGCCTGGGGTCCCTTGAGCTTAGACTTATCCGACATTCGTCTTTCAGGATAAGGGAAACCCCGTAAAAAACCTTATTCAGGTAACCCACCCTGACCGCGATTCGAACTCGGTACTTCATGAACGTGAGGCAGACATTCTACCACCACCCTACCGAGGCGGGCGAACCAGGTAAGTTTAGTGTCAGTTTGTACAATAGTTCCAATATACCTGTTACTGGCCGGTCCTTCAGACGTAATTCTGGCGGGGAACGCGCCCATTCTGGCCCGTTCCACAGCAGCCGCGGGGCGGTCCAGTCGATCAAAAAGCTGTATTAGCTCCTTTGAGAATATTCAATCTATATCACATCTATCAATGTAACATTAACCTAAATATTTACCAGTATGCATAAGATGAGCATACAGAATGTGAAAAATGGGAGAATGAAGTTACGTTCCGAATTGGATTAATGCAACCACCCTATTAGCTCTATCATAACGTCTTTATAGTTTAAAGGATAATGGTACTAACGAAAGCACTTCTGCTTATTCCCAAAGCTAGACAAAAAATACTCTACAATTCTTTTAATGTATGGCAAAATCGAGGTACTATGGTTACAATTGTAGATATTTGTATTGATATTTCAGAATGATGTAATGAACAGCAATGTGTCAATATTATTTTTATTGATCTACTTTTTCGGCTTAGTTTTACCTCCATCTAAGTGTAGCACACACAACCCTAACGTGTTTGCTTTACCCAAGATCGCGATGGTTGTTGAAGGATAAAGCAGCGCGAGCTGATCTCGCTGTCGAATGTCAAATTCACTCTTGAGAAAGTAATTTTATAAAAGAAGGAATCGAGATTATTCATTATGTGTGTCACCTAAACATATTTTTTCAAAAAGTAAGAAATGAGAAGGGAAGCATAAATGTGTTCATTGAGGATGTTAGAACGTTCGCCTTTGTGTAAGACATTATTTCACAGCAATAAAACCAGTGTAGGAGCTACAAGTTGACGTCTGCAGATTCCAAATTCAGTGCAGGAAGACTCATTTGTTTTCGGACGCCCAGTGTAATTAACATGCTTGAAAGCACAGTAACGGATTCAGTAGAACTGACCGAGTATCTATGCCAGTCATGTACAGGATTTGTCTGCACAAGTGGTGTATGTTTTAGCATAGCCATTCAGCCTCTGTTTACACTCTGCCTACATGCGCCTAGTTGCACTGGATGTATGCAGTGGGTTCTGCCTTTCCTCACTCTGACACACCCCGTTCAAGATAGGAAAAGTATATTGAAAGTTTAATAACAAATATGACGCTTTATATTATTAGACGCTTCAAATAACAAGGAAGATCTATACTGAAATGTAGCTAAAACTATTTGTTATCTTATTGGTTTAAATAACATGATACGAAAACATTCACGTTTTTTATTACTTTCGGTAGTATATACTTACACCAGGGAAAGACAGCTGGTGGCGGTGTAACGTCAGTTCCAAATGCCAAATATGCCCCCGAATGAAAGGCGGATTAGCATGTGACGTCACCGCGTTAATTGCTGCTGCCCAAGAGGAAGGAAGCTGTTTGAAGTGTTGGGATTCTGACAGCGTAGGACAGCCAGGGTACTGGGTATCAATAATATGTACAACTTACATCTTGGGTGTTGTAATATTAATGCCGACTGCTTTAATTACACAATTGGTCACAGTTTATAAACAATTACATTTTGGCTCTGTGCTATGAGAAAATACATAAAACTTCAACTAGTGGGTTGTCTGAAGGTTAGGCATGTTAAGAGCAAATAAAATAAAACAAAACATAAAGTAATTTTCTCTGCAAATTAGAAGAGACCCATTTAGAACGTATTTACGTCGACATTTTCCGATACCTTTTGTTTCGGTTTTCTTTAAATAGTTTCTAAAAGGCAGGACGTAATGTCTGGGAAATTTGTAATCGAAGGCTGCATGTTAGATTGTGATCCGACAAAGTACTTCGGGGTTTGGGCTTAACTAATTTCATAACAGAAAAAAATGTTCGCACACATATGTCGAGTCAAATATACACAATATCCGTGCGGCAAATGAATACAACCAGGGAAATATGGTTTGGGGGACATTCTTGTAAATATTAGCCAAGTATTGTTGTGTGTGTATTTATCCTTTGATAAATCGTCACATTGGAAATTAAACAGTTCCATTTGGTACGTGGCAGCTACATTATTGTCATCGAATGTGCTAGACCTGACTGAACCATCAGATTTTGTACTCACATCGCCATATATATAGGCAACTTGGTACCACACGGCTCTTGCCTGACGTCACGCGCACTGCAAGTGTCACTCCCGACTGAAATACGTGACAACACTTGAAGCTCTCTTCCTCTGACTTACACTAAGTAGATCAATGCCAGTTTCTACCCGAAAATTCGATAGCGAGCTTCAAAGTTTTGATCTTTTAAGACTACATAAAACAATTCTGAAAAAAAAATCATTTTTAGAAATAGATACATATGTATATTTGTGTTTGTCCGCCTGTGAACGGCATAAATGAAAAATGAAATGTACATTAAGCACCAAACTTGGCATTTAAGTTGTAAACATCTGGTGAACCCATACAGCAAATCCTAAGATACCAATCGCTGATATACTTATCCAAAATAATACTTTCCAAGAATTCGACGCGAAGATTTTAAATGGAATTTTCCATTCCACATAACCACTTACTGGAAAAATGCTCCCTTTATTTTCTCAAAAATGCTCGCATGATTATGATTCATGTTGGACACATTTTAATTACAAATGATGTATATTAACTTTTCTAGGAATAGTCTTTGAAGTCCTTTCTATTCTGATTATATTCTGCATAAGTTGTAACACGAGCACCACCAAGCTGATCCCTCTGACCACCGAAGTATTTCTCATTTTCCCGGTAAATCACTAGTGTCCTTATGTGCAATGAGATATGCACCGTTTGTGTGAAGTCTCAAGTTTTATACTTAAACCACTGTTATTACTAATTAAACTAAAATCGGGAAATATGTGAGTCTGTTGAAGAATTTAAGTACTTACTATAGTAAGTCGCCACAAACGGTTCACATCTCATTGTATATGAGAACACCTAGTTTAGCGGGAAAATGCGAATCAGTTGGAGAATTTAATGTCATACTGGCATGTTGGCCATAGTAGCTCAATGGTTGAGAGCAATCTGATGCAGACCAGGAGATCTCTGGTTCAAATCCCGGCTATGGCAATGTATTCTTCGTGTAACTGTATCTGTCGAAATCATCCACACGGCTAGTGTGGAAGAATGTTCATTTCCATAAACATGGTCTTATTTATTAGTTTCATTCTACGCAGATTAATCCTTTTACTCAGAAAATGAATGTTCAATGTGTCCATAAATAAGAATAGAGTTTAGTGAGATATCCATATAGTTTTTAAATCTGCATTCCTCTGGTTTTAACCATGTTACGGATTTCTTTACTTGTTATCTACATAGGATGCGGAAATTCAAAATCAGAATCTATTATTCTATGTTTGAATGAGGGACACTTGGGAAGGAAATATATCGTTTTTCATTTCCCTCTCAATCTTCCATGCATGTGGTGGATAAAGTAAACATTGTATATATAATTAACGTCCTCCAAGATTAAGTCATATAGGACGATGAATGAAACGTGTGAAGTGCTGCTCAAGTGAGTCCGGGGTCCATGGAGCTTAGAGCTTCCTGACATTTGTCTTTCAGCACATGGGAAAACCCCGGGAAAAAACCTTATCCAGGTAACATACCCTAAGATTCGAGCTTGAGGACTCAAGAACGTGAGGCAGACACGCTACCATCTACACTAGCGAGGCAGACGTGGTTTTATATATAATAACCTACTTATTTATTAATTTAGCCCTTTAAATAATTAATAACATTTCTAAAGAGTATTTATTTATTATTAACCATTAATTTCCATGCAGTATTAATTTTATTTCATTGAAACCAATACTAAAACCTGTAACACATACTTTATTAACACGCAAGATTATACTAAATTCTAAGAATCCCAAGTTCCCGAGTGTGAGTATGTGCGTGTATCATTTGTAAAACGCCGTTTATTTTAGGGGGACTTCGAAACCGTGTATTGCAGGTGAAATCTCGGATGAACTTTTTGGATACAATACAAAGTGGAAATGGTAGAGGAAGTAAAAGCATTTTGACCTTTCGAACTATCGCATGACACTAAAGTTATGAAACCCAGATATGTTATTATCGTTTTGCTGGTGCATCTACTGCTTTCCTTGCAAAGAAACAGTGTTTTATTTAAAAACGAATTTTTAATGTACTATAACTATTAGCTTCTATGTTTTAGAGGACTCGGGCTTAGCACAGGAGTGCTCGTTGTGCAGCACACGCTTCCTTGTCCTACATAGGTTGTTTTCCCCACATCAGTGTCCAAGGCAGCGAGCAACAGACGTAGCAGTCAGTGGCGTTGTTACTGATGTTTAACGTATCTTGTTCTAAGTGAAGCCAGGCCACAAAAACTAGAAGAAATGAAAGCATCTGTTAAATATGGCCCTAATGTGCTACAGTTTTCTTGTCGAACTTATTTGAAAAAATATGAAAGCATTTTAGTGAAGGCGATATCCGGTAAGTTTACTAGTTGCTGCGAAGGAATTATTTCCCGATTTAGTCGATTTATTTGCAGCGGTCAGTCTCTTTCGAGGTACACTAACGAGACGCATAGGTGAATTGTGTTGTGATTTGGAAGGGCAATTAAAGTACAAAATAAGGTCATTAACATACATGTTATTCTCTAACCCTGGACGAATCGGTGGACAGATCTCACAAGACGCGGTTAATTGCATTTCTGAGGGGATTTGATAATGAATTAAATATCTTATTTATGATACAATTGTGACGGTGGGAAGGACAACTGGTAGTTGGAGATTTATATCGTTTCTCTTGCTTGCGTTACGTGTTCACAGTAAACGTCATACTTCTGGAAAAGTATGCAGAAATTCTACAGCAACTACATGGCACATTCTCTTCGCAATTTGAAGATATAAACCATTTGAGGCAAATATCCAATTATTTTGCACTCCTTTGAAGTTTCCATGTAGTGAGGCCCCACACGACAGTAAAATGTTCTGTGAAGGAAGAATGGGAAATATTTCAATCTTTGCTCTGTAGTGATATCAGAGATTACGTTTGTGTCTAATTTAATGGCAGTCTTTGGCTCTACATATATCTGCGAACAAATCTTTTCAAATATGAACTGTATCAAAAGTGAGTATCGCAACAAGATCAGAGATGATCACCCATGATGATCTTTCGAGACTGTGCACTTCGTTTTTACACCACCTATTGCAGACCTTGTAAAACATAAATTTTGCCACAGACGTCATCCTAAGAAACATTAGTTAGTAAGAAGTAAACTATGAATGCGAATAGCCCGCCTTGGTATCGTGGTGGTAGAGTGTCTGCCTCACGTTCAAGAGGTCCCGAGTTCGAATATCGGTCAGGGTGAGTTACCTGGATACGGTTTTTCCGGGATTTTCCCTTATCCTGAAAGACGATTGTCGGGTAACTCTAAGCTCTAAGGACCCTGGGCTCATTTGAGCATCATTTCGCCCATTCAGTTCAACGTCCGACATGACTTAAAGTTTCAGGACGTAAAATTACAACAAAAAACTATGACTGCGATTGCTTATGATATCCTAAACGTCAGAACGATAGCGATGTTCCGCCACTGAAACTCAGTAACCAGAAGTAAGCGCGCGATTCTATCGCAGCGTGTGAAAAGAGTAGATTTCATCCTCCCCTTTCCTGCTTTTATTTGAGCACCCCAGCCTTAGCATATGTTCGCTTTTCTTCAACTTTCCAAGCTGATTGTCTTACCTGCCACATCAAACAGAAGATTCTGCTTAGAAATTAGTAGAAATGAAACAAAAGCTTTACATTAGACTTTCCAGAAATGCCATTTGGAAATTCTGATAACACTTCAGATCTTTATTTACACAACTCTATAAACAAACAGCAGTACTTAACCGAAATAGCTTAAAAGGAAGCATTAGATTAAATATACCTATACACGAAATTATCTCCAGTTTTAGCGATTTCATGTTTTTGAAGAAAAAAAAAATGTTTCTTTCATTGGATTTATACCACAAATGAAATATTTTAGTATATTCATTGTATTTAATACTTCTTGCTACTACTCGAGAATAGCTCCGAAAACTAATGTAAAGTTTAAACCTCCCAGTACTTGACTGGTACAACATTTTCCACAGCAGAGTAGCTTGATAAACGCCCAGAGAAAGCTTTTTATTTTCCTTTGTGTCTCTCTATGTATGGTTCACTTTTAGTTTGTAGGACACAGCTGACGTAGTAGTTTCTTTGCTTCTTGTTTTTATTAATCCATTGTGCATCGTCTATTGTGCACTATAGAGACGCCCTCGTTCTTTTCGGGACTCCATTCGGTACTCCAATTGAAAACGTGTTAACTTGAATGGTCAGCTTCCTTAGCTCCCGAATTAGAAATATGTATACACTATTTCTGGTAAAGTCATGTGTTTAGTCACTACTCTTGATTTTAGGCAGTTGATTGAAGAGGTACCAACAGCTGGAGAGTAGGAGTACAGTGACTAGCCACGATGGCCTTGTACATTTACGAATATAAAGGCAAATCATCAAGATAATGTTAAGAACAGGCATGGGGATTTCCAAGCACCAAATCCGGGATGAAGGAGTTAAGGTTGAACTATCACTGGGCTGGGATGTCGCAGACAACAAACCGATCCGCATATCCGATAAAGTTTTCTGGCATTTATAGAAGGTACTTGATCTTTCTGTGATCCTTGGTCCTCTGTTATTTTGGATCATTTATAATACAATGTTCTGTTGCTTTGAAGCAACTGCTGGATAAATTTTATACCAGTTTATGGGCATGCATAACCCGTAAGAAATGAATAGGTTGACCCTAAAATACTAAGAGAATTGCAAAACTGTAGCAAAGTATAGTCCTCTACAGATGCCATTATACATTTTAAATTATATTTTAGATAAACTAAAAAATCTCATAAATAATTTTGCTGTCCAAATAAATGTTTAATTATGGAAACGTAGAGTCAGAATGAAAAATTCAATGCCATAGCCGGGATTTGAACCACGGATCTTCTGGTTTCCGTCCAGCCGCTCTACCATTGAGCTACTATGGTCAACGTGCCGATATGACATTAAATTCTCCAACCGACTCATATCGGCACGTTGGCTATAGTAGCTCAATGGTAGAGCGGCTGGACGGAAATCAGAAGATCCGTGGTTCAAATCCCGGCTATGGCATTGAATTTTTCATTCTGACTCTACGTTTCCACAATTTAGCCTACACACGGCTAATATCAAAGAACAATTAACTTAAAAATGTTTAATTGATGGAAATTAATCGTTTTTCCACACTAACCGTGTGTAGGCTAAATTGTGGATAGGTACAGTGTGATCCATATAAACCTGAACCATTTCCATAGGCTATAACTTTTGAACCAATAATAGAATACATGTGCAACAGTAGGAGAATATAATAAAGAATTGGGAGCTTACATTACACTATTTACATCTCTGAGAGAATGTTGGAAGTAACCTCCACCAGCATCATCTATACATGCTTGCACTTGTCTCACTATATTCTCTGAGAGATGGTTATTTCAGCAAGATGGGGCAATGTACCATACATATAATGACACCATGAAACTTGTAACCAGTTTCTTTGATAATCGAATAATCTCAAAAAGTCTGTAGCCCTCCAGATCCCCTGACCTAACCTCACTGGATTTTTCCTTCTAGGGGTATTTTAAAAAATAGAGTGTACAAGAATATTCCACAGACAATTGACGTTCTCAAGGAATCAATTGGAACCGAAATAAGCAACATTGGTGAGGATAATCTCCGTAAAACTTCAGAGAATATGGTGAAACGAGTGCAAACATGTATGGATACTGGTACAGGTCACTTCAAACATTTTCTCTGAGATGCAAATAGTGTTTAATGTAATCTCCCAATTGCGTATTATATTGTGAGTTTGTGGGTTCGTGAAATTAAAAGTCCAATTGCACAAACTCAAAATGCTCTTTGTTTCCACCAAATTACATTTGAAACGCTTGCCGATTACATAGAATTACTTAGCGCACACAATTGCAATTCACCAGTTCGTCTGTCACAGGTCCACTGCACGCTCACAGTTACGTACAACACCTCTGATACACGTACACCGTCTTCCAGTCCGTCCACTCACTGGGCGCTCCTCACGGCTACTCGCCAAGAACAGACTTACTCACCAACTGCAGCCCCTTTTTATAGGAATATCGCTGTTTCTCGAAGTCTCGCGATTCGGTGAATCATCCTACAGGTTCTAGACGTCAAGGAGGGGGAAAGAGATGGCTAACGATGTTTTTTCAACCACCCCCCTCGTTACCACTACAAGACAAATGGGTAGGCGGTACCGAATATTTCCCGGCTGCTGCTGCTACCCTGCTGCTGCTAGCTGGCCGTGCCTTCCGATAATTAGGTGACAATATTCTCCCGAAGTTGCACGTGTGTCTTATTGGTTCAAAAGTTATGGCTTATTGAAATGGTTTAGGTTTAGATGGTTCGCCTTATAGAATAGGAGAGAAAAGTTCAATGCCATAGCTACCATTTGAACTACGGATCTCGCGGTCTTCATACGGTTGCTCTTAGCCATTGAGCTACCATAGCCAACAGGCTAACCTGACATTAAATTCTCCAATGCCTCGTATGTTTCCCGGTAAACCACTACGGGCTCTCATATACGATGAGGTAAGCACTGTTTGTGGCGAACATGTCATTCTGTCGGTAAAAGAATTTCGTTTAAATTACTGCAAAGTGTAGCAGAGTAACATGACTACTATTGACTATGTTATTTATACCTGTACTCAGTATGTATACCTAGATCAAAATTTTAGATCTGAAATGCATAAACACATGAGCTTTTGGACTTTTGTACTTCGGTACATTAAACTTATCCTAACTACACTTCTTGTTTTATGTTTACAGACTTTCTGCTTAATTGCTCACCGTATCGTAAAACGAGACTTGTATTTTAAGAATCTATTTGGATTTGTTTGGTTCCCATATTTATAAAACCTAAATATCTGAAAGCGGTTTATATTCATTGGTATTGGTGTAGGTATTCATTAGAACATTTTACATAACATTTTATTGTACACAATAAGAAAATATAACACAATAATACTTCTACAAAGAGAATGTTGTACATTAAAAGATACTTAAACAGTTAAATATACCAAATAATACTTGGACATATAATTGGAACTGTAACCACATTAATATGCGGCTGACAATTTTACCATAGTAGTTTACCAAACCAAATGCAATGCTCTAGCCCGTAATTCAAAATGTTCAAGTGTGAAGTGCATCCCATTAAACTCCCTAGTTACAGAATTACGAAAGCGTGCTGAAACTCGCATTACAATGCATACTGCTCACGTATAACCTATACCGTCGTTGTCTTCGTTATCTTTGGTGGGCGATGTGCTCATATCGTTTGACTTCCTCTGTTACCGTGTAGCGCTCATTGCGGACGTGTATTCTAGGCTTTACTCCCACGTATTTCCCAAATGTTCTGTTATAAGTCTCACCCAACATAACAAGTATAATCCTCAATAGGTGCACCAGGCTAGTGAAAACCCACTGTAAATGCATATAATTCCAACACTGGAATTAACAGGTATTTTATATTACGAGGACTGTTCAATAAACAATGATCACAATTTTCATTGACAACGTACCTTTACTCATCCTCATAATTTTGAAGGTCCTTCTCAAAATAGTGTCCCCTGAATGCGATGCACTTGTCCCAGCGGTTCCGCCAGTCTTCAAAGACATGCTGGAAACAATTTTTGAGAGATTCTTTAAAATTGCCTCCGCAGCCTTCACCATTACTTCTGATGATGGATAATGACTCCCACGAAAGCGTTTCTTCAAGTTAGAGAATAGAAAAAGGTCACATAAGGCTAAATCCGGACTATAGGGAGGGTGAGGGATGCACTTCACGTTGACTTTTTCATGATATTCAGCAACAACTTTGGCAATATGCAGCCGCACATTATCGTGGTGCAGCATCCAGCCTGCTTCACGGAAATGTGACATTTTGCGCCTAAATTGGACTTGCAATGTTTTCAGGACATCCCTGTAGTATTATCCAGTTACTGATGTGTGTACAGGTACAACATGCTGATAAACCATTCCATGCATATCAAAGAATGAGATGACCATAACTTTCCCAGCAGAAGCAGCCACTTTTGCTTTTTTGGGGGTTGGTGATGAAGGAGATTTCTACACTGAGCTTTGCTGTTTACTCTCAGGATCAAAATGATGTAGCCAAGTTTCATCAGCAGTGATTACGTTTGAAAGAAACTCCGGATCTTCCTCTAACATCAACTTTAGTTGCATGTTACCTCCATTGCAGCAGTAGGCGATACAGAAATGTCTGAACTTTCCTGGTTCTCTTAGGCGGGAACCAGGAGTACCAACAATGAAACTACTGTGGCGTGTTTGTTTTACATTAAACTAATAGAATATAATAATATATAATTTTAGTGCGAAAAATTATGACCGTAAAAGAATATTGACCACTGTTTATTCAACAGCCCTCGTACATATTGTCACGTAATTTAAATGATACTATCGGAGCAATATTCACTTCTATAGCATTTTTGAGCAAGAAAAAAACGTGTACTGACTGACTGGGATAGATACTGAATAGTGAATTAAGTAATCTCAAAGGAGCTTATATTGTGATGTACTGTAAACTCAAAAGATGATTCCAAAATAAGATCCCACCCGTGAGACAACGAATGTTATGTTCTACTTAGCCTTTCCCGCAACATTGCAGATTCTGTGCTAGCACTGATTACACTAGCATATGATAAAAGATTTACCAGAGCTACTCTGATATTGTTTATGTCAAACGTTTCAGATTTCTCGGTGTAACTGTACATGGATTTATTGATCAATTTTCATGAAATTTAAAACGCTTATACATATTTTCAAGAGCATAGTGGTGATATTAATTTCAAAATCAACAAAATATGTGGATATTTGTTCTCTTGGACATTCAATATTATATATTAATTATTAATAGAAAAGCGTTCCGTTTTCTGCGTGGTTGAGCAGGCGAAAGTAACACTTTAATCGAATCTAATCTCTGAAATTTGCTTAGGTATTTTGCTTTAGGCTGCTTATTTATATAATTTTAAAGGCTTTCAGTCACTAAAAGCTAATTTTAAATAAATGTTTTTCTAATTGAAAATACTATACACCTATATTTGTTAGGTGTAAACGAGGTATATATTTGTTGCAAGAATTTGACGTTTCTGTACACTCCTACAATTACATATTCTCTTCAATCTTTAAGGTTCCTAAAAGATTTTCATTTTGTAGTGAATGTTTAAGCGTAAGATACCCTTAAATTTGTTAAATAATATACGTTTGCAATTTATGTTTCATTGATTAACACAAATTATACAAGCCACACCCTTATTAATAATTTTTCATCTACAAACCCACTTAAAATAAGATTACATTTTCCAGCCTTTCCTTCTGTGTTCTACCTGTGTACAATATAGGTATTCTCGTAATATACTTTCTAATCACTGGAGCACTATATTTATATTTAATTAACTATACGTAAATTCATATAACCATAAACAAGGAAACTCTTAACTATTTTCATACGCATTGTAACAACAAATCATTTTAAAACCATAAAACAAAGAAACACAGAAATGTTGCAAAAGAGAGTAAGCAAAGAAGTTAATCCCTCGGATAATAAGATAGTGGTGGGTTCGCTAGCTTGTTAGAAAGATTTATCACTTTTCAGAAATAATGACTAGCATTTGTCATACGAAAAAGACCAGGCTAATGCCTCCTTAAAAGAACTGAAACACAAACTTTCCTTTAAGATTTTATCACATAGAAGTAAAGACAATCAAGCATCGTAGTAGTTTCAGTAGAGTAAGAAAATGAAATACATATAGTTGGCTATAAATATTCTTAAATGTGGTTATAAGAAATACTTTTCGTGCAAATGTTGGTTTTTCATTGTCTGGCCCTTCAGAACGACGAGGTTTTGACCTTTCAGGTGATGATATTTTCTTTTAGCTTGCAGTTATTTGAAATGGAGCACTGTGTAATGTTTATCAGGTTCTTTCGCGGATCTCTGAAAGCAAATATTGACATCTGACTACTGTATTTCCCTGACAGAAGATATGTTTGCTTTGAGAAACCCGGTAATAATAGTGAGTGAATGCTTTCCACCTTATCAACGAAGGAAAACACGATTCCTCAGTTAATGCAATGATGCAATACCGATGCATGAAAACCGATTCCATGTTTGCTGGTTTGTAATATGCCTTCACTTGGAAGGAGAGTAGTTAGATGTTCAGTCTATGTTCGCAGGATACTTTTTCATCCCGAATAACAACTACTCTGAGCTGCGGATACGATAAGGGTGAGTAAGAAACCTTTAGAAGAGCATTAACTTTAAAAAAAATGTAACAAGGATTCAAACTATCACTAGCTATCTGTTGGCATCTGTGGCCCAAATTTAGCTTCATTCCCGTGACAGGATAATGGGTGTTGTCCAGGATTTCCCGAATTACTAGGATGAAAGGATATTTGCATCCCTTAAATTTCTTACCCCTCCATTTAACCTCACTTATTTTTTTCACTGTACGGTTCATCCCATTGGCTATTTCAGAATTCGAAACGTCAGCGCAGATATTGACGTGGATGATAGAGAATTCGTTCTCCTGCAGGACATAGCGCCGCAGATTACAAGACCTGTCATTGGGGAGTATCAAACTGTAACCGTTAGGGACCCTGATCTCTCCGTCTTTTCTCTTCTGCTTCTGTGTCTGGAATGTTCTAATCTCGCCTCTTCCTCCATGTAAGGGGCATAGGCTTTAGAGTTTAGAGGTTGAACTGACACCCCATCCCGTTTTCATAGTCTTAGTCAAACCACATTGGAAAATTGCTATTAGGATTTATTACTGCATTTGTCCCATACAGATCTCACTATTAGTAGGTTTATAAAGTATGTTTCAAGAAAGCATGTGTCTTAATTTTCCTCGTAACAGATATTAAAACATTTAACCAAATATAATCTAATACCACCCATGTTTTTAGACAAGTGTGTTCTGGTATTCTTAGGATTTATTCTCAGGTGTTAACCATCAATTTTCGAAGTGTGAAATTCAGTTTATCTCGAGGTCTATTCGTGAGTCGAAACTCCCCCTCTAAAGCCAGAGAACCACTCCTAAGCAAACTCCATGAGTGTTTCCGTTAGGTCAACACCTTATTTCTAAAAGAGACTCCCATATCTGGTGGAAACGGTTACGCCACATACACGCTCAACCCATTTGGGAATACTGCCGAAAACTTCATTGGGGCCACCGTTGTTCTAACAGACCATTCTACTAACTATCCAGGCTAGTACGAGGAACTTTTAGGTGTGCCTCAACCCTGTCTGGGTGGCATAGCCAACTGCCTCGTCGAGACCAACCCAGTCCGAGCAATTCCCCTATGGGGGAGTTTCAAATGTTCAGCCCGCCGTATTTCTATTAACGTCAGAAGTACCATGTGTGTAAATGGTTCGCACCACAACGGCTGAAGAAGTTGTATCCTGAGGCTGCCCGTTCTGGTTGAGTCAGACTAACCCGATACCATAATTTATTGTATTAAGTGGATGCTTAGGGACGTCTGAGTTTTCCTTGGGCTGCTCTAGCATTGAGATCTCTGTTTACGGATCAGAGTGTGGGAGCGTCTTGGATCTGATGTTGGATTCTGCTAAGTAAAACACACTCGACTATTTAAGCACAATTAAATGTTTCGAAAATTATTATTGTTCACTCGCGTCTAGAAAATGTGTGTGTGTTGTTGAATTCGCAAGTATATCCTATCCGCTGTCACTTTTAGGAGTGTCTTATTCGCTGCACTTTACATTACCTGTATCTATTATATTAAGTTTTACCAGAAATAGTTTCTACTGGTGTGTGCCGCATATTCCATTGCCTCATACATTCCTTCGTTGTCAGGAAAACCCCGTAATTTGGGTCAGTGTTTGCTCGTGTACCTGGCCCGTCTACCTTGGCATCCCTAAGCAACAAAGCTCCACATACCTTACCTTGCTTATAAGAATGTAATGTCATGCATACTGTATTTAATTTGTAGTCATTCGATTGATTTTTTATTAGGCTCTGTAAGGATGGTTTCAAACCACCGCCTACGAAATGGGCCGCCGAAACAAGCATAATTCTAGTAATGTGCCGAAGAACATCGAATCTTCTGTTTTAGTTAGGTATGTCAATAAATAGTGTTGTACGTGGAGTACAGACAACATTCCCGAAATTGGATGTTTTCATGACAAGAGAATAGAGATTTACATATACTACATGACCTGATGGAGTACCAACTTATGTTTTTAAAGGCTGTGGAGAATTGTTACTATACCCTTTGATATTAATGTCTAACTAAATCCTGCAACAAGGAATATTTCCCGATGTAAGGAAACTGACTAAAGTAATTCCGATTCTTAAATCTGGAAATTCTAAGCTGACAAGCAACTATAGGCCTATTGCTGTTTTGTCTACACCAGCAAAAAGTTTGAAAGGATCATTTACACACATATATTTAAACATATAAAGTTAGAAATTTCACCGCTACATGATTTCATGCCAAAAAGACCAATTGTTACAAATCTTTTTAATTTCACTGAGTATGTATCACTAGAACTAGACCATTTTAAAAGTAGATGTAGTATATACTGATTTTCAAAAATCTTTTGATAAAGTTCATCATGACTGTTTACTTGCTAAGTTAACTAAATTTAGTTTTGCTTTTCCATTAATGAAAATATTTCGATCATATTTAAAAGATAGATTGCAGTTAGTATATTATAAGCATTGTATGTCATACCAATTTAATGTTAATTCAGGGATTCCTCAAGGTTCTAATCTAGGACCTTTGTTATTTTTATGTTATATAAATGACTTACCTAGTAGTGTAAAACATTAAAAAATGTTAATGTTTGCCGATGATGTTAAATTGTATAAACATATCAATAGTATTAAAGACTGCATGGAACTTCAACAAGAACTTGATTCTTTATATAAATGGAGCGAAACAAACAAACTTCTATTTAATATTAGTAAGTGTGTAAATGTCCTTCACTAGAAGCAAAAATCCCGTTAAATATGTTTATAATATCAATATGACACGGCTCGTCGAAGTGGTTGAAAATAAATATCTAGGAGTACACTATAACAAATCTTAGATTCAATAGACACATTTACTTAATCGTATCAAACAGCTAAAATTCTTTGGCTTTATTATACAAAATTCCTATTAATTTAAAGAAAAAACGTTAATTCAACTTTATAACTCATGTGTGAGAAAAATGTCGAATTTACGTCTATTAGTTGGAGTCCTAAGATGAAAATGCATGTCAACGCAATAGAAAAAGTACAATAAAACTGTCTAAAGTACATACTATTTAAAAGAACTGGATATTATCCTACTTACACAAATTATGAAACTCTTTTGGAAATACTTAAATTTAAAACTTTGAAGTTTAGAAGAGACATTGCGTGATTAATATTTCGGCACAAAGTATTACATTCGATTATTGATGATATTAATATTACAACAAATATATTATTTTATATACCCAACAAAATAAGCAGATTCAGGAGGCTTTTCTTCACCTCGAAAGCAAATACAGAAATCCATAAAAATTCACCATTACACAGAATTATATATTTATATAATAAACTTCATCATTTCGATGTAGATATTTTCAGAATGTCTGAAAATCAAATCAAAATGCTATAACTACTAACTACTTATTCGCAGATCAGTAAATTACTAAAAATTGGCAATAGTATTATCGTTACTGAATTAGGAATAGTATAATAATTACTTACCATGCCACCTTCACTTTTTTTCTCTTTTTCCTTTTTATTTATCGTTTCTATTACCTATATTTCCCGTTCTATGTTACTTTGTGTATATTTATGCTTTTCTTGTGTTTTATTTGAGTATGTGTATTATTACATGTAAATACCTATGTGCGATGAACATTGTAATTGGACTACAAGACTGTTATGTTCATAAGAATGAATAAATAAATAAATAAATAAATAAATAAATAAATAAATAAATAAATAAATAAATAAATAAATACTCTCTTTCTGCTCAGGCAGTGTCCACAATTGTTGAAGCCACATTAGTTTCAAATTGACACATTGCCGATGAAGTTGTTGCAGAAATCATCTCTATATGGATTCGGGGTTACCATAACAGTCTGCCAACTCAGAGTGTCCGTAAACGTTGGACCAAAAACCCAAGTGTACTACACCGTCGCCTTTACACATTCAGATGTTTTTGTATGCAACATGTCTGGGTAGTTGGCGCCCAGTATCTAAATCAACGCCTACACACTCAACACCGAGAAGGTTTCACAACCTTAATGTGAAATGCTGTTTGTTGACTTATCCATTTAAATGGAAAAGCATCTTACGTAACAAGGTTAGATGGCCAAAGAACTGCAGGGTTCTGTGAGATCTCATTGTTTGAGAATGACGTGTAGGTGTTTGTTACAGAACAGAAGCGGACTATTCTTTTTATAGTAGTTTCCTCTCCATTTCATCCAACATCTAAACGTGCAAAGAAATGCAAATCAAAGATTTAAAATTAATTATCTACTACATTCGCATGACTTTCTAAGCAATCTTCAATGTGTTATTCATACAAAAGCTTATTGTTCTAGTCCAATCCTCTGTTTGCTGTTAAACATAATGGTTAAATAATTCCATTCTCTTAAAATTAGCGACTTAACATGTGTGAATTTACAGGCCTTTCTCTACCACCTTTTGTACAAGCTGTTCTTAAAAATACTTATTTTTATATCGACGCAAAGATTTGTAGAAGTCCTTTTGTTACTTAATCGTATTTCCTTGTGCTTATAAAGGGAATAGGATAATATACCAGGCTAAAGGATAATAAGATCCTTTAAGAGCTGTTCTCTATGAGATGTATTAGATATTCTAAACGCTTTGTATAGATGGAGCATAGTTAAACGAATAACCACCTCCTGCTCAAAAGTATTCAAAAGCCAAAATATTCAAAAAACAAATCATTAACGAGAAATATTTCGAAAATGCTAAAGTGCACAAATAACTGTATTTGTCATAAGCTACGTGATTTAATGAGATGTACTGTTTTGTGCAGTAAGATTTTGTCGATCTCTTACGTTAGCGGTCATACGAAATGAAAAGGTTTTGAATTTTTTCTCAGATAATTCTATATGTAATTTCATATGTAATGAAAATATCTTAAATATTTGATACTTTAATTAAAACCGTTATAATTTTTAATAAAATAAATTTTTAATTAAAAGTTAGCACACAAACCTTTGAACCTCTTTCCAAAATTCCTTTTTTTTCAATTAGGGAACCTCAAAACGTATATTTCTAGCGAAAACTCGGTATCAAATTTTGGAGTAAAATACGACACCTGGTCTAATTACTATGTAGGGATGTAACAGAGAATGGATCAGTAGATGATATACACCTCCAACCAAAGTTCTATCAATACCGGTATGGTGCTAAATTTAAATCATTTAGTGATTTCTGTCCCACCATGTAGAAAGGATAACGACAATACGTGGTACTAAAGCGCCGCTTGCGGAAGCTGTTTGAACAAGATATTTTAACTGCGTGAGTAGTTCTAACTTCCATCCAGAAACACTTAAACAAGGCAAATGGCTCATTTAGTCTTCGTAACTCCTTAACAGCTAATATAATTACGAACACAAACTGAGTGAATAAACTGATTACGAATACATGATTCGCCTCGTAATTAGATCTGTTCATTCCAGCATTCTGCAAATATATCTGCGGGATGGAAGGCACATAGATATCCTCTTCAGTTCCCAGGTATCATATATGATACTCAGATTTCAATTTTTTTTAAGATTCCTAAGCGTGTACTTCTCTCTGGAACCAGTGGTATTATGTTCAATACTTCATGTGGAATGCAATTATCACATGTTTCAAGCTTTACCACTCTACCAGGAGAGGGCAGAGCACTAAAAATGGAGGCTCGCAGCTGTTCCTACACTGCTCGCAGATATAAAGGTAAATTCATAGCTATTTCTGCAGTTTTGAAAACTGTTTTGATTTCTTATGTTTCATTTCAGCATGCTGTTACTATTGGTTATATTGGATAATTATACGACGCATCCATGTGGAGTTTACAGTTTGAAAATATAAAGGTATCATATTTGATAATTTGGTCCGTTAGCACTTCAATGTCAAGCATTCCCAAATTTAATGCTTCTATTTCACCTCGATTTGTAGGCTTCATAGAGGATCAAATGATAACTTTTTTTATTCAGATAGACCCAGATATATCTGATTTTGAGTTTGAGGACAGCGAAGATGAGTTTCCACAGAATGCTGCATTAGATGGGGAAGATGTTAATTCTTTGTCGGAAAGCTCAGATGAGGAACCTCTGAGTCAGTGCCAAGCAGTTGCGACTCCAGCAGAAAGAAGAAACCTAAAGCATTCTTATATTCACACGGACATCTAAGTTTAGTTCCGTTCTACTAACTCTTACTGAGTAATGACGAAGTTTTGTTTTCGAGGTTATGTAAGCCCAAGGGAAATAAAATTATAGTTTTAATGTTCGTTATTCCTGAAGTAATTTTCACATGGTTAAAGTACGTTACTTTAATGCTCAGCTTACTGTATACCTATGATACCTGAATTTAAAAAATACTGATTTGTTTTTACTTTTCTTTTCCAAACAGATTTTCACCAATCCAGAAGTGACCGCAGTCATCGTCTGCTTTCACTCTTCGGAAACATTTTGATTACTTTGATACTTATCTGAGTGACAGGTTTTTTTTTAAATTAATAGCAGAGCTAACTAATTTAAGGGATGTGCAACTTATTGGAAAATCATTTGGAATCGATTTCGATGATCATTAAAACATTCTTTGGATGTTATATTTACACAACAACTTATGGTTATCCACATTTGCAGAAAATGTCGACTCCCAGGTTGTAAGGCATTAACATTCATCAATGTTCTTTCTGCAAAGTATTTCTTTGCTTCAATAATGACAGGAACTGCTTCTTGACTTTGCACAGTTAGTAAAACCAAACATGTATATCTAAGATTATTATAGAGGTACAGAACCACAGTATCATATGTGATACTTCCTGTTGTACCCTTCTAGCAATGAACAAAATTTGGATGCATTATGTCATTTCCTGTGTCTCTAGTGAAATAAAGAACCATGTTTTGTTTTAATGTCACTGTCTGTTTCATTATGGGTCTGACTGCTTCGTAATTAAATCTGTTCATTCCAGCATTCTGCAAATATACCTGCGGGAAGGAAGGCATATAGATATAGTATAATATAGATATATGTAATATTTATTAAAGAGGTGATTCTAGTGTCATTATCATCATCATCACCATCATCTTCGTGGTTTAGGCTGATTAGCCTTTTCGTGTCTCTAATTCTGAATTGGTCTTTCCATCTCTTTGTTAGTCGCCCTGAGGATCTTCTTCCGGTTGATATACACTTCAGCAACTGTTTTATAATTTGGTGGTTTTGCACAGTGTGACAATAGTATTTGGTATTCTTTTATTCCTTCATTAAAATTGTACATATTTACTATTTGGCTTTTGCTATGAGAAGTTTTATAGATGGAATCTCCCTAACCTCTATGCAGGATACACATACTGACAGGGTTTCTGTGTCGAAGTCTTCCACACTAGGCCCCACCATCCCCTATACTAAGTGTTGCTGCTTCCACCTTTCGGGCCCTTGTGTTAATTACATGAGCTCACGTGGCCTCGAAGGTCGCAGTTGTCATGCATTTCTCTGTAAGGGGACTGAATATATCATAAATATTGTGTCCCTGATAAACTTCGCGCCCTTCCCGCAGCATGTAAAACCTACGAACGCTTATTCAAGAGAATATCATTTTCAAATATTGTCCTTGCATCTATGCTGCAAATATTTATTCCGATCAACATAAAGTAGAAAAATAATATACTTTTGTAAGAGTAGTCTGCAGAAGATAATGGTCAATAGAGAATATCATGTAAATGTAGACTTCGGAACTTTCGTAAAATATGCGTGGAATTATATATGTGTGTACGTGTGAGTGCGTGTGAACTCCCGAATTCAAGTCAGATAAAGATCAAATTTGATATTAAAGTATGGAATTTTTCAGTAGGCGAATTTGTGTAAAATACCTTTTGTCATAAATATTCATCAATTGCGAGTACATTTTCTTAGTGCTTGAAAGTTACTTATTTTCGTTTTTGTTTACCCTTACTATAACTCGTTCTTGTAACCTTTGAAGAGCAACTTGTTCCTCCATGACAGTTACCACTTCTTCGGTTTACTTTTTCCTACTTCCAGTAAACTTTAAAACGGTTATTACGCCTGTAAGTTCCAAAAATACTTATTTAATGTGAAATAATTTCTAAACTAAAGTTGCTTGAATAAGAGATTCAATTAAAACGATTTTTGTAAATTTGTAATGGCTAGGGTTGAACTGCTAGAGTTTCGTCGGCTAGTGTTTATTTTTTAACCTTTATATTATTATTGAAATTTTAAATCGGTGCTGTTACTTTTTCTCTACCCGTTTACAGGTTAATTCGTTGCTTGACAAGCAGCTTCAAAGGAAACCTTGAGGTAAAGGTAAATTAATTGCTCCGCAACACGCAATGTGGGAACGGATAACTGCCCTTGGCAGCACTAAATGAGAGGTTCACCGACAGTGATCGATCGGATTTATGAGCGTTTGATTTGGAGCCAATCAAAAGTTTCTCATTTCAGAAGTGTTAGTTGTTCGTTGCGTAAATTGCAAAGTTTTAAGTGTGCAAGTAGCATGCCTATACCACACTTGAACACAAGGAAAGCGAGAGGTGTATTAATAATAAGAATTTTTGACAAACTTTAATTCTTTCTTTTCCGCCCCATTTCTTTTCAGACTTAGGAAGTTATTTAGTGATACAAAAGTTGCAGATTCATTATTTGTACCTAAAACTTAGGCAATCTTATATATTACTTAAATGGTAACAACACTTTATCAACATTCCAAATGCCACAAGCCTTAATAGCTTTCCTAAATAAAAACAGAGGATTTTAGATATTTTATATCATAAATGTATGTAATACAGAAATATGATGGCCTCATTCTATATTCCATTTATGAGATTGTACTAACCCTGTCCCTGACCTCGGACTAGTGGCCAGTCCTTTATTTCTGTTTGCTCTAGCAATTCAGACTGATAAAATTCCAAAAATTAAGTAACCGAAGCTCCACATTTTGAGGCTCCCTGATTCAAAAAGAAGAACATTTTTTAGAAGAAAAAAGGTCCTGAAGTGGTCAGAAACCCCTCCCTCTGTGAACACTATTGCTATAATAATATAGCAATATTCGCATTAGGAAACCCACTAAGCGAACAGCCACGTGAATCAAGTATCAAAGCTGCCCAAAGGAACTGGCGGATTTACAAATAACAGACCTAACGTCGCCCAAACACACGAGGTTGTTCAACAAAACAATGATCACAATCTTGTTTTGACAATGTACTCATCCTCATGGTCCTTCTCAAAATAGTCTCCCCTGAAAGCAATGCACTTGTCCCAGCATTTCTGCCAGTCTTCAAAGACATGCTGGAAACCATTTTTGAGAGATCCTTCAAAATCGCCTCCGCGGCCTTCATCACTGCTTCTGATGATGGATAATGTCTCCCACGAAGGCGTTTCTTCAAGTTAGGGAATAGAAAATGTCACATGGGGCGAAATACGGACTATATACAGGGTGATGGATGCACTTCACATTGATTTTTGCAAGATATTCAGCAACAACATTGGCAATATGCAGCCGCATATTTTCGTGGTCCAGCACCCAGTCGGCCGCGCCGTGGCTCAGTGGTTAGACCGCTTGGCACTCACCAAGGCGGCCCGGGTTCGATCCCAGGCGACCGCAAAGTGAGATTTTTGATGGACAACACGGCGCTGGGGCAGGTTTTCTCCGGGACCTCCGGTTTTCCCTGCCATTTCATTCCACCGGTGCTCCATCTTCATCTCATGTATCATCAGTGTCATCGCCTGCGGTGCCGTATGTAGTAAAAGCGGGCGTTAAACACTACACATTTTTTTTAGCATCCAGTCCGCTTCACGGAAATGTAGTCTTTTGCGCCTGATATGGACTTGCAATTTTTCCAGGACATCCCTGTAGTATTTTCTAGTTGCTGATGTGTGTGCAGGTACAACATGCTGATAAACCACTCCATGAATATCAAAGAATGAGATGACCATATCTTTCCCAGCAGAAGCAACCGCTTTTGCTTTTCGGGGGGTTGGTGATGAAGTTGAGCTTTGCTGTTTGCTCTCAGGATCAAAGTGATGCAGCAAGTTTCATCAGCAGTGATTACGTTTGAAGAAAACTTCGGTTCTTCATCTAACATCAACTTTAACTGCATATTATCTCCATTGCAGCGGTAGACGATACTGAACATGTCTGAACTTACCTGGTTCTCACAGACAGGAACCAGGAGTACCAACAATGAAAGTACTATGCGTGTTTGTTTCATACTAAGCTAACAGAATATAATAAGATTGACTTTTAGTGCGAAAAAATTATGACCTTAAAAATTATGATCATTTTTATCAAACACATGCTATTGATCCAGTGTTTTAATTTCTGTTAGAATACGGTACTTAGACTTGATAAGAATGTGATAGTTTGAGTATCGGAGTAATCACAGATACACAAAGCTTTTTAACTTGTAGCATAGAAGCAAATCTTCGAAGTGACAACCATATTCGTTTTGTGTTAGACTTTAAATGAATGTCAAGGTATGAGCTCCAAATTAATCAAATTCTAGATATTTAATATTTGTGGACTAAGATTAAGGTATTTTCTCAATTATAATAATGCTAAATATTATAACAGGATCAGGTACCCTGAAATCTTGCGGTGGAAATTTAGGATAACCTCAACTGGCAAGTAAATTAAGGGAAATGATTCTAAGGCAGTATGTTGGATGTCTTGTTTAACTTCTCTTCGGTGAAATAATTTTATATGTCGTGCTTTCAGATGTATGTTAGGCTTTCAAATTACATTTAATTTTTAAAATATTAGTTGTAGGAATTAAATATTCCTAAACATGCAATGATTTCAAATAAGAATATAAATTACAGTTTACTCATATGCAAATACCTAGGGGTTGTGTATTCACCAGCTATAGAGAGATAGTAAGAGCTGCAATTACCTTTAGGCTTCCTTAACCTGATTAACTCAGAGACCACAGTCTTATGTAATTCATGACAATGTTTCGTATTTCATGCTAAGTAATCATTTAATAATACATGCGGTGAGAGATGTGTTTGTTTTCACAAATGTGCAATTTTCTTTGTGTTTACTTAAGCAGAAAATATCAGCAAAAGTGTATACACACAAAACACATTGTGCAATATTATCAAACATCTGCTGTACTTGTCTATGCTAACACTGTTATATTCGTTTTAGCTCTATTAAAATATACACTGAGACGAAGGAAACTGCACTATTAATGTATTAATTTTACTGAAAGGAAAACTGAACATGGATGGGTAAGCGCTTAGAGGAAATGCCTATGGCATTATTATAATATGAATACACAGTCTGTAGCCGTGTGAACCTCATTCATAAGGTTGAGGGTTTGAACCTCGTCGGTGGCATCTTGACGTCGAGTTTACCGTGGTGTCCTCCTTATGTGAGCACAAGGGTGCTTTATACTATCATTTTCCATACACAGCATCTCCTCGTCCATTACAGAGTTCTGGAAACACACAGTCACTATTCAGCGGGTTGCGACTGGATGATGACTTGTTCTCCGTCGGAAACTATTAATCTCCGGGGTCATTCTGCGTTGGCCTGGTCGACCATATGGTCGAGGACTGGCGTCGACGGTCGGTTTGCCTAGGTTAGGGTAACCGGAGCCAGTACTATATCATCAAACAGCTATCCCTATCACCTCACGCTAAAGGGAGCAACCACACCCAATATTACATAAATGGTGTTTGGAAATAAGTCCGTATACTTTTTCCACCTTTTCTATCCCTTGCAGTCACCGAGATTATACCGCATCAAGGCGGGGTTCCGCCTCGGTAGCGTGGTGGTAGCATGTCTGCCTCACTTTCAAGAGGTGTCGAGTTTGAATCTCGGTCAGGGTGAGTTACCTGAATAAGGTTTTCCTTATCCTTAAAGACAAATGTCGGGTAACTCTAAGCTCTATGGACCCTGGGCTTATTTGAGCATAATTTCACCCATTCCATTCATCGTCCGATATGACTTAACGTTGGAGGAAAATTACACCAAAAAAAGGCGGGGTTCAATTCCAACGAACGGCACTTGCGATTTATAATAGACAAAGCAGTATTTACGCGGGGTAACCTACTACCTTCATTTCTTCTACCATCTTCTTAATCCTCGCTTTCTTTTTCCCTATTTCACCTGATCCCAAGCACCCACTTGTAAGTTCAGAGGTGCGAAAATTCCTCATACTAGGAACGTTCCTTCCTTCCTTCCTTCCTTCCTTCCTTCCTTCCTTCCTTCCTTCCTTCCTTCCTTCCTTCCTTCCTTCCTTCCTTCCTTCCTTCCTTCCTTCCTTCCTTCCTTCCTTCCTTCCTTCCTTCCTTCCTTCCTTCCTTCCTTCCTTCCTTCCTTCCTTCCTTCCTTCCTTCCTTCCTTCCTTCCTTCCTTCCTTCCTCCCTTCCTTCCTCCCTCCCTCCCTTCCTTCCTTCCTTCCTTCCTTCCTCCCTTCCTCCCTCCCTCCCTCCCTCCCTTCCTTCCTTCCTCCCTCCCTCCCTCCCTCCCTCCCTCCCTCCCTCCCTCCCTCCCTCCCTTCCTTCCTTCCTCCCTTCCTTCCTTCCTCCCTTCCTCCCTTCCTCCCTTCCTCCCTTCCTCCCTTCCTCCCTTCCTCCCTTCCTCCCTTCCTCCCTTCCTCCCTCCGTCCCTCCCTCCCTCCCTTCCTTCCTTTCTTCCTTCCTTCCTTCCTTCCTTTCTTTCTTTCTTTCTTTCTTTCTTTCTTTCCTTCTGTCTTTCATCTGCATGACGTTTGCATCTGAGGTCACGAGATGAAGATGGAGCGCCAATCGAATGAGAGGTCGTGGGAAACCGGAGATCCCGGTAAACATCTGCCCCCTCCTGCGAGTTCAATGTTGGAAATATATGTATATACTTTTTACATGAATAAAAGCTGGTTTTAATATTCTCATGTAGGAGGCTTTGAATTTAAAAAGATTATAAAATTATAATTAAGGATAGCGATTATTTCAATCACATATTTATTCTGTTCTTTACTCTCACTCACTCCCTAAAATTTACACTGTTGTTAATACTTCTTGGTCCGCAAACTGCAGAGAATAATCGGGGACTTGAACCAGTACTCTGGAGTTTGAGACCAGCTAGATAATCAATCTATCACTGGTTATGTTGTTATCCGGAAGAAGGAAAACACAAAAACAAATAGCATTTGTAATATGAACGCTGAAATCAGGCTTGCAGTTCCTTGAAAGGTTCCGGAAACCTCTCATTGAACGTGGCTGCTATGTCGCGAAGCCATTGTAAATGATTTAATCAATACCGGAAACGTTTCAAATAACTGCAGAAATATTAATTAATCATAAGTTCTACTCTTGAACCAAAAAGCCGTAAAACTGCAAATTGAATCATATATCAATTATCGGATGACCAGGTGAATTCAGGAATATGCAAAAGAAAGTCTCCAGTCTTTCATTGCGCAGTAGTTACAGATACATTAAGATTTCTACCTTAGGAATCTACTTATGGATCTACCACTTAATATTATCCAGGAAGGTAGTGGCCACTGGAGGACAGTGCTAAGCACGCATCAACATTGTAGTGTACCTGCCGAGAGCTAAAACTCTTTCCAGTTGTGGGGTATTGCTTGGATCCCTGAAGAAAATTACAATAGTAGTTACCTATTTCTTTAGGTTTCTTTAAACCTGCTACAGCTCTCCTGGTAGTATATAACCATAAATCATTTAGGTAATTTCATTTTGTTACACTTGCCGTTAAATAAGTATAGAGCTGAACGCAGGTGAGTCAGCTGCCCCAATTTATTCATATATATATATATATATGCAACTAGCAATTTTACAGTCTAATGTATAAACACTGACCCTTTTAGCATATTAGCCGTTATTGCTGTTCTACTCTCCTATTCGGTACTCCACGCACTCAGTATTAATACTTACAGCCATGAATGAGCACCAAGAAGCTGCGAACAGCTTAAATAAACGACGTCCTTTCATGCATATAATACTAGCAAGGTTATTCAAAATGATTTTCCAAAGAGCAACACATCACGTGGCAGCTGGTGGAGTGGGTTAGCTTGCTGGAATGTGGTGATACGAAGTCTAAATTGGAAACGATGTCACACTGTTTCTGATACTTCTTTTTCTTTCTGCCAAATTTTATTGTCTGCATTTGGTTACTAATTAGTTTATTGGTGCTATTGTCTCACTTGTGAGCAAAATACATAAGAATTGCAATACGATAATTAGGAATCTACCTATACAGAGATTTGCTGACCATAAAAGCTGCGCAGAGCTCACCTTAACGTCAGTTGAGGCCCTTGCCCTTTAAGGGATAACTACGGGCTATCTTTATCTTTATCTTTTATTAGAGATCATGTTAACTTCGTGACATTTACAATCTGTATCGTCTCTGGTGTTGTAAGCCATGTTACGTAGTTGGCTTTCAGTTTTTTAGGAGAATGTCGTCGACTTGAAATTTAATAGTTTTTGTTTCAAGTTTATCTTGTTTCCCTTTGCATTTGTGAAATGTTTGAAACTTGGTTAAATGAGTCCAGCACAATACTGACCATAATAAAATATATACTATGAACTACATATTTATAACTATCTGCCAGTGGAAAACATGGGCATTATTATATTTTGTAAACACCTATAGTGTTATAAAAATGTTATTTGCATTATAATATCAAATCACGCGCCACAAGGGATAAAGCAAAGTGTAACCAAATTTTTTAGCCAATCACAAAGGATTTGAACCTAACCTGCAGAGACAGAGTGAAGTAACCTATATTATAAATTTAGCCAAAATACTTTGCGAGGAAAGGTTCCTATATGAGTAAGTAACCGCAGACCTCATCACCCACCTTGAATCTTTACACGGTTTATATAGCTTCATAAAGGGTTTGAGCTTGTTTTGGTATTTTTAACACAAACAAAAAGCTGCATCTGCCATTACAATTACTGTATGAGCTAAAAGCTGCCGTAATTTGTGACAGAAGCGAAAACGAATTAGGTATAATTCTTAGCATTTTTTGACATGGCAATACAACGAAAATACGTGTTGGCTGAACATTTAAATCTAATTGGTCCCACTATATGGATCTGCCACTATGTATTCCAAGTTTATTATCAACTGATGCACGTGATAGGTTGTTCCTTCAGGGGCGATTCTGAATAAAAGATCCCAAATGTTCAACCACTGTTTTGCATCATATGTTTTAAGCTATGGACATACAAAGGGTAGAGCTTAACATAAAGTCTGGTCTATCAATAACACTACATGGCTGTACATTGCTTTTGCTTTCATTCTTTATTTTGCCTTAGAGATTGACCTGCAAAGAATAAATTTCATAAATACCAATGAAAACTGACCAAATCTGCATTCCTGCTAAATATCTGTATGTGGTCGTGAAATAAATCGCAGGTTATGACATTGTCCACAGCAATAGTGTAGTTTCTTATATGCTAATGAATCGAGTGGGTCTGAGTCTCATATCTACTGCAAGAAATCTGCGTAGGCCTTTTCTTTCAGCTATCTTATTCCAGTAAAACTTGTAAAGCAAATAGAGAGCAACTTTCCGGTTAGTGGTTTCATATCTCAAACTTTACATTGATGCCGTATTTATTAGCCGTATGATTGAATACGATTTTAATAATGAATAAAATGATAGTTAAATTATAATTAGGCAGTAATGTGAATGAATTTAATATAATGATTATTACGGGAGGATAACTTCATGGAACGAAGCAATTGTGTTTCAATTCATATACTAGGACGCGAGTAAATATTTCAACTCAGAGCTATGTAATAATGTTGCTGGTCTATATGGATAAAAATGTTACTTCTAAAAGTATTGTCACGGGATGGGTCGGTCGGCATCGGTCTAAACCTGGCTCAAACCAGTATTTCCGGGAAATGTCCAAGTGTTGGCGGTTCGCTAGCTAGAGTGGGTTTCTGAAAAACTAGCCGGAGGCGAGGCTATAGCTGTTTTTTATAGGAGAGATGATGTTCTAGAGTCAGTCTTCTGGTCTGAGACGTGGTGCGGTGCAGGCGTGTCTAGCCCGCCCTTGACAAACTTTGAGTTCCGCAGAGAAGTAGCAGGCCGCGCCGTGGCTCAGTGGTTAGACCACTTGGCTCTTACCAAGGCGGTCTGGGTTCGATCTCAGGCGACCGCAAATTGAGAGTCGTGGTGGACAACACGGCGCTGGGGCGGATTTTCTCTGGGATCTCCGGTTTCCCTCGCCATCTCATTCCACCGGTGCTCCATCTTCATCTCATGTATCATCAGTGTCATCGCCTGCAGTGCCGTATGCAGTAAAAGCGGGCGTTAAACACTACACACACAGAGAAGTAACAATCAGTAGCCTGTATCTTATTAAGTGAACAATATCTCTCACCTTGATAGACTTCAGCCATTCCGTATAGTTTAATAGCGTTAGTGGAAATATATAGTCATTGGATATGAAGATGGCGGCAACTCATGGTGAACTCTGAGCACGGAGCGAAGCTGGGAAATGAAGCAATTACAAGGAACTGTGTTGTTTCCGTTCGTCAACCTATCTCACGCATACTCTGCAGATAGCATAGTCTCCGCTCTATTGACTAGCCAGGGCAAAGGTTTAGACAGCTTACAGAGCTAATCTACCAGACGACCAGACCATCGGGATCCAGGCTGCTGAGATATCATCAACAGGCGACAAGCACGGCGACAACATTCTTATTATATTCTAACATTTTTATAATTACATTAATATAAATATAAGTACATAATTTTCACACAAGTCTCTTAGCAAAGAAGTCAGGGAGTATTTCATACCAGCTAATATCTGATATAATAATGATGATGATGATGATAATAATGATAACCTAATGTGTCCCTTGAAGGACAAAGGCCTTCTGCTAGGGTATAGCTCTGTTTCACTAACGCGGTGATCTACTCCGCATTAGGTCGTGTCTAGTGTTTGTCTGGTTTGAGTTGATTTCACTGTCACCTTGATTAATTTGATTTGACTAACACTTTGATTATATTGATTTCGCTGTCACTGAGTCAACTTGTGATGTTGTTTGTGGGCTGTCACTGTCTTCATTTTGTAGTCGCAATCCAATTGTTCTCCATGTTCCCCTACTTCTTGCGGTTCTCGACTATCGCTGACCTCCTTGTGTTATGTATACGTCTGCTCACCTCTTCCTTGGTCTGCCTCTATGCCGGTCTCTTGTGTGCGGGTCCCACATGGTGGCTTTGTATGCCTATCTATCGTATTTCATCCGCGCGATGTGGCCTCCCCACTTCCACTTCAGTCTGTTTGCTATAAGTGTGACGTTTGCTGTTGATGCCATTTGGGACAGCGACTCATTGGAAATTCGGTTTCTCATAGATTTTCAAATATCTTTCGTTCCATCTTCCTTTGGCATATTTGTAGCGCATTCGTCTATTTGTTGTCGACCATTTTGACATCCATAAGGTAGTGTTGGGTAGGCGCAGGAATATCTTATACGCTTTCAGGAAAACAAATAAATATTACTTAATGCTGTGACTTTGCGGGTTCATAGAATTAAAAGTCCAATTTACAGAAATTAAACATCGTTCTTTATTTGCGTAGGAATACACTGTTCAATACTCATGTAACAACATTACATCACAATCTACAGCACCAAGGTCGCTGACATTAGCTTTCGTTAAAACACTTCACAGCTGACTCTCGTTTTACAACTCATTCTTGGCGTGTCATCGCCTTCTTAAATACCTCATTGATAAATTCGAGCCTCTTCCAGAAGAATAAAGAAACCGAATACGCTATCACATTCCAGAAGCGTAACTTAATTTATGCCGGCAAGTTCTTTATCAGAGCTATCTTTGTTTGCCGGCCTTTTTGTGTACACTAGCCGTGCTATCGTTAACTACTCATGCGAGCTCTTTATTACCGTGAAATATTATCCGCCGTTTGTTACCTATTTTCGCCGAAATTTTTATGCCTGTTACCGCGACAATACTTAACAACTCTTACAATAAATATCTTGCTTCCAATTATATTTTCACACTAATTGCAGTCATGGGTACTATTTCAGAGCAAGGATTCCTAATACCAGATAAGCTAGAGGTATTCTCTGAATTTATTGATAGTTTTCTAAATAAATAATCTTGGAAGATGTCCACAAATCAGCAATGATTTTACAAATTTTTCATCTGTAATGAGTGATAATTTACCAAAAATTTCAGATCTGAAGCTCAATTGTCTACAATTGCTTGAAGAGTAATCTGTTGATCATTAGACAGACATATGGCAGTTAAATTATAATCGGACCCATACGCGGCTTCTCTCTACTGTGCGAGACGGACGGCTATCGCCGGGCAACTTATGCCGGCAGAGACGGACTAGAATCCTTATTTTATAATACATACTGGAAATTTGACGTTCTGCTCTCAAACAGGCACCACATTTCGTATAAATCTTCTCGCTCATTTCTTGCCGGCCGTCTCGCACAGTAGAAGGAGTCTGCGAGAGGGCACGATTACAATTTAACTACCAGGATAATTTCCTGTATACTTTGTCCTATATCGGAAATCATTTGACAAGTCCAAGAGTAACATCTCAAGAGTTTATGGTCGTATGAAAGTATCATCGTCAGATTGCTTACGTGATGAATTATGACGAATCTTATAGATTCAAAACTGGTATATTACATTTTCGCGCTATTTACTTGTTGTTTATAGTATCAATTTTTCTGTACATATAGAGTACTATTGCTCTTCAAGTGGGAGCTATTTTTTACCTATTGATTATATGAGGACAACTTAAGTGCTTATTGTCGTCAGAAATTCTGTTGTACGTACTTTCTTAATGGAGCTTTTACTTTTCATTTTGTTATTTTTATGCTTTTAGTTTTATTTATTTATTTACTTATCTGTCTGTCTATTCGTGTACTTATTTATTATTTATAGCTTTCTTTCTTCCTTTCATTCATTCAATCATTCATTTTTGCCCAACTATAATTTCCCATGTCTGCTGCGTACTAAAGTACATAGGCGAGTGCTCGATATGGCTGTTAAGGCTTCCTCTGCTTGCTGATCGGAAAACTTTATATTCGTTCCTAAGTTTTGGTATTTAACTATTGCTTCATTGTAAGTTTCCTGTAGTTTTCATTTAAATATAGAGCTATCCCAGTGCTTGGGATAATGCTTTACAAAATATTGTAAGCTCTATACCTCTTTAATCATTATTTTTAGTGTGCTGTAAAACGATATTTTTGTTTTGTATTGTCTATTTGAATTATTTCTATATCTAATTAATTTCCATGGTCTTAACTACTGCTTCAGAGGTCAGGGCGGAGAACCCTTGACATATGACACGAGGGATCAAGGTTGCTCATATTTGTTTCACAGTAACCAAACCTAAAATAGTTCAAAGCACCCAGTAAGTACTTTGTAGGTCTCGACATTACGATAACAGTTAATTGGAGCTGTAGAAATGAAAGCAAAATGCATTGAAACACTTTAAACACATTTCATTTGTATTGCACAAATATTAAATCAAAGAAAAGTAGCACACTGGCATGAGCGGGTTCCAACATTTCAAAAGATAGATTGCCCTTAATAATAATGATGATAATTATAATTATGATGATGACGATAATAATGATGATTGTGATTATGACTTTTTTGTAATTTACGTCCTCCAACGTTAAGTCTTATCGGACGGTGAATGAATTGGGTGAAATGATGCTCAAATGAGTCCAGGGTCCATGGAGCTTAGAGTTACCCGACATTCGTCTTCAAGGATAAGGGAAAACCCCGGAAAAAACCTTATCCAGGTAACTCACCCTAACCGAGATTCGAACTCGGGACCTCTTGAACGTGAGGCAGACATGCTACCACCATGCTACCGAGGTGGGCTGGATGCTGATGATGATGATGATGAGGATGATGGTGATGATGATGATGATGATAATAATAATAATAATAATAATAATAATAATAATAATAATAATAATAATAATAATAATAATAATAATAATAATAATAATAATAATAATAATAATAATAATAATAATAATAATAATAATAATAATAATAATAATAATAATAATAATAATAATAATAATAATAATAATAATAATAATAATAATAATAATAATAATAATAATAATAATAATAATAATAATAATAATAATAATAATAATAATAATAATAATAATAATAATAATAATAATAATAATAATAATAATAATAATAATAATAATAATAATAATAATAATAATAATAATAATAATAATAATAATAATAATAATAATAATAATAATAATAATAATAATAATAATAATAATAATAATAATAATAATAATAATAATAATAATAATAATAATAATAATAATAATAATAATAATAATAATAATAATAATAATAATAATAATAATAATAATAATAATAATAATACTTATCATCATCATCTAGCCCACCTCAGTATTCTTCTTCTTCTTCTTCTTCTTCTTCTTCTTCTTCTTCTTCTTCTTATTATTATTATTATTATTATTATTATTATTATTATTATTATTATTATTATTATTATTATTATTATTATTATTATTATTATTATTATTATTATTATTATTATTATTATTATTATTATTATTATTATTATTATTATTATTATTATTATTATTATTATTATTATTATTATTATTATTATTATTATTATTATTATTATTATTATTATTATTATTATTATTATTATTATTATTATTATTATTATTATTATTATTATTATTATTATTATTATTATTATTATTATTATTATTATTATTATTATTATTATTATTATTATTATTATTATTATTATTATTATTATTATTATTATTATTATTATTACTATTATTATTACTATTATTATTACTATTATTATTATTATTATTATTATTATTATTATTATTATTATTATTATTATTATTATTATTATTATTATTATTATTATTATTATTATTATTATTATTATTATTATTATTATTATTATTATTATTATTATTATTATTATTATTATTATTATTATTATTATTATTATTATTATTGTGACTGATGGTGATGATGATGATTATGATCATGATTATGATTATGATCATGATACTAAAAATAATGATAATAAAATCCACCGCAGTGGTTGACAGTGGTTACCTTCTTACTCATAACCCTAAAGCACTCTCCAAACTGACAGCAATAAGCTGCAAAGTCGCCTCTCCGTACGAAACGTCAATCTCTTTCTAGACTGGCGACCAGTATAGAACGATCTTATTGAAAATCAGTGGGAGGAGAGAATAGTTATAGAGAAATAGATGGTAAGTGGAGGAAAATTCATGGGGATTTATAGAGGCGTGAAACTAGATCTCTTCTCTCCTTCAACTCTTTGCAGGCGGATCCTTCTCGTCTGCGACAAATCATAGCAACGGTGTGCGTGCGAGTGTATATATTTCGCTGCATGTTGGCAAAGGAAAAAAAAAAAAAAAAAATTGAACTGGAAACTATCCTAAGGAATCCCATGTGGCTAAGCTAACGTGTCGCATACCATCCCAATTATTCATAGGTTTATTTAGTATGGTAACTTTTACTATATTGAATTCAGCAGTTGAAGCTGCATTAACTTATCATTCATGTGATTAAAAAAAAAAAACTGTCTGCTGTTATGTGTCTGCTACGGTGGAGTTCTTGTTTGACAACTTTATACAGGTAAGGTTAGAAGGTTCGATCTCTCACCGGGAGATCATTTAAGTGTGTTTCAGAGTAACTTCAGATCCGAAGTGCAGCATACGAGGGCTGTTCAATAAAGAATGATCATAAATTTTTACGGTCATAATTTTTCGCACTAAATTTCAATCTTATTATATTCTGTTAGCTTAATGTGAAACAAATACGCCGTAGTAGTTTCATTGTTGGTACTCCTGGTTCCCGCCTGTGAGAACCAGGCAAGTTTAGACAAGCTCAGTATAGCGTGCCGCTGCAATGGAGGTAACACGTGAGGAACAATATGCGGCTTTGAAATTCTGCTTTCTTCTCAACAAATCTTCAAGTATTGGCTACACAGTGTTACAGGAGACCTATGAAGAGTCTGTTCTTCCCTACAGCACAGCTCGAAGATGGTTTAAAATGTTTAAAAAGGGAAGAAAATCAATTTCAAAGGAAGGTGGACCCGGTGCTGCAGTTACTTCTCTTAAGGAAGAAAATATCAACACTGCTGCTGCCATTGTGAGAGGATCGACGAATTACCTTAAGATCACTTTCTGAAATACTGAATATTTCATTGGGTGCCACCCACACGTTGGTGACACAAATATTACACATGAGACGTGTGTGTGCACAATGGGTTCCAAGACTGTTGATTCTCGACATTCGCATGCAGGTCTCCATGAAGTTAAAGTTGATGTTACAGGAAGATCCGGAGCTTCTTTCAAACTTAATTATTGCTGATGAAACTTTGCTACAACATTTTTATCCTGAGAGCAAACAGCAAAGCTCAGTGTGGAAATCTCCTTCATCACCAACCCCCAAGAAGCAAAAGTTGTTGCTTCTGCTGGGAAAGTTATGGTCATCTCATTCTTTGATATTCATGGAACTGTTTATCAGCATGTTGTACTTGCACACACATCAGTAAATGGAAAATACTACAGAGATGTCCTGAAGACATTGCAAGTCCATATCAGGCGCAAAAGATCACATATCCGTGAAGCAGGCTGAATGCTGCACCATGATAATGCGCGGACGCATATTGCCAATTTGTTGCTGAATATCTTGCAAAAATCAACGGAAAGTGCATCCTTCGCCCTACCTATACTCCGGATTTAGCCCCTTTGTGACTCTTTTCTATTCCCTAAGTTGAAGAAACGCCTTCGTTGGAGGCATTATCCATCATCAGAAACCGTGGTGACGGCTGCGGAGGCGATTTTTTAGGATCTCTCAAAAAATGATTTCCAGTATGTATTTGAAGACTGGCAGAAAAGCTAGGACAAGTGCATCGCATTCAGGCGAGGCAATTTTGAGAAGGACCGTCAAAATTATGAAGATAAGTAAAGGTACGTTTTCAAAAAAATTTGTGATCATTATTTATTGAACAGCCCTATTACTTTAATTTGTATGTCACTGCAATAATGATAGCGCATTAAAGCACATAACAGAAATAAGACATATCTTTCCCTGCCAGAATATATAACATCAGATGTTCGTAAATTACAGCAAATAAAACATGTGTTTGCCGTGTACTTGAAACACACTCTCAGATTGATATGTTCCGTATAAAAGAACAATATTAATTTAAAGAAGGAGGGTGAGCACTGAAATAAATCCGATACGATATACTGTAACATTCCTAGTTACATTTGGGAACAATGGTAAAAAATTGAAGCATTCACTACCTTATATCCTAGGGAAGCTACGCCAGGCTGCAAGGTATATGGTAATCTAAGAATCACAACATTATTTTTATATTAAAAAATTCTCATAGTTTAATCACACACATGGTGCATTTTTATTCCTTAACAACGTGTCATTTTTAATGAAGTTTCCAATTTATATTCCATACAATAGTAACTGACTTACAGAATACATTACCTTGACTTTGAATCTGCACCAGCAACATCGCTTAAAATATTCATCCTTTCTCTACGGCCGCATCTAGCAGACTGAGGCTGGCATGCCGCTATTCTAAGCGGAGACCACGCGAGCTTCTAATCGGGAAACTTCTAGATCCTTCTACAAGCCGCTTTCCTGCACGGACTCTTCCGCTACTATGGGAGTTGTTGAGTGATTAAATTCAGACGCAATTACCAAAATATAATTAATACAATTATATATCTATACTTACACGTAATATTCACATAAGTTTCTTAACGAACTTTCTACAAAATATTCTAATAAAACCTTACTCTCCTCTTTTCGTCTTTTAATCGCAGTATAAGTATTTTAGAGAGTACTCTGTATTTGAATGTAGGTATGGGGAGGATACCGTATCAAAAGCGATTGTAAATTTTTTATCACCCTAAAGTAACTAAATACTTTTCACTTAAGAGCAGTATAAAATTTGAAACATTTGAACTAAAACGAAAATATCAACGAATATATTTAAGAACAGCAAAATTTTTACTTGACATGCATTTTTGTGTGGTAATATTTTATCTCACGTACTGATCAAGATCATATAAGAAAGAACACTTTAAATGCAAATTCAATGCATACTTTGATTAAACACGTGGCAACTTAGTGAAATCGTTAGTTATTTTTAGAAAAAGTAAGTAAAATAATTAATCTACAGTATATTTACAAGCAAGGGGTGGTTTGGAATTAGAAATCTTCGTGGTTCATCGTTTGAAGCTTAGTATTTAACTGATGTTTCATTTATTTATTTATGGCGTCAAACTCGCTCACAAAGACTCTCGCATTCACAAGTCTATTTTAAATACCTTTTACGATTCGCGAAGTCTCAAAGCAGTACGGCAGTGAAATATTGGTAGGAAATGTTAGGTTTGATTGCAAAACTCCTGCAATTGCTATAGTCTAAATGAGAAATAAAAGCTACTTCCCAAAGTCTCTGCACAGAAAAAATTGTTTTTCCATTAGTGAATGGATTCCGAGGTATCATTGCCTGAGAACATTTAAGCTGGTGCATTCTGTTCCAAGACAATAATGGTCAGCAACCTTTACACGTGTTCTAGCCGCAACAGCTTTCACAGGCTCGCTCTAATCCAGATGTACCTTGAGTGCTACCGAGAGAGAAAACGAGGCAGTGACATTAAACGCACATGCGACATGTGTATCAGAAATTCAAGCTCCCTCAGCGTGGAAAATGTAGCGGCACCGCAACTTAGCCAGACGCTGATACTGTCCTTTCTTGTATAAACGAGCTGGTGCTCCAAAATTATGGTTCAAGTCATTTCATATTTCATTAGAGATATAGAGGCATGTGTTCGTGGTTTTTATGCTGTATAACTCCCTCTATCTCTCTCCTTGTCTCTCCCAGCTTTGTTTCATGTAACTAACCAACATAGGATTTGAACAAACCTGTTTTTCCCTTTACTTGTTAATCTACTCCTATAAAAATAGGAATGGGAGATATATGGAAATTACAGGAAAGGAATACATGCGATGTGGGTAAATTAGTAAAATGCAGAATAGAAGATATAGAAAGACACGAAATGTGGGGAAGTCTAGAAAATATGAAATCATTACAATTTTACAAGAAAATAAAAAGAAATTTGGGACGAGAAGCATATGTAGATTACTGCAATAGGCAAGAGAGAGAGAGAGAGAGAGGGAGAGAGAGAAAGCTTAGCATGGATGAGAACAGGAATAATATTTCTAAGAGGGATAAGAGGTAGGGAAAAAGGAATTTGTGAATTATGTGGGGGGAAAAGAAAGAATTGAACACTGTGTAACAGAATGCGAGGAGGCTGCAATATGGAGAAAGAAGGTTTGGGAAGAAAAATGGGAGAAAGTAGAGAAGAGGATAGTAGCTATAAAAATGTTAACGGGCAGGGAGGAAAAGAAGGTAAGAAGTATTGGTGAGTTCTTGCAGAAAGTAAAAGAAAAATGGGCCAGAAATGTAAAGAACATATGAAAGGAAGATAAGGGTGAAGAAAGGGACTAATTTAGTAATCAAGGAGGTATGGAGGTTAAGAGCTACCTGGCAGAGCAGAAGACCAGGGTGTCAAGCAAGCCAAGGTAGCATCTAGATAACGACAAATAAATGTAGCCAAAAGATTTAAATTGTAAAATTTTGGAATATGCACAATAAATATATTATAAATATATCATATCATATCATAAATAATAACTAATTTGGCTTAGCTAATTAAATCTCCCTTAACCTTGTTATTTATTACCTGACTTCAATATAATACCTCTTGACACATATATCACACACTACTTGCTCCTTTCGCTGGGAATCAATTTTTAACAATGAGGCGTTGAGGACATATGCTTTTAACAGTGACATTGCTGGCACACTGTTCAGACCTTAAATCAAACTCATAAGTACATAAAGAGGGTATGAGTGCTGAATTAACTTATACATTCTGGGAGTACGATAATTGGCATATTATTGCATATAATTTACTAGAATTTGCTTATGTTTGAGTTTTTCTGTTGGGAAAACGGTACAAAGCATGCCTCCTTCAAGGAATAGTTTCACTACTTAACTATAGCGATTGCTATGTTTTTGTTTCCACCAGGTAAATATGGAAAGTAACTGTGCATATTAGTGAATTTGAACATAGTAGCTCTGTTAAAACAAGGTTCTATGATAATTTACTATTGCATTTATTGCCTTTGTAGCACAGTAGTAGTACACCTGCCTCTGGTGACCCCGGATACAGGTTCGACCCCTATACCAGCATAAAGATTTTCCTCATCGGAAGCTCTGATCCGGGTTCTTCTATGCATGGATATCGTGGTCTATAAACCCAGAAAAATCAACATTTCACTTTGACGTTGACCTGAAAGCTTCAGTATATTATTCAAAATATGCTTGCTAATTTAAAACAAATTGTCAGTCATTTGCAGTAGTTAGTTGATATAAGATTTATTTCCAAACGAGTAATTTTGCACACAATTTTGGAAATTTTAATTAGACAATTTTCCTTACAGTGACTGAAACTTCTACACTTCTCAAACAAAATTAAAATTGATGAGGCAGGTTTTAATGGTTCGAGATCATGCTCACCCTTAGGATATGTATACATCACCGATAGAGTTAGGAGACTTATTTCCCTGTTTCTGCATTGCTAACCACAAAGTTTTTTTCCGGTAGTGATATTTGTGTATCAGTGTAAGTAATATATGATGAATATAAAGGAGTTGCTATTCTTGAGGGTCAGACAGTATGCTCTAATTTAAGTGTCTGATGGCACACCTTATGAATCACAAATATCTCTAGGCTTCACAAAAACACAAAGAATCGGACAAAGTGACTTGAGTGAAAATTAGGACAGATATTAAAAGAAATCAAAATGTGGAAAAGAGTAGGGAAACTTTAGTCTTAACATGGAACAGAATCATGTAAAACAACTACGGACGGCAGTATGATGAGCAAATCGTAACATTATTATGAGCTAAAGCGAGAAAATTAACATCCTTAGCTGGAGAAATAAAATAAGGCGGGTTTCCGGTGTCATTTTCTTCTTCTTCTTGTCACGCGAGTGCCAGAGCGTGTGACGAAGCTGTCAGCAATTTAGAAACAATTTAAGGACGGAAGAGCGAGATAAACCCACAAAACCCAGTTAAGTAATTATGGGATGAACTTCGCGGATAACTTCATCCGAGTATGAATGAAATAAATTAGTATTATAAGGGGATTTCAACGTTCTTATTCCTTCTCGCGTAACCTCTCCGAAATAAAAGTTAAAGATTTGGAGCAAAAACGAAATGCTATAGGACAATATTTTACAACAATTCACCATCAACTCTAGAAGAACAAAGAGGTAATCTCCTTAGAGAACGTTATGTCGCACATTGTAGTGATTTGTAACGGTCGATTCTGTAATAGTGATCTGACCAGACTTAGACACATGCCATTACTTCGAATTGAATGAGGCGTTTCGGTATATGCTACAAAGGATGCACATCAGCTATAAGTAGGAAAACGGTTTTTAAAAATAAGCTATCCATGTTTCAACAGATATGCACACAATAAACCGGAGTTTAAAACTAAAACCAGAAAAGAAACTCGAATGCAGTTTTACAAAATAATGGTCATGTGTGCTTTAATTTATAGATCTGAAACATGGATATTAATGCAAGCTAATGCAATAAATGCAGGCTGCTGAAATAAGATTCCTAAGATCAGTAGAAGTTTCACCTTTTATATGAAATCTCCAATGACAATATAACAGAATAATGAGAAATAATTTCTCTGGAAGGAAACGTTATACGTTATAGGCAATAATGGAAACAATGTTGAAGGAATGTCAGCAGATAGGATCACAAAAAAGTTTTTTTTTTTTTTTTTTTTTTTTTTTTTTTTTTTTTTTTGTAATGTACGTCCTTCAGCGTTAAGTCATATCGGGGAGTGAATGAATTGGATGAAATGATGCTCAAATGAGTCAAGAGTCCATGGAGCTTAGAGTTACCCGACATCCCGACATTTGTCTTTAAGGATAAGGGAAAACCCGGGAAGAAACCTTATCCAGGTAACTCACTCTGACCAAGACACTTGATCGTGAGGTAGACACGCTACCATCTACGCTACTGAGGCGGGCATCCCAAGAAAAGCATTTCACTGCAGGCCAAAAGGAAGAAGACCTCCAGGAAGACCTAGTAAACAACGGTAAGATACATTATGATGCCAGGACAGACATTTATGCCAAAAATCTTGAAGTACAGGACAAGGACACATTTAGCTGCAGTAAGTATAATCAACTTGTACCTACCTGTGATTTCAAGGTATAACCATATCAGAATATGAGGGTATATAAACATTTATGAAAACGTAGATTTAAAAACAAATCTATATGTCATATGTGGTCACTTTACTCCTACACTTTGTAGAAATGAAGAAACAAAAAGGAAATTGCATCAAAAGTTTTACTTCTCTCTATAATGGCTATGTATACTAGCTCTCACTTATATTTTTGAACATTTTATTTTAAATGCAGAATGTGCAGTAACATCTGGGTGCACACATATTTATCGATACCATTCATAAAGAGGTTTATGTGAACCACATTTTGGTTTCTAATCAATATGTTCCCTGTTGATAATGAGGTTCATTAGCGAAAGGGCATGCCGCTTCACTTAAGGTCCTGCGTAAACTATGGTGGCCTCATTTGCACGTAACTGGTGCACAGTCATACTAAGTCCATTGTTTTCTATTCTCATTTGTGATGAAGTTCTCTACAAAGTACACGGAATAAATTTACTAAAGAGATTTAACCATAAGACGAGACAATAATAAAACGTTTAGGATACATTACTTTCTCTAATGTGTGTCGAAGTGAAACATAAAACAGTACATTCCAACCAAGAGTTTGATATCAAAAATATTTCCTCTTGTACAACACCTATGATCTCGTCTCCAATATTTCGGTCCTTAATGGATCTCTGCTGGCTGCTAAGCACAGACAGCACCAGTTGATTTAGCTGATAATTAAGATATTTGAAGAGAGTTGCAACTTGTTTGAGAACGTGGAACTGCTGTTTCTAAGTCTCAACACTAGAAACGCCAACTATCGAGGTACTCTATCTGCCGAAGTCCTATGTATCAGTACTTTGCGGTTTAAAATAACTATCTCCAAAATAACATTATAGTACATTATGCAACGAGACTCTAATAGGAGTAATTAAAGCGGAGTATCAAACGCTTTGCTCCGCTCGCTCGGTTAATAATTATAATACGAACGTTTTAATTACCATTATAAACAAGTTTCATAGTATTGTTTATGCTCGATCATGTACCTAAATTAAAGATTTCGTTTCAAAGTATTCATTTATGGTTTGAGAGATATGCGTTATTGTTTTGTCTAAAGTGAGACGTAGGCGCAGAAATATTGATTACTTACCTATAAACAGCTGTTAACGTGTGACACAGATTAACTGAAAGCATTTAAACAAAATATTAGTAACATAAAAGAAACTTACTTTTATTATGGGGATTTAACATCAGGCCCTTCATTTATAAATGTTTTCAACTCATCAAGTGTTTTAGTGAATAGAATTTCTCGTACATTTTTATTGGCTTTGTGGCAACAAGTTATTAGTAACATTGAGTGCGTTTGAGGTAATTTCTGGGGTGTAAGTTCGTCACCGTTACTAGTATCAGACATGTGCTTTTTTCCCAAACTGGCGCTAGTACCGTTGCCGATCGAAACGAGAACAATCGATGTTTGCCTTTCACAATGTTGCGTGGCCACTTCTGATTGGTCGAATACCAGTACTTTAATCAACAAGTGTACTGTAATGAGGCCCATTAAAGTACTGCTACCAGTAGGTAGCAGTTGGTACTAAAGTTTGGTATGGTCGAGCATAAAAACGCTTAAGTTACCGTGACACATTAAATGCTAATAGGTGTATCCTCTTGCGTAGTTCGCCAAATATAAATCCATACATCGTCTTCAGGCGCTATGGACAGTAAGTCCCTTATTTAAGATTGCAAGGCATACGAATGATAGAGGTGCATGCCCTTTTATAACAAGTTCCGGCTATATAATGGCTACCCCAAGCCAAGTTCTTACGTTACGTGGCCAAATTAAAGGCTTTTTGAATGTTCGAGCACTTTATGAGGCAATTCCTACTAATTTAGGGTTGAGAAAATGAAATATGACGATGAAAATTTTTATTAGCTCTGGTTTCTATGATATACACAAGGTGGAATTATTACATATTAACGGATTGAGCGAAATGATACATTTTAATTACATACATGCTAACAACAATGAAACTGCATTTGATTTCTAAACTGGTAATTACATGCTAAGAGTTCTAAATTGCTGGAAAAATACTTCGTAGATAGTCGTGTCTGAAGAGAATCATGTGGTGGCCTATTGACTTCGTCGTCTTTTAGCTTGCCTCTTGTGATGGGGTTCCGCAGAATCCCTATACAAAGACCAATAGTAATCCGCAAGCATTACTTCTTTCCAACGGACCTGATATCTTTGTTACATAACAAAAATGTCCTGATGGAATCTCTACCCATGTTCATCACTAATAGCTCCACTACTAGGAGGGAAAAAGTCTAGGTGGGTGTGGAGAAAATGGATCAAGGGACGTGTTGCATCCAAGGTTACGGTATTTTTGCAGGAGCAGTGTCACCAAATGCTTGTAGTTGTCAGCTCTTTTGTTGCCTAAAAATCCATAAACAACACCCTCGAAGGCTTCCCAAGCTTCCTTTTCTTTCCCCTCCAAAACTTGGTCAAATGCAGGATACTTTACAAGTTCTCTTATTTGTGGTCCGACAAAAATGCGTACCTTAAACTTTTATCACTTAATTTCTACAATTTCTCTCCGGTGTTATTTGACAGGTGTGCCAACTCCCAAAAACAAAATTTGCCTAAATTTAAAATCTCCACTCTAAAAACTGAAATGTCACTTTATCTTCGAAACAAGAGCTAACCTATAATGTTTATGGTAAGTTTTTAATTCAACAGATGGAAATATATGTAAATTCACTATTTTAAGCGCGAAACCTTTTCATTTTTACCCAGTGTAATCAAGCAAACAAAGCCTAATTTCCACTATAATTTAAGAATTACATTTCATAGCCGTACAATTATATGAGGGTGAGGTGCTTGCTAAATTTTAAGAATTTTTTGGTATTTCTACTTTTCTGAATTAGTGTACATACATTTCTGGAACTGTGTGTTGAGTTATGTACGACTAATTCCCATAGGTATTCTACCTTAACAAATTGCCTTTTCTGGAACCCTTAAATTGGCTAGGCTAAAACCTTTCGCCCAACTCTGCTTTAGCAATAATGCATTGATCTCAGGATAAAGAATTTATATATTTCCATTATAATTCCTTATACTATTATTAATCCTACCAGCCAATAACTGTTGTTTCAACAGTTAAGTAGGTCAAAGGGAATTCTTATTACGTGAAAATTTGTAATTGCCATTTAATTTGAGTTTTAAAATATTCTTGTCAGTGCAGATCCTGTCTTACGCTCAATTCACTAAAATTTCAAATCCTTTACATGGGGGCTCTGAAAATATCTTTAAGAACTGGATGAAGTAAGTTGTAAGCTAGAGATAATTTTATTGCAACAAAATGAAGTGCATACGAAACATAAGTATTGCTAAAGACTGGAATTTCCGAGATATTAATTGTTATTGATCCGAGTTTTCAATTACGGAGCATTCCTCAAACAGTAAGTCGCTATTCGTTTTATTTTATTTTTGTTTTGTTTGTTGTTGTTGCTCATGTGAAACCTGATAAATTTTAGTCAACACATAGTCACTTACTTTACAAATATCCTTATCTCTTCAGATTAGTATATAAAACGTATTTAATGAAAGTTTATCTCCATTATCAAGAGTACTTAAACGTATGACGAAGAATCTCTAAGAATAGTTTTCAGATGAGTGAGTGGAGTAAATAATGTGAATGAAACCCATCTAATTTTTATTTTAGAGCATTCACTGCAACCCGAGATACGTATCTCATCACGTAGAGTAAGCTTTCGTGGTCTAATAATAATCACTAATGAACTGTAAATGTTCAGCTCATTCTGATGGAAGTATTTCTGTATTGATAAAGACCAGTGCTCAGATTTCTAAATGCCTTTGTGTTGAAACATAGGGTTTGCTTTATTATTTTATGCGTTTTAAATGAAATACCTTGTTTTATCCAAATCATGTAAATTTAAAAGTAAATTTTCAATCCTAGCCATCATTTCATTATTTTCAGGAAAACATATCAAACAATAAAAATCAAGTGAAGATTTTAGAAGATGTTATGGTGAACTTTTAGGATATACATTGAAATTGGTACACGTATGTATGTCATTATTGTACATTTCAAAGAAAATTGAACTTTATTTGAGGCATCCTTTAAATTACTAGTCTTTTCTTCCTCAATTATGTATTTCACACCGATGTAAACCTACTAATGGGAAGATAATTAAACTGCGCCTTTTTACTTCAGGGAAAACAGAAGTATAACAAATATTATGCGTTACAGTCACATGAGTTTCTCTACCTGAACTTATGCAAACTCTTCTTGCAAAAGCTCATTATTTTAGCTACAGCTTGTCGATCCAAATAAACGCTCATTACATTATTTTGAAGGGTAGGTACATCAGGTATAACAATAGTAGATTATTAAACACATTTTGCAAAGAAATTACTTCGAAATTCCATGTTCTTATACGACTTCAAGAATGGCACAAATAAATAATTTTCTCTTAAGAAAATTAGGCCCGCCTTGGTAGCGTAGATGGTAGCGTGTCTACCTCACGTCCAAGAGGTCCCGAGTTCGAATCTCGGGCAGGTTGAGTTATCTGGATAAGGTTTTTTTCCCAGGGTTTTCCTTTATCCTTAAAGACGATGTCGCGTAACTCTAATCTCCCGGGACCCTGGATTCATTTGAGCCTCATTTTACCCAATTCATTCACCGTCCGATATGACTTAACGTTGGAGGACGTAAGCTACCAAAAAAGCAGATTTAATCTTAATTTTTGGAAAATTAAATTGAATCAGAATAAAAAAGGTGAGCTGCAGAAATTTAACATAAATATTGTGCACTTCAACAAAATCAGTGTTTTATTTTTTACTCTGTCTATATCTTATAGTTTGTCGGTTATCAGCGCCAATTAGATAGAATATAGTCGACTTTAGAAACTATTTTCATAAAATCTTAATGTATATACTATTTCTCCTCTAAAGTTCATACGCTTGTGACTTCTTTTCAGCAATCGTTAAATACTGTGATTCAGTGAGTGAGTGAGTGAATGAGTGAGTGAGTGAGTGAGTGAGTGAGTGAGTGAGTGAGTGAGTGAGTGAGTGAGTGAGTGAGTGAGTGAGTGGTTGGGTGGGTGGGTGAGTGAGTGAATGAGTGAGTGTGTTTGTGTTCGTGTGGTTTAAGGGTCTGTCGGTAATTTATGCGATTAGATATACAGGATGCACATAAATGAATATCGGGGTTTTAACTCTTTATAATATTTATTATATTTAACTTATAGTTATAAATGATATGTCAAATGAAAAAGCAACTCAAACACTTTTCCCAAGAACCTTATAAATGTTCAATGTGACTACACTTTGTCACACGGCACACATCTAGTCCATAGCCGAGTTCTCTCCAAATGTTGATAAGATTGTAGTTTTAGCAACATTTGATTCAATCCGTTTCTTAATTCAGGGAGGTCAGCCGCTAGTGGAGGCACATACACACAATCCTTGAAGAAGCCCCAATTGTAAAAATCGCATGGCGTTAGGGCAGGAGAACGTGGAGGCCATGCCTACCAAGCCCTGTCATTGGGGCCCTTGCGGCCCATCCAGTGATCGGGTACACTGACGTTCAATCAATCGTGTACTTCGTTATTCCAGTGAGGTTGCGCACCATTTTACTGGAAAATAAAGTTCTCTTGCTAATTTTCTTCCAACTGAGGGAACAGCCATTGCTCTAGTATATCAAGGTAGGAAGTGCCAGTAGGCACAAGTAGGCTCACCAAAAAAGAAAGACCCATAAGCTTTTCGCCGGGATACGGCACAAAAAACATTCACTTCAGGGGAATATCGTTGCATTTGTACCATCTCCTGAGAATTTTCTGAGCCCCAGATGCGCACATTATAAGTGTTAACATGTCCACTAAGGTGAAAGGTCGATTCATTACTGAATACAACACGATACATAAAATCGTCATCGTCATAAAACAACATGTCGTTTGCAAAGTTGGCACGTATTCCATGGTCTGTCGGCTTTAGAACCTGTAATAACTGTGAACGGTAAGGACGTAGCCGTAAGCGTTGTCTTACAACTTTCCAAACAGTGGACACAGGAAATGTATTTCACGACTAGCCTTCCGGACTGATTTCTTTAGGCTACTCTCTCACTCGTTCAACAGTCTCTTCACTTACTCTTGGTCGTTCCGTGCTCTTCCCTTTACAAAGGCAGCCGGTATCTTCAAACTGATGATACCATCTACAAATTTATTATCACTAGGAGGATCACAACCGAACGTAATGCGGAACGCACGTTGCACAGTAACTACAGATTCGGTCTTTGCAAACTGCGAAACAACATACTTTCTGTGTACTAGTTGCCATCTTTGCTACTACTGCTGTCTAGCGGATTGCGGCAGAAACATTGCACACACATGCGCACTGCTGCCAACAAAGAAAACTGAGTTGCTTTTTCATTTGACATATCATTTATAACTGTAAGTTTAATGTAATAAATATAAAGAGTTGAAACCCCAATATTCATTTATATACACCCTGTATTTTTGAGAAAATGAAATATTACGGATCATTTTTCATGTAAATGGTAGTTTTGAATAGGGCATTTCCTTGAAATCCTTCGCATCTCATCTTAGAGTGCATTGAAATGAAATACTAAGTTTGGTATTTAAGTGGCTTTCGACATTTCCTGTTAGCGATATGTTGTTGCAATGTAAACGCGCTTGCCGCACGCACACGTACACACACAGACACACACATGCACGCGCGCACGCGTGCGCAAATGGAACTTTTCTACTTTTTTGTTTTGCTTTTTCCTTTTTTTTTTTTTTTTTTACTTCAAGAAACTTCAAAACTTAAATTTCCGATGAAGTCTCTGATAATATGTGTCTACTAAAAATAATACTTAATGTAAGTAAGCAGGTAGGTAGGTGACAAATTGAAGTTACGATCAAAATTGGACTCGCATACACAGTTTGAAGCATTTGTAACCCAGTACATTATACGCGATGCTTTAGAGGCATCCCTGCAGGACACGTTATAGTAATGTGGACTGCAAATTGAATTAATATCATAAAATTTGTAATATATGCTTATGGAAATAATAAATTACCTCTGTACTAAAATATTGCAGTATAGGACAATGCAAATTAGCAAAAACTTGGTTGATGTATGATGCAATGTCGTTCTAAATAAACAGATATCCCATATCAGATTTAATATAGCCGACATAATATAAAAGGACCATTTCTATATTTTACGTATAATAATGTATGGCAAGAGAAAAGTTTTTATCTATATTTTTATATAAAATTTGAGCTGATATAAAAGCTGAAGTTTCGTCATCAATATAATTTTCACAGCGGTTCTTGAAGTTTCCCTAAGGTTTTATTGTTGTATGTTAGACATCTGATATTTCATTATAACAGTGCATTAAGAGAAAGTAGTTCAACATCCACTAAGTTATTTATTATAAGCAAGGATGGGTTTGCAATCATTCAAAATGGATAGGGCATGTCCGCGTATAAATGTAAACTAAAACTACCTGTTGAAGCTTATATTACTCCTTCCTTTTTATTGAGTCTAAAGTACGATAGATAGATTTTAAATGTATTCGTTTTTCAGTTTAACTGCATAACTGAGTTTATAAACAGTGTTTTTTGGACGCTGTATATAGCTTTTAGGACACCCTGCTGTGAATTTGAAGGTACTGTTTCCATTCTGGCGACGGAGATTTCTTTTGAAAGAAGAAATATGTAAATTAGGGTTGAAGTATATGCTAGTTGAATATTTTCAGAAGAGAAATTAATTTTTTTATTATCTTGCTTATATTTTCATTAAATGCACAATATAGTGTACGTCAGACCTACACTTACCGCTAACTAAAGGAAAGGTTCCGCTTTTGAACAAATGAAAACTCGCACCATTTAGAACACATTACATTAATATGTTTTCCTGAAAAAAATATTAATGATTTTGTGGTGTGCATTAGGGCAACACAAGAATCACGAATTACTTTACTTGCCAGAAATTACACTAACTATTGGCGATTGCCAGTATGGTCTTTAAACCTAGCGAAGCTGCCTACGTTTTATTACACACATTTCACAATACACTGAAAATATTTAAATTATTCGCTCTCCTTATTAACATTGAGAATGTGATGTCATAATAGTGATAATAATAAAATAATTTTGTCAGAATTACCTCATCATAAGTAAAGCAGCAACATTTTCAATTGTTATTCTAAGTGTCAATGTCCTGACAGAGGTTTTGTTTTTAGAACTAACTATTTGAAGCTAATGGACCTTGTATTGCACATTAGGTTCGACTATTTATTAGATTTTTTAACTTTAGAAAGAACTGAACTTAGTGCGTATATTTGAACAAGCCCTGGTCCAAATGTAAACTATACTTCAAATGTTACAATATTGTATATTGAAATATATTGTAAAGGGATTTAACATGGAGTAGCTAATTCTTAGTAACCTTCAAAATTACTTAAAATTTATTATGAGAGAAAACCTGCTATAAGCTTTCTTTTACATTGTAATAAAATTATTCAGTCTTAAGCTGATCTGCGCTAGAATTCAGGATTGCCAAGGGCAGTAAGCCTGAAGCTGAATGTTAACTATGTATACCCCACATTCAAATTTTTTTCACACACTCTTAAACAATTAATTACGTGTCTATTCATCCTGGGCAAATTCAACAAACACTGCAGCAAAGAGTGATGTTTGGCATCAGTTTTATTCAAGAAATCGATGAAAGTCAGGTTCAGCATAAATGTACAAATAATTCCCAATTTGGTTTAATTTATGAAACCATTCTACTTGGAATTAACCCAGATATATAAATTGAAACCTTTTTCAATCTATTTTACAACTGAAAAGCTATTCTAGATTTCAGTACAAATAATTTGACAATGACGTCCTTGATCCCCCATCACTTCAGGGAGTTTTACGACTGAAGAATAAAATATTGTCACATTTCGTTTGATAAATTTCAAGCTCAATATCTATGTAAATGTTACAAACAAACCTATGAGGTTTTCGTTACTTAGTGTCCAACTTTATCTCACTTTATATGCACCAAATCAATTTTGTCCCTTGGAATTCTTCCTGTAAGTTTCCATATATCCTTACACAGATCTGATGTATTTCAGAGACTTTAGAATGGTCCGCCAGGCTATTGTATTTACAAATATTTTTAAAGGGACCCTGATCTCACCAAGATCCAGGGAGTGCCCTTAGATTTGCTATTCATTTTAGGATACATTTATCAATGTGAGTTTGAGTTTGATGTTTCTTCTATCCCCCTTTTATATAGCTCTACCTTCCCATATTTCCTAGGCCCCATAGCTACGCTCCAAGTTGCTATATAGGGTTGCAAGTAAAACCCCTTACTTTTAGCCCCTTACAAACCTATATGTAACAATAGCCAGGCAGAATCTCCTTCCTTGTTTCTCACTAGCTTTCCCGATCTTAAAATGTAAAGAAATAAAGTTTTAGACTCATTTCGTATCTCAAACTCTTAATTTCTGTTACCTAAAGGTTTGTAAAAGATTCAAATTTATTTCAAACATTTTTCGCATAAACGTATTTAGCTATAGATCTGGCTTGCAAACTTACAAGGTTCCATTCTTTTATCTCTGCATTAAATATTATTTGTTGGTGGTATATTTAGAATAGCATCCATCTTTGTTAAGTGTTTTAACGAACTCTTTCGTAACAGCGTTGGAAAATTTCCTTGCAATCCAATGGGCTACAGCTTATTATGTTTTTATTTCTTGGAGTTAAGTTTTCTTATGGATCATTATCTTTGTCTATCTCTTACTCTAATATTCCATTTCCACAAATATAATGCTATTTATATAAATTCCTGTTGTGCATGTCCTTCAATTTTCATTATATGATTATAAAGCCGCAATAACATAAAGCTAGATACCTTTCTGAATATTACTTCCTGTTAAGAACACGAAAGCGTGTTTAAATTATACAATAATGGTTCTTTCGGAATCTTTACTTTACAATTTGGAGAAAACATTCATTCCATTCCTATGCATTCCAGGCGCTGCTGGAGTTAGGGAAGATCCTATTGAAAGAGAAATCCCACTCGGGGACAGAAGGCAGCACCCTGACCATTATACCACAGACCGAAGGCTCTTGTCTCATTTGAGGGACCGTTTGTCACATGTTATAACTACCCAAGGGCATTAGCACACAAATTAGATCACAGTTAAGCCTTGAACGTAACAATAATTCCGTAGAGCAAGGTCCTAATTAGTCTGTGAGCACACAAAGGTAACTTGGTAATGAGAATACGTTTAGTGGCCAAACGTCCAATCGTTAGATACCGGCATCCATAAATGGGAATCCTGGCTTCCTCAGTGGTCTCCAACATATCCCGTAAAACTCAAGAAAAAACTCCACTCCAGATCGAACCAATCCGCATTAGTGCTGGTTTTTGTAATGAAATATATAATATTTTACGAAGTACATAAAACAGTCGCATAGCCTATATGAATGTAGAAGTGAGCTGTGATAATCAATACTGATACTCAGTATACACAAGAACCTCGTTTGTTTTGACATTATTTATATAGTTTGACCTTTGTATGCTTTTTCATCACAAAAAATCTTTGTGTGTCCTTTTATAAATACAAACGAATGTATACAGTTGTAATTTTGACACCACAGCTAGTGCAGAAATCTCTAAAGGTCACACATTTCATGCCAACAATTTATAAAATTACATGGCAAGTTTTATAAAACATGAAGGTAAAGTTTTTCATACTGTTTCATTAGTTTTCATGAGAGTACTCATCAAGATCATAGTTATCTCTACTGAAGGCTATTTTCTGCTTTTGCAGTTATCCAAATTTTACTATTGCTCATTAAGGTTTGTTTCTAAATATCCGTGCTGCATCTGCTCGCTTAATGAGATGTTGTGTACTAAATTAACATCTGATTCTAGGTTTCTAAATTTGTGCAGCCTGATAAAATATTGATGTGCTATAATGTGACCGGATATTTAAAACTTTTACTTTTCCACGTCATGACTAAAAAGTTCTTGATTTTCTTACGTATTCCTTATACTGCAGTCAAAACTCATGTTTGGTAGTAGTGTTGTTCTTAAATGTGTATGTCCAAGATAAATACTAGAAGCGTAATGACTACGTAACGTTTTCACATTGCAATTCTCCTAATTTTATGAACTATGGTCACTGAACTAGTATAACTGTTTTATTGGTGTTCTCTTTCTTCTGTTAGTATTTGTAATCTAAATGGTTATAAATCATAAGATTTTATTTAGATATTTCCAATCTTTATCCTAGTGACTTATTTCCTTTATATACCATCTGCGTTATACTTTGTAATTAAACTGTTATTTAATTGTATAGCGATAATTAATGTTGATTACACCACATTAGTAGCTATGTACGTCCATTCTGATACAGATGTTTATATGTCAAGTGCCAGAGCAATGTTGGATTTATTCATTTATGTTTCATTTTGATACTTTGAAATGATGAGAGTTTTGTTTTGAATTGGTATGCGTTATAGATGGCCATGACTGAATAGAGTAGGTCAGAGACAGGTAAAGATGAATGTTAACGTTCAATCTAAATACATGGTAAATATGATAAATTAAATAGAAATATAAAATTATAAAAGAAAATTGTTTTTAGGAATTTATATTTGGAAAATTATGAAATTATGTAATTCAAAATGAATGTATTGGCCACAGAGAAAAGTGATGTAGACTGGAATATTTAGTTACCATGGTGATAAGGGGAAATAAAAAAATGAAAAGAAGTTAGCGTCTTTTGCTACGTAATCGAAAAGTGAGCAGACGCGTGTGCTAACCATTGCATGTTAATGCGAAAAGCAGGCTGCAAACCTGAAATTTAGAAGAGTTATTATTTATCAGCGTGAGTAGAAGCTTGGATATAGAGCATGTTTGATGTCTGAAAACTAATGTATTTTATGTCGTGTGAGATTTTGAACGGCGTTGGACTTATTCCTCAACGTAGGAAAAGTATTATTGTAAATTGAGTGAATATAGTGGATCGAAACGAAAATTTTATTTAAACTTACTTTTGAGTTTAAATTGAAAACAAAATCCAACATTTTTTTCCTAACATTAAGTTTCATAATCCGAGTATACGATGGCACGATTAAGAGAAGATCCCATGCAAAAAGTACCTACAAATAACGTCACAGCGTGGTGCATCATAACTTCTACAACATCATAATATCACCAATAGAATACGGCTACAAATGATCGCCACAACTCGGGGCTTCGAGATAGTTTTCGTGCCGCATATCATCATCGACTATGGAAACCTGGTGCAAACCTCCATTCATCCTCTGACAGTTCGCCCGTCGGTCTTTGTTTTTCGGCCCTTGTAATTAGTAAAACTCTTGCTTCCCTTTAAATCAATATTGATAAATGTTCTGAGAGTTTACTTTCTGCTGCTATATAGTCTATGATAAGGATAATATATTTTGAGTTCCTTTATTTATAAAAGGAATTGGAAATATTTGCAAAACTTATGACTTTCATTGCCCTTATTTATTAAATCATAAACTTATTTGCAACTACATGAAATGTATGTATATATTTATTGAATATAATTTCAGAAATTAACAGTATATTGAACTTTTGAATATCGCCGGATAAAGGAATTCATCACAACAAGAACTGTAGTTTTTCCTCATTTCATTCTTGAGAAATACTGTTTCAAAGAGAGTAAATATCTTGATGAGACACCCTGTATGAGTTTCTATCTTCTACAGCGCACAGGTTAATTTAACACCTACAACAAACATCAGCATTTTACGTAGAGTAAAATGGTGCGAAGTCTGCCAAATCGGCTTATTTTTGCTATCACTACCGCTTCTGTTAATCTATTGTAATCCGTTTAACACACCAAAATGTATAACACATGTCATTAAGGTATCAAGTTCAATCACCTCTCTAACCCAATCATTTTCAAATTACAACAATGATCTAATTAATATAGGGAGTTGCAGAAACGTAATGGTGTATTTACTTCGAGGAATGAAAGTGCTCTTGCAATGCTTTTATATCTTATTCCTTTCAAGAACACCTTTAATAAGTCTCTTCAAGTAAAATCCCCTTTACCTCACTTGCTTACCTAAGGAATGACTTCCTAAACACAAAAAGAAAAAAGAAAACCCTTAAAACTGTGATTTCCAGGCCTTAGGCACGTAGATTTCTCTCAGTTAATAAAATTATTATGGTTTGATCATCAGTAAGTATCTAAATTGGATACCAGATGCCTAGAGCTGCTTTAAGTAGAAAATGAAGTGTGGAGATTTTAATGCCCAGCTATCACGATGCCTTCAAAGTCTAACCTGAAATTAGAAGCTTAGATAACACAGATGAATTACTCGCTTTTAACTGAAGAAGTGGGAGAACAAAATAAGGTGACAGCAAAAAAAAAAAAAAAAAAAAAAAAAAAAAAAAAAAAAAAACAGCTATTGATCGTTCTTGTTCTATGGAGAGGATTTTCGTCATACTGCAGTGGCCAAAAATGACAAACATCTGGTATTCTCCAGTAAATTTCTAGAATGTCTCATTGTTAAATTAAACGGCTAGAAAGTATTTGAGTCAAATGAACCTCCTATCAACAACTCTTCTTGCATTCTAAATAATTTTTAATACCCAATTAAATGATGAAAATATTAAAGTCGGCGTTTTACGTTCCAATATCTAAAAGCAAGTCTCAGTAATCAAAATAAATGTACTAGATAACACAAGACTGCGTTTTACATTTATATTTTGCATAACAAGCCAGATGTTTCAATAAGTTTAACGTATTTGCACACTAAAATAAGTGCTTAGCCTAAAAGGTGAGATCTAGATTAAGTAAATACACTTTATTAAATAAGAAATAAAGTTATAAATATTTGGCACGAATTCTCGCAGCTAAGAGTCAATATAGTAAATACATAGTACCGGGGCTGTTCAATAAAGAATGATCATATTTTTACACAGTCATAATTTTTCGCAATAAAATTCAAAATTATTAAATTCTGTTAGCTTAATGTGAAAAAAAATACTCCGTAGTAGTTTCATTGTTGGTACTCTTCGTTCCCGCCTGTGATAACCAGGCAAGTTCAGACATGTTCAGTATCGCCTACCGGTGCAATGGGGGTAACAGTCGAGGAAGAATATGTGGCTTTGAAATTTTGCCTTCGTCTCAACAAATCTTCGGTTGAGGCCTATGGAGAGTCTGTTCTCCCCTACAACGCAGCTCGAAAGGTGGTTTAAAATGTTTAAACCGGGGAGACAATTTCAAAGGAAGGTGAACTTGGTGCTGAAGTTACTGCTCTTATGGAAGAAAACATCAACACTGCTGCTGCCATTGTGAGAGAGGATCAACGAATTAACTTAAGATCACTTTCTGAAATACTGAACATTTCACTGGGTGCCACCCACACGTTGTGACAGAAGCATTACACATGATACGTGTTTGTGCGCGTGGGTTCCAAAACTGTTGATTCCCAAACAAAAGGACATTCGCATGCAGGTCTGCATGCAGTTAAAGTTGATGTTAGAGCAAGATCCGGAGTTTCTTTCAAGCGTAATCACTGCTGATGAAACTTGGCAACATCATTTTGATCCTGAGAGCAAACTGCAAAGCTCAGCTTCTTCACCAGCAACCCCCCAAAAGTAAAAGTGGTTGCTTCTGCTGGGAAAGTTATGGTCATCACATTCTTCGACATTCATGGAATGGTTTATCAGCATGTTGTACCGGCACACACATCAGTAACTGGACAATACTACAGAGATGTCCTGAAAACATTGCAAGTCCATATCAGGCGTAAAATACTACATTTTGTTGAGGCAGGGTGGACACTGCAACACGATAATGAGCGGCCACATATTGCCAATGTTGTTGCTGAATATCTTGCAAAAATCAATACGAAGTGCATTTCTCAACCTCCCTATAGTTCACATTCAAATGGTGAACTTTTTTCTCGGTCTTCAATATTTTTTAGGTGACTTTTTTCTATTCCTTAACTTGAAGAAACACTTTCGTGGGAGGCATTATCCATCATCAGAAGCAGTGGGGAAGGCTGCTGAGGCGATTTTAAAGGATCTCTAAAAAATGGTTTCCAGCATTTCTTTGAAGACTGGCAGAAACGCTGGGACAAGTCCATCGCATTCCGGGGAGACTATTTTGAGAAATACCATCAAAATTATGAGGATGAGTGTAGGTGCGTTGTCAAGAAAAATTGTTATCATTCTTTAATGAACAGCCGAAGGCAACGTCTGTAGTTCAGAACTACCCGCACACTTGTGCATAATATTCCACAGTTTGCGGCAGGGTGATAATATTTGGGAACCACGTTGTAGAGGAAGGCATTTGCGTTACCTTCTTGGTCATCACACTTAACCTCAACGAACTTTACTTGCTCAGCTAAGTGAAACGTTTGTCTTCCACGAGCTCATAGCCAGCAGCTGCAACTTCGAAGATTTACGCTTATGTTCATATCCTTAACGGCGTTTAACACGAACTTGCTCTATGAATCACTTTGCATAGAAAAAGACTGCTTTTATTAAATACATGCAAAATGTTGTAGCACCATCTTTATATTCAAATAAGCGAAACAGTTACATCGTAATTTCAAATTTGTATGTCACGGTTTCTTTATAGTAAACAAGCAGTGAGTACAGTACATGCAAATGCTATAGGCGGTTTGCAAAATTAAAACAATAGGTGTTATCCACTATAAAGTTGTCATAATGTATTCATATATTAATATATTAATATGGTGGATTAAGGAAGAACATGCTGGTTTGCTAATTGTGAATTAAAGTAGTGAGTGTTAGTCCAGAGGCGTAACCGTGTAGGAGGAGAGGTATAAAATTGTTGTGTATCTATAAAATGCAATTTATACGTGTGTGAATTCAATAACACGGAAGAATAATGCCGGAGCTATGTTTGACATTTTAGCAACAAATGTCAGAACTTCTGTATGCCCGCCTCGGTAGCATAGATGGTAGCATGTCTGCTTCACGTTCAAGAGGTCCCGAGTTCGAATCTCGGTGAGGGTGAGTTGCCTGGATAAGGTTTTTCCGGGGTTTTCCCTTATCCTTAAAGACGAATGTCAGGTAACTCTAAGCTCCATGGACCCCGGACTCCTTTGAGCGCCATTTCACCAATTCCATTCACCGTCCGATATGACGTAAGGTTGGAAGACGTAAATTGCAAAAAAAAAAAAAAAAAAAAAAAAAAAAAAAAAAAAACGTCTGCATTTAAAGCACCTTATGACAGGTAGTTGCTATCCTAAATCAGGTTTTTAAAATAACAGTTGTAGTGATTGAAAGTAATTAATAAAGTTATTTTTGCACATATTTGAACATAACCATGCTCTCTGCTCTCTTCCAAATAAATAAATATTTGCTGGATAAAACTTACACATATTCAAACATTCTTGTCACACACATCATTTTCCGCACACTTCTGCAAATCGCTCAAATGGTACCTTATTATTTTATTTATTAATTATGATAAGCATTAATTATAAATATTTGCAGTTCATTAATGCTATATTGGTACAAATTTTTACAAAGAAATTACGCGCTAGTGCTATACTTTAATTTTAAGCATTTGTTAACATTTACCTGCAACGGTAAATGCTTCTGAAATCTTTGAAGTAAAAAAGAAATCAAACAATTATTAGGGCTTTTATTTCTGGCTACATAAACTTTCGACAATTGGGTAAAATTCATAAGAACAAGCTCAAAAATATGGAAATGGAAAAATGCTAATTGTTGATTCCCATACCTCTAAAGAAAAATTTTAATAAAAATCGCTATCATTAGAAAATAAAACAGGAATTTTAGCAATATAAGCTATTTATTTAAAAAAACAGAAACAAAAGCAATTGATATATTGATATATGATACATCGTTTAAGATTAAAGGATTTTTGAAGATGAGAGTTATTGCATAAATCTAAAATGTCTTTTCGTCTATCTGGCTCTCAGCGGATTAATTGATTAAAATGCTTTAATTATATTCAGAGGCCTCAAAACACGTAATTCCGATGAAATCTGTATCGATCTTTAGATCCTAACCACTAACTTCTATTAATATAGATAAGCTATAGACTAAGCATAAACAGTTCACATGATTAAAACTTAGATATGATGAAAATTGAGCACTAAGTTTTATAGCACGTCTTCTGCATAACAATGAAGTTTGGAAGATTTATTTGTGGTTAATAATGTTCTGAGAATCCAAATTTACGGAAGTGAAAGTTTACTATCAATGTTGACCCTTTGAAATTATGAAGATGCTATCCCTTCTTTTTAAATGCGGTAAATACTTGAACCTCGGTTACTTTCTGTAATCTGATGTGCATGAATAGGTTAAATGAGCTTTGGAATTTAAGATAAGTCACAGACAAAAGAATGTCAATTGTAAAGGGTCTTTCAAGAAGAGCGTTCTACTTTCAAAATGCGATAAGTGCCGCTGATACTGTCGTGAGACATCGTTTTGCGGTGGGCCGCGGCCAGCGCGTGTGCGCAGAGCTGGACGCTTGCCGGGAGAGAGACGGAAACAGAGAGAGAGAGAGAAATACACAGAGATAGTCCGAAATTTCCCGCTGCATCTTGATTGATATCAAACCTACGACTGATTTCTGGAACAATGAGTGGAGGTATAAAAGTGCCGTGGCTGTCAGAGGGAAGTCCAACCGTGAACTGTCTTTATCAAACCCGCCATCCTACAAAACCCCACATATCCATCATTAAGTGGTTAAGTCCATCTGGGACAAGTAAACGTATGACATACAACGCACTGACCCTCAATCAGCCGCCAACAGCCAGCCAGTGAATGAGTGAGGGCAGTCAGTTGTTAATGGAGCTGCTAGCTGCTAGTCAGTTGTTAATTGAGTGTGCAGCTGTGTGGAAGTGTGGCAGACGACCTTGAAGATTGCGTTTGCGTATGTTACGTAATTCTGCTGCTCGCAGGGCTGTACAAAGTGTGGTTTATTTGTAATATAGAGCATTTTTAATTTCTGCAAACAAGGCTTTTAATTCTGCGAACCACAAAGTTACATTACTTTTTACATCAGTCTTTTTTTTTCTGATGGTTACAGTTGTTTTTGAAAAATAGCCGTGGAACGTTACAGCATTCAGCAACTCGTAAAAACTGTGAAAATGTATTATCAGAAAGGATCACCTGTTCGCTTTTAACTGCCAATGGAGGAAGACACCAGACTCTTATAAGGGACTATTTTTCGCCTCCGTTGGATGGTATGGATCTTAGAAACATCTAGCTCCAGCAAGAAAGAGTAACATGTAATACTGCTGTCGAAACAATCTATCTTTTGAAGGAGAAGTTCAGAGGTTTCATCACTTCCCTTGGTGGTGATGTTAACTGGCCCCCAAGATCATGTGATTTAACGTCGTTGGTTCACTTCATGTGGGGTTGGGTTAAATCTCCAGATAATGCCAGTAAGCCAGACACAGTAATTGATTTTATGAATAATATCACGCGTGTTATTTATGAAGTTGGACCTAATTTACGTTCTTCTGCCATTGAAAATTCCGCCAAACTTATACGCTTAACCCAACGAAGTCGCGGCGGTCACTTAACTGATAATCTCTTCCACAAGTAATGATATTAATTATGTTCCAAAATAAAAATATGTAAACTTCTATCATTTATAGAACGTGATTTATTTAATTTCAAAGTTAGGGCACTCTTGTTTAAAGACCCTTCATTATCGTGTCCTGCTGTCTATATAATGAAACATAGCTCCCCGTTCTTTTAGCAATAAATGGTAAATTCATACTTTAAACAAACAAATAACAAAATTCGTTGGTATATAAGTAACCATATACATCAATACCCTTGCTTGGCATCTAGGGTCTTTATAGACCCCAAGACTGTATAACTACGCAGAAACTGTTTTAATTTGAACGTAGATATCCCATGTTCAGATGGGCTTTCTGTGTACTTTTTACTATAAATGGTGAAAATATTTATGGTAATATGACGGTCTGTAACACAGAATTTTAAATTTTTTGTAACAGGGTCAGATAAATACCCCAGCTATATACAATATATGCATTTCAATGATATATTACAAATTTACTACAGTAATTATTACTTGGCAATAATGCACCTTTTGAGCCTTCATTTGTGTGTCCATTGTATTTAAAAATTTGTTTTTGTAAGAAATTATTATAAAATACATAGTTAGCAATTGCGTTTTGTGGAAGTTAGACGTGAAAAAAAAATAAGAAACCTGAAGTGATAATGTTCTACAACTAAACAAAGTCATGTGTTGATACTCCTGATAAGATGGCTATGCACTATTCAGTGAAACGTGGAACAAGGTGGCCACTTGCTCTATTTCTTGATATACTTAGCATGCCTCAGTGCTTACGTCCTGTACTGTGAATTTTTACACGATATGAGAGGTAAAAATGGTAGAAGAGAATTCCTCTCAGACCTGGGAAAAGACCTAGTCAGGCTTCAAACTGAGTGACATATTCTTTCCCCCAGTACAGAAGACAACGCATTCGTTCTGCATTAACTCAGGCTGGTTTCTGCTAAATGAAAATCAACAAGGAACAGGATGCAGATGTTCCAAATCTGAAACGAAAAATATGTGATTCCTGCCCAAGTTCAAAGGACAAGAAGGTGAATAGACAATGTGATGACTGTCACAAATTTATCTGTAAAGAACATGCAGAGTAAAAGTTTTGTGCATTGAGTGTTCATTTAAAGTGGAGAGAGAGAGTAGAAGTTTATTTATAAAAGGATTTTTTTTTTTTTATAAAATGCTAATGCACATCATAATAAAATTTACATTATTGTTATATAGTGTGAGGAAAATTAACTTTTGTGTTAAAACGGTATATATATGTATATATATATATATATATATATTGGAACTAAAACATATATAAATATATATACGTTTTCATATGTCATACTTGGTAAGTAAATAACTTATATAGCTTACAGCAATGGGGTGCCCCTCAAAATCCAACCTCTGCGGTCCTCGTCCCGAGGGGTGGGCAACAGGAAGTAGGGGATTGACTGATGGGGTGATGTACGGTGGGGACTTGATGTACCCCACGACCGCTACGGCTGCCGAGAAGGCCCATCAGTAACCCCGAAAACTGGCAGAAGAGGCTTTGGTATTTTTCCCCAGGGACCTACTACGGTAGGTACGGGTTTGGCGATCCCGGGGTCCCTAGCCACTCACCATCATTCCATCCCCTTCACCTCCATCAACTGTGCCACGCACTGCTACTGCTTGTCAGTATGCATCACCTTCTTCCCCTTCTAGTTTATTATTATGATTATTAGTACTTAAGGTCTTAGGTTTATAACTCCTGTCTCACCAGCAGGGATCTCTCCTATCTCCGTGGTTCTGTCCCACGGTTTTCAGCGCGGCTTCCGACATGTGTGCTCTCCGGAGGTCTCAAAAGTGAAGGTTGAGCGGACCCTTCGCACTGCCCCTATGTGTAGCCTTAGGTGCGGAGCCCGTCCACACCGTCAAGTACACCCACGTAGCTCCTTGAGTGCCCGGTCTGTGGTAATCTCCCGACGGCCGCGTTTTGCCGTTGGGTTAGTATCACGGACCGGACGTGTTACCGCTGACGGAACCCCGGTGTAATCAACCACAAGTCCCCTGAATCCGCGTGTGCCTATTACACGCATGCGCGGCCTAAAGCGGGGAGTCACAGGCGGTTATTCCTGTGGTAGGGGCATAAAGCCGGGGTGTGCGTGGTGAACGGTTTACCCATACGGACAAGCAGTGGATGTGGAAGGGTAGCTTTTCTGAAGTACAAATGAGATCGGTCATGGGTGAGGTCCCCATGACGGCACAGACCGTGAAGATTCGGTGTCTTTCTTTTTTAACCCCCGGATGGCAGGCTGACGCCGACGGTTCCGGAAGGGGGTCTATATCATCATGTCTCCGCGCAAACAATCCTTCATTGACCCTTATTTAGTTATGACTTTGGCTTGTGATGGGAAAACTTTTAAAGATATCAGTCCGTTTTATATAAAGCGTGAAGTTGACAAAATCAGCGGCCCGGTCAAGAACGCTACGCGTCTCCGAGACGGTAGCTTACTATTAGAGAGCACCAGTGCAGACCAGTCTCGCAAACTACAAAAGGCGACTTTGTTGGGCTCCTACCCTATCCGGGTAGCCCCACACAAAACACTTAACACCTGTCGAGGAGTAGTCACCACCTCCAGCCTAGACGGTCTTGCAAACGAGGAAATAGTAAGTTGCCTCTCGGATCAGCTTGTTTGTCAGGCGTACCGGCTAACACGGAAACAAGATGGCAAGGAGTACCCACTACGTACGGTATTTCTAACGTTTGCTGGGACTAAGTTACCGGAGTACATCTATTGCGGCTATGAGCGTGCGAGTGTCCGCCAGTATGTCCCGAACCCCATGCGCTGTTTCCAATGTCAGCGGTTCGGACATACTAAGGTCACATGTACCAATCCTGCTCTTTGTGAGCAATGTGGCCTACCGAAGCACGACGATCCTAACTGCAGTCGAACACCGTGTTGCGTGAACTGTGGCGGTAGTCATCCCTCCAGCTCGCGACAGTGCCCCAAGTTCATGGACGAAAAAAGTATTCAGGAGCTACGTGTAAAGGAACGCCTGACTTTTCCAGAGGCACGACGGCGCTTCGAACAACTGAAGCCTGCTACCACTACTACTGGATATGCACTAGCAGCTCGCCGTACTCCTAATACCACTGTTGCTATTCAACACGTCCCTGTCGCCCACGCATCCACGCAGACTGAGTTTCTAGCCGTTAAACCTTCGTCTCAGACTGTTTGTGTATCCACCAGCACTACCTCCGCTTCAACCGTACAAACTCCAGCCAGCAAGCCATCAGCGGGTAACAACCATCCCGTAGGAAATGCGAAAAGCCGATCTCGACCACAACATAGATCGCGAAGTCGCTCGCCTTCTGTTAGATCCCGGTCTCGTTCTACGAGCCGTAGGAGTTCTGACTCCCGATCATCAGCGGAGTCACAGGAGGCTAACGATTTTCGAATCGTAGGGCCCAGGTCAGCCAAGGTCAAAAAAAAGGTTAAAACGGCCCATTAAAAACTCTTCATGGAAATAATCCAGTGGAATGTCAATGGTTTTCGAGCTCGTGCTCAAGACCTACAACATTTAGTTTCTCAACGGTCACCATCAATTATTTGTCTCCAGGAAACCCACTTACATCCCAATCACTCGTTACACCTTCAGTCTTTCTCTGCATTTAGAAGCGACTCTCTTGCAGGTATGCGTGCAAGCGGTGGCGTTGCTACCTTAGTGGCGCCTAACATCTCAGCCGCCCACGTTCCTCTCACCACACCATTGCAAGCTGTGGCCGTTCGGCTACAGCTGGAGAGCATCAGTTTTACCATATGCAACATGTACCTGCCGCCGCTCAGTATAGTTCCAGAGCGTGATCTTCAAGCTCTATTGGCTCAGCTCCCCTCACCACTACTCCTTGTGGGAGATTTGAATGCCAAGCACACGCTCTGGGGATCAGACACCGATGACGCCCGTGGATGCCTCCTCGTAGACGTCTTCGATAAGTCTGACCTGCTTCTGCTAAATACTGGTGACCCGACATTCCTATCATCCGCTTATGGTACACATTCCGTACTAGACCTTTCCTTCTGCAGTCCATCATTAGTACCACTACTTGAGTGGTCAGTACTTTCCGACCTCTTTGGCAGTGATCATTACCCCATTAACATTCATTTTTCTGGCCGCCAATGTGTACCTTCTCGACATCCTCGCTGGATTATTTCCAAAGCTAACTGGGGAAAATTCCAATCCCTCATACACCTCATCGACGATGGTTTCGACACCATCGACGAAATGGTCGAATATTTTACCTGCTCGATCCTGCTCGCAGCAGAATCCAGCATTCCTCGAGGCTCACCTACACCACGTCGTATTCCTGTACCGTGGTGGTCCGAGGAATGTAGTTTGGCTGTCAAAGCACGCAAACGTGCTTTGCGCATTTTTCAGCGGCACCCGACAGAAGCGAACTTCGTCGCCTTCAAACGTTCTCGGGCTAGGGCACGCTTTATACTGCGCAACGCCAAGCGTAAATCTTGGGAAGCATTTGTGTCTTCGCTTTCCCGGCGCAGCTCTACCCAACAAGTATGGTCAGCTGTTCGACGGATGTATGGCAAGTATCGCCGGACGGTAATTCCCGGCCTTGCCATCAACGGATCCATGTGCACCACCGAGCAGGACATAGCTGAAGCCCTAGCTACCACATTTGCTGCCACGAGCCAAACTGCCCGCTATGACGCTCTCTTCCTGCCCATTAAGGAAAAGGCGGAGCGGGTACCACTTAATTTTAATAGTGACTGCACCGAGCCGTACAACCAACCCTTTACCGCAGCCGAACTCGCCCATTCTCTGGCGTTAGCAAAGGATTCCTCTCCAGGTCCCGATGACGTACACCGACAGATGCTGCTACATCTTCCATCTGAGGCGCTAAGTTTCCTCTTAAACATCTACAACCGCATTTGGCATGAGCGGGTTTTCCCTTCCTCCTGGCGAGAGGGTATTGTCATCCCCATCCCTCGACCCGGAAAGGACCGCACGCTACCATCTAGCTACCGCCCCATTTGCCTAACGAGTGTCATCTGTAAGACGTTGGAGCGAATGGTAAGCGCTCGGTTAAATTGGTGGCTAGAAAAACATAACCATCTGTCCAACTTACAATGCGGTTTTCGTCGCCATCGCTCAAGTGTCGATAACCTAACACGCCTAGAGGGGTATATTTCCGATGCCTTTCTGCTGAAACAGCACGCCGTTGGCGCGTTCCTCGACTTGGAGAAGGCCTATGACACCACCTGGCGGTACGGCATACTCCGTAACCTACATGGTTACGGCATGCGTGGTCATCTACCCGTGTTTTTATGTAATTTTTTAAAACTTCGCCGTTTTCGGGTTCGCATAGGAAACACGATATCACGGGAGCGGATACAGGAGAACGGTGTACCTCAAGGTTCAATTTTGAGCGTCACCCTTTTTGCCGTAGCGATTAACGGCATCACTAGTGCCGTTAGAAGTGGAATTCCATCATCCCTCTATGTTGACGACTTCGCACTTTATTATAGGTCAGCCAACATAGACCACATTGAGCGCCAACTGCAGCTGACCATCACCCAGCTAGCAGCTTGGGCGCTACAAAACGGTTTCCGCTTTTCAGCTGCGAAGACCCAGTGCATCCACTTTCACCGCCTACGAGGTATTCACCCGCCTCCTGATCTTCATTTGAACGGCACACCCCTGCCATTTGTATCGCACCTGAAGTTCTTGGGCCTCTACTTGGACCGACAACTAAATTGGGAGCACCACATTCGTCACCTTCGAGCCTCTTGCGATCGTTCTCTTCGGGTGCTGAAGGTATTATCTGGAGCATCTTGGGGGGGCGATCGCACTGTAATGTTGAGGCTGTACCGCTCTCTGGTTCGGTCCAAGCTGGACTATGGCAGTTTTATTTATGGCGCAGCGACCGCCTCTAAACTTCGCCTTTTAGACACCGTGCATCATACTGGCATCCGCCTTGCCACAGGAGCTTTCCGCACCAGTCGAGTCGACTGCCTGTATGCAGACTCAGGCGAACCTCCACTCCATATTCGTCGCTCGCTGTTACTCTGCTCGTACGTCTCGAAGTTGGCAAGTTATCCCAATCATCCTTGTTTTAAACCAGTTCTGCGTCCAGATTTAGCCCACCGTTATATGCGCCCTGGTTCTCACACACGCCCCGTGGGAATAAGATTTCGGGATCTACTGCATTCACATGGCCCTTCGAATGCCTCGCGTGGAGAGGTCGTCCATCTGCCCTTATCCTGCATGGCAGCTCAATCGTGCGCAGTTCGATCTAACACTTTCAAGCAACACTAGACTTGCTACCCCACATTCGGTGTTCCAACAACTTTTTGCCGAATTACTGGGCCGTTACCCTAACTATGTTCCGGTCTTCACAGACGGTTCCCAGTTAGGTAACGCTACGGGTTGCGCATTCTTTATTAACGGTGAGGCTCATAAATTTAGACTTCTGGACTCCACTTCGGTCTTCTCAGCAGAGCTGTATGCCATCTTTTATTTGCTCCTTTTTATTTGCAAGTTAGCTCCCGGCTCTTTTATTGTCTGCACTGATTCTCTGAGTGCGCTTCAGGCTTTGCAACAGCACACTGCCGCTCAGACCCTCGTTTTAAAAATACAGGCCCAGATCTCGCAAATGCTCGGGCGCGGGTACAATTTTGTTTTTACTTGGACCCCAGGCCATGTGGGGATTACCGGGAACGAGGAGGCGGACGCGGCTGCTAAGTCCGCTTGCCGTTTGCCCCGGAGTTTAACATCTACGGTGCCATACCAGGATGTGCAGCGTTTATTCCGTCGCCATCTCCTATCTGCTTGGCAGCAATCCTGGACAGCTATAGAAGGCACACAACTACGGGGTATAAAGGAGAGCGTACAACCCTGGCAAACATCCTGCAGGGATAACCGGCGAGCCGAGGTGATACTCACCCGGCTCAGAATTGGGCACACACGAGCAACTCATGGCCATCTGCTAAGAGGGGAACCGGCCCCTGTGTGTGCTCCATGTGCAGTACGCCTCACTGTGCGGCATGTACTGCTGGATTGCCCGCAGTACACCCGCGTTCGCCAGTCTTTGGGCCTAAGGGCTAACTTGCTCAATGTTTTAGGGGATGACCCAGTGGCCGTAGATAAGGCACTGCGGTTTGTGGAGGAAATTGGTTTTAATAAACAAGTCTGACTTGAATTTTATATTTATTAATTTTAGTGGTTTTAATTATTGGGTCTGGGATGAGTTTTTATGTGCTTTTAAACGTTGAGTGTTTTTATTTTATTTTAACCTTTTTAGCGAAATTTGGGTAGCTTTTAGGTTTTAAAGTTGACTTAGGGCCCAAATGACCTAGTTGTCGACGGGCCCTTAAACAACACACACTCACTCATTACAGCAATGGAGTTTTAATTTAAAAGATGTCTCAAATTAAAGTCATTGTTATTTTTTGGAAATATTTTACTTTATCGCCACATAGTTTTTAGAATCACTTTGGGGTAAAAAAATACCCCAGATATGTAATGTGTTTTTCCAGAGCTGATACCATGCGAGAGATAATTCAATTATAATTATCATAATAAAGTTATTAATCTTATTGAAATATTATTTGCAAATTATTGCCTTGTGATATATTTACATAATCAAGCTAACTACCCTTCAGAGAAATGAAATATTTTAACCACTTATCTGTTTTAAGAGGCAGGATTTGCACATGCATTAATTAAAATACTTGTCTGGAATTTGGGCCTCAAATTACATTCAATTGACTTTCTATCCGTTTAGTTCTTCATTTATGGTTAATCTTTCCCTTAACTTCTGCTTTAAAACAATTAGCATCTAAAGAGTGAAAGGAACATTTTATAGGATAGAGCTAATCTGAAAAACAGACGGAAGAAACTTGTTAAACTGTTAAATCCCATATTTCCCAGACTTATATGCCTTATCTTCCTCCATCTCTACCACATACACGTGCAAGAGACACCGACGCTGACGTTTTCGTCGCCTGCAAGTGTTGAACGTAAAACCGGAAAATGGAATTATCGCACCAGAGAGAATTAATGGAAGAATACGAAAGTAATGTATTTTACCGCTCATGTGACTTAACCCGGTTGAAAGTTAACCCAATGTCGGTCGCACCTTCAGTTCTACACGGTGTCTAGTAGGAGCCAATACACTTTCTAGCTACTATTATTTATTTTGTGAACGTATAGGTATAATTATTTTTTAAAAAATCATTCTATTACTTTTAATTCTAATTATTTTATATCCCAATAATACTAATGATAATTAACACAAGAGACAGTGTAGTATTAACAAAATATAATGCATTATACTTATATAATTTATAAGTATTAGTAAAATATAACAAACAAAATATAAAATATTAAAATATAGCATGAGACAGTAAATGAACTTATGAAAACAAAATAGAGCATATAAACAATGTTTACTTATTATAACACATGATATTTATTTTCTCACTTTTACCCTCTAATTTCCTATTTTACACTATACTAGTTTTCCAACTATAAACTCGCAAAGCATTTATGGCGCATCATTCTATCTTATTCCAAATAAAAGTATTTTTTGCACTTCCTTTAAGTTATTTGAACTTGTTCTACGCATTCGAGATATTGTCTAGAAACAAGCCAGGTGAAAAGAGGATTAGAAATACACGTTTCTGGGGCGTACATTGCTCCTATCATCAGGATATTTTAAGAATGTTATAACCACAAAATGTATAACTGGATATAACACAAATACCAAGACAAAACACTACCAATACTCGCATAAGGGAACAAAAGGTTGTTTTCAGTAAATTAAATGTCCGGTCAGGAGATGGCGTGAGTATGGAAAATTAATTTGGTCAGAGAAACGTAACTCTTAATTTGATGATCAAACTCTATAGATCTGTGCTTCTTAAGCCGACGGATTTCCATTTCAAAAGCTGGTTTCTAAGAGGAGCTGAACTGAAAATCAACATCACGATTAAGCGTTCTTCTCTCGGAGAAAATGGCCAAAGCCTCCTTAACTCTCCGCTCCCAGTAACTGTTGCATTTTGCCAAGATGGACGTTTCCCGAAAGTAGGCTCTATGGTCGTTATCAAAACAATGCTCTGCCAGCCCAGATTTCTCAGGTTGTACTAAACGAATGCTCCGTTCATGTTCGTTTATTCTGGTAGCGATGGTCCTTTCGTCTTTTAAACTGGCTTTTTTCCGGAGAAGATCTGGAGCATATTCCTCGCCAGGAAAGCTTCAGATCTTATTTGATCTACGTGTATCTCAGGGTTCACGATGCTTCTCCCACTTTGAATTCCATACTTTCCTAACAAGAGTAAGACACCTCAAATAATAAGTTCACCCTCTGTGTCACGTTCCCCTGTGTCAACATTTTCTTCTCTTCTCTCAGGTAGAAATTCATCTGTATCTGTCCATCTAGTTTCCTTACATCAACATCGTCGACTCAGTAATAAATGTTGGCTAATTCTAAGTCATTTGTCTATCTTGCGCTTGTCAAACATTGTAGGAAGAATGTACTGGTCCGTTCACGTGGCCTACAGTGGATGTAAATGCTGAAATTGAAACACGTGTAACGCCAGTTATAACGGCTTATCAAAATATGAGCAATGCATTGTCAGCTAAAGAGGTAATGAGAGCGTGGCATTTAAAAGTCAGAAAATTATAAGCGGTGCGAGAAAAATAGACGGCTGGCACTTTCTGGATGCACCGCGACCAATCTAGGGTTAAAATCTATGGAAAAAAACCGCACATGGCATATGTATACTTTGTACGCTTATACGTCCACTATCTGATGAAGGGATGGTATATTTGTCTTCAAACATGAGAGATTGGTTTCAAATCTTAGCTGAATTTTCAGGGTTTTTCCTTTATCATGAAAAAATACAGAGTAACTCTTTGTTCAGTTACCTGGGGTCCGTAATACATCTCACACCCGTAATGGGCAGAAACATACTCATAATGGATTATTTAAACCCTTCAATGCACGACTCTATAGATTAGGTGGAGCATGTCCGTCTCACGTTCAGGAAGTTCGAAGCTTGATCAGCCTGAGTTATATGGATAAGGATTCACGGAATTTGTCCTTATCGTAAAAGATGAAAGTCAGGTACCTCATTTGAGCATCACATCATCGTTCAATATGACTTGACCTTGTAGGACGTTAATTAAAAACTGCCTTGGAAACCGAAAAATGCTAAAAATGCTAAATGCTCTGGATCACAAACTTAAGGAGAGTCCTATCTCGAAGTGCCTGGCAATAGAATAAGGGAGAGAATTCATAAATCGCGATGGACAATACCGTGGATGTGAGTATCAAATCGTGGGAATGTCTCTTTGGGGTTCTAGCTTCGGTTTAGAGACTATATTTGAACAGAATAGCAAACTTTCTGGATATGCATCTCTTAAGTAGATTTAAACATGGACAGTTTGATAACTACTTTTCTTGTACTTGATTGTACAGAACTAAGGCAAATGAGATCAGCTAGTATAACACCTAATCAGAAGAAAGAAAGCAAACTCTTGAGGGGTATATGTTTCTAGGTTCACATCGTATCCACAACCGGTTTAGAATTATGTCAGGAAAAGCATCTCTTTACATATTCGTCCTACTGAATACTTTCATAATTATAATAATTCACACATTTTGCGTTGTCTCATATGTTTAGTGTATATCCACATATGGAATCCTTTCTTTTTCCGCACACTGTAATATGTGTGGAAAATTGAGTTTCATAATTGACTCATAATTGAGCCTCGGCTACTAAACATGCACAGATAACCGATCAGTTGTAGACAAGTATGTAGGAGCTAGACCTACAAGGGTTCAAATTCTAGACATAATTTTGACTTTTTTATTGTAGAAACACAAAATGTGTATTACACACATTATAACTTCCAATTACTAAGGTTCACTTGATTTTATAGCATTTATGCTCACACGTAAAAACTGAAACACCCTACTCCGCTTTTTAATTAACTGGAACAAACGTTTCATTCCTATACGGAAAATCAAATAAAATGGAATTAACTTAGTATAGGGTGTGGAAACTCTCTTCTTCTATTGCTGCCCCCATTCTACAGGACATGGATGAGACCAAATTCCTAGCGAAATTTTCACGAAATGATGCTTCGCATTACATGCCAGCATCATTCATAACAGAAGAATAAGCCCGATAGTTTGAAAAACCAATACTAAGGCAATTTTCTAATAACATTGCATTTATTTTGAAAACGATAAGAATATGTTATCTGTGTGTTTTCTAAATGAATGGGTTTAAAGCATTATTATTTATTTTCTGCAAGAAAAACATGGAGTACTGCCATTAAAGTAGCAATAATGAAAAGAAACATGCACATCAAATATTAAACTTCATGTTGATTGACTTAGTAGACACTTGAGTTTTACTTTCGACTACCACGAATACAGTCAAGCCGCAAGGCAACTTCCTATTTATCGCATCACTTTAAAAAATGAAGACAGAGTGGTATCAAAGCCTATATTTGAAAAGTACCGAAAGGTAGAGTCAGACAGAAAACTTCAATGCCATAGCCGGGATGCAAATCGTTGATCTTTACAACCTGACTCTACCTTTCCAAAGCTTATATTTTGAACGCAACGTCAGTGAATGCTGCCGATGTTTTCCGAATTGAACTTTGTTTCTGGCAGCTGCTCATTTTTTTTTATCAAAGGCATTAGTCATTTCGGCCACTTCCTAACACTAAATGGGAATAGCACCTGGTGTCTACTTTATGAATTTTATAATCACTATTCATTGATATTTCTATGTAAGTGATTCTTCCTATCATGTGCATTTTTTAAAGAATTTTAGAAGTTTCATACAAGAAATTCATATACACAAACTAACACAGTAACGAAAAATTATCTACCTTGATACTTGAGGCTTCGCAGTTTTGGTGCATTAGCATTTCGTAATTAATTTATTATCTCACTTGCTAGTTTTTGCTCGAAAAGGAACACAAGAATTTAGGGGATGCTTCTGAAAATTCTGGTAATAATATAAGTATTTAACAGAAAATTGACGTATTATGAGTATAGGAATGCAATATGTGAAGTTTTATATTTTGGGTACGAGACCAAGGATTTAATTTCTGGTGAGCAATACTAAGCTTCCGTTTGAATATATTGTATCTTGTAATAGACAACCTTTTCATAATACCTAAAACTTTTTGTTGTGTCATACATTGAAACGCTTATTTTGAGAATAATTGTGTTCGTATTCATTGTATCACTTATTCCTCGGCACTTGTAGAAACTGTTCTTCACAATACGCGTCTGAAACATTTTTATGATCTATTGATTCACAGGAGATATATGGGAACAATAAAGAAGAAAGAGAATGATTGTGAAGACTTCCGTAGCCAGTGTCAGCGTTACAGTCTTGGTCTTCCGGCACAGAAATTGTTATATGTGTTGCCATTTTCTCCCTAGTCCACGTTTCAACTATATTTTATCAGCTTATTCTCGGACGATGTGGGGAAAAATGTAATTAATCTGAGTCAATTAATGAGAACATATTCCCTATCATTTATACGGGTCATGTACAGGACTATCAAAAAAAGCCACCTTATACGAAATTTTCAGAGAAAACGATATTCATTTATAAACTGAATAGCTTTATAAAGTATGACAAAGAGATACCCATAAAGAAGCAGGCGGGAGTTTTCTCCTTATCTCCTTTAAAATGTCAAGTTCTATAAAATCTTGCGAACACGTAGAATTACAGTTAAGCATCTTTCACCCACTTGCAAAAAGCAAAGATGACATATCTTTAAATCAGAAGTACACTAAATTCGTTCATATATTGGACTAAGCGATCAGAACCATTAGAAGAACTTGAGCCTCAAAGACTTTAAACTTCCAGTTGAAAACACTCGACAGTTTTTCAGTGTTATGCAGTTAATACAGGCCAATAGTTTCACTTCATTGAAAGAAAGCTTCCCCGTGTATCAAAATAGTCTCTTCAATCCAGATCAGTTTATTTGACTGACAGCAAAGCAATTTAAGTTTAAAATTGCACGTTGCCCATTAACAGGAATTTCAAAACTCCGACACGTCATCGAGGGCTCTTCAAATATTCAAAACTTAAATTGTATGTATTAATTAATGCTGATATTAATTAGTCTTGGACAATAACACCCTAAGGAGTTAGTCCCGGATGTTAACCATTAATAAATGAATATCGGATTGCACATTACACGGGAAGAATTTCATCATGGGCAATGCTTGAGCTACGGGAAGAAAATAAGACGTGAGCTACTCCAAAAGACCCAGATATTAATCACTGGAATAAATGACTTATGGTTATTATGCTGTGGGAGAAGGAAACAAAAGTTTATAGTACATACAGCTCTTTAGTATGCAAATGACACAATAGAAGAACCGCTTAATATTTTGAGTAAATTTGGATAGGAGCATTCTAAAAAATTTGAATTATTGCTGGAAAATAATCCACGTTAAGCTATTTCTTATTTAGCTCAGGAGCGTAGAGGAGATGCTTATGGATGAAACTGAGTATCTTTCCACCGTTTATATTTATAATTTCGACTTCTTACTTCAGTTATGTAATCCTTTTGATACAACTTTATAAAGCAATATTAGAATTTTATTAGGCAAAGTTACCTCTTGACCGCTTTGCTCAGATGCCATAGAGCAACAATATTGAGCTTATATGCTTAATAGTTTATAAGAAGGATTAACAGAGTTGCGTTTCTTGTTTATAGTGCTTTAAGAATATTTTACAGATTATTTTGTGGATAAGTATGCCCTTCCATACCTACATGTTAAGAGGTGTCAAGCGTGTACTGCGCCGAGTGCATACCACGTTGCTCAACACATCTGCCTTTTGTGAAACGGCAAACGCATTCATGTGAAAGCACCCGTGTTCTCTCACATGCGCTGCTTGCTCTTCCAGAGAACGGAACAAGTTAGAATTCCGTAACACCTACATGTAAACTAACGCTCATTCATAGGAATAAAAAGCACGGAGTTTAAGATACTTTGTGTACAATAGAGTATTTAACCACGGGAGAAGGAGAAACATAAATAAGGAGGGGCTTTTTGAAAACGCCAACTGGCAAAGCTTTGTCTTCAAAGAACTCACATGTTACGGATGTGACAACATAGAGTACAAGTACATTCCATGGCAGACAGCATTTGGACAAATATCAAAATAATGAATGAGGCCGTCGTTAGGCCCAATTGAAACTGCCACGGTTAGGCGCTATCAAGCACCAAAGATAAAATATAATGTTCCAATGTCTTTATGATTTGTTGGGAATAATCATCGTTGCAATAAAGGTAAAATGGCGCTATTCTTAGATAAAAAGTCAAATTAAGCAGAGGAAGCAGTCTAAGAGCGAGATGTGTCACAGAGAAAAATTAATTCATAAACAAAACCTAAACTTTGAAACGGAATTGTTTCATATGTAGGGATGGGATGGTGGTCCTGATGCTGATGCGATGCTATGATGCACCACGTTGATTATCTCGAACCTGAATTCTGGACCCGAACTTTCCATTTGCGATGGATTATGGAGCTTCGCTCGTTTTAGCATTAACATCTATTTTGCAGGGTGCGGTCTAGATGAGAAGCGATGATGGATCTGTAGGAAGATTAAATAGTTGTTATAACTTTCTTTTCGAAAATGATATTTTAGATTAATTAAACCAATTTAAAACAACCCAAAACACTGAACAAATAATCACTTTTGTGAACGTCGATGTTCCTTAATTTTAAAGCAGTTGTATTACTTATAAAATGTTTTCTTCACCGCGTACTTTCTGCAGACTTACGGACTGACTAACACACATGTCCGACTCTACGCTGGTTAAATGCAGAGGAACTGCTAGCTATGGCCAATTTCAAATTATGGGTTCTGGCGTTGCTACGGCAACTCATCTTTCTATTGGTCCACGTCAGATACAATCGTATCTATGTTCGTTGTAAAATTTAATAAGTTTTCTTTATAATTTTTCTTTTAAATTAATTTTACACTATTTAACACTAAAATAATATTTCTTTAAAATTTGCAATAATATCGTTGTTATTAATATCCAGTTTCCTTATCTCGTATTTATCTGATCGCTTTCACACTTCAATTGTTATCTCTAGCCTCGTACCCTCAAGAATTACAAATAATTTTAAGTAAAATTAAATATAAAATTACTGTTTCAACATTAAGAATCATACACAAATAATAATTCAACTAAATCTAAAAAACAAAATTGTATGAAAGAGAAAGGAGTATATGGAAAAACGTAGTAAATAACGAGGATGAAGTGGCATAAATAAAGGTCTACCTGCTTTATTTTTTTGCAGTCCATATTTCAATTGGTCACAATTTTGGTCAATATATTTCTGTATGTGCTATGATAATGTTATGCGTCCATATCATAGTAGCTGCCATACCGTTGAACTTTCGACTTCGTATTTTACTTTTTTGTCATTGTTGAAGCGTCTTCCGAGCAACGAAGAAAATGTATGATAATAACTGGATCCTATGTCGGGACCATTGGCTGGAAGAGTGATGATGTCCCATCAAAACTTCTGAAGAGCAACTGCTTGACAGATAGCATGGATATTGTGAAAAAATCGTACGCCCTTATTCAACATTCCCTTCTATTATAATGGAATTGTGCACTTGAGTGCTTGGGGCATCTCAGAATACCTGGCAGCATTTACTATGGTCCCAGGTTACATGAAGACGACTGATGATATTCTCTTTCGGTAACAAAAGAAGTTACCAAAATTCAATGTTTGGTTTCAGAGATAAATTGAGATGTGGGAATTTTGTAACATGTAACAAGCAGATTTATCTCGTTGTTCTGTCTGTGTCTGCAGTGTCAATAAATTCACAGAAGTTCAACACCATATTCGTCTGAGGAGCACATCTTGCGCACACTTTCAATATTTAAAATCTTAAGTCATAATTTTATGAATAGAGAAAAACCTCAGGAGTCAAAAAAGAAAGATCACTAAGTAATGCGCTAATTTGTAGAATACTCTTATATTCAACTGTTGCATCTCTCTCGTCGGAAGTATGTCTTAAAGGGAATCAGTTTGCAAATTCTCTGCTCCAATAGGGCACATTTTGTTACATATGCACGACTTCCCATAAACATTTGTTAATTGGGGATAGATGTTGATTAAAATAGAATGTATTTTAAAACAGAAACATGGTGCAAAAGTTAATCTAACTATTGCGGTAAGCGGAAACCATCACAAATGTTTGCTTAGCCTATCCTGAGTATTACAAAAAGGATCTAAAGCCAAACTGAATTTTACATAGCATGCAATTTTTATATAGGTTTAAGAGAGAGAGAGAGAGAGAGAGAGAGAGAGAGAGAGAGAGAGAGAGAGAGAGAGAGAGAGAGAGAGAGAGAGAGAGAGAGAGAGAGAGAGAGATACAGTTACCATGCTTACGATGTATAAAAGGTCGAATAAATGGATTGGTCATCCGAAGTTCAAGAAAAATCTGTACAATGGGGTTTGAGAAATGGTCTTCGAAGCATACAATACATCATCAGCACATAACACCATCTTATATTGTAATGAGATGATCTGGCGCCTTCAGACACAGTAAGTTCGAATAAACATCTGGTTGACGCAGTTTTGATATTATTTAAGACAGTAGCATAATTCTTTTTGAGAGTTCATATCGAAAAAGGAGATTGTGACCTCGGTGTTGGATTATAAAATCCTCAAACTTTGAAAGTTATTAATCCACCTGAAATAATACAGCTGGAAAAGCTATAGCATAATTATTTTTTGATGGAGATAATTTTTAGAAATAATCATTTTTTCCACACTAGCCGTGCGTAGGCTAAGGTTTGAATGAGTAGAGCCAGACTGAAGAATTCAATGCCATAGCCGGGATTCGAACCATGGATCTCCCGCTCTCCGTGCGGGATAATTTTTATTTACTTTTAAATTGTATCAATTAATCAATGGCCCTTCCTGGAATAAAACTAAGAATTTTACCAGTACTAATAAATATACAATTTTGGCACAAAGTGGCAAGTCAATGTCAGAACCATTAATTTAATAATTTTAAGATAAATGAGAAACTTCTGCAAATCTTACTAAATGAAGGTAATGAAGTGATGTAATAGAGAAGATAGTCCGCAGATAGCAAATACGTGGTACATACGTAAATATGGTATGAAAATGTGTAACACACAACAAATCCAATGACTCTAATGGTAATCATTTATACAAGCCAATTAGATTATGATTATTATGATTATGAAGAAGAAGAATAAAATACGTGATAAATTTTAATTGTGCAGCATTAAATTCCTAATACAAAATTAGGCGTAAACTTTACTACTGTCTGGAAATAAATCCATGGAGAGAAGCGTATAATTACAGTTTTATTCTACAATAAATATGCCCTTGGGATTATGTGCATGTAACGTGGAAGTAATTATACGGAAAGCCTAACAGAACCGCACTGAAGTTCTTCGTTACGTATCATGTTATACTGATAATGATACATTAATGCATAACCGGTGCTATGATCAACTATGAGTCGCCACTTTCGACCGTAAAAGGGGGTTGTCTGGTATCTAGTTGAGCTAGACGGACACTTTAGGCGACACTGATAGAGCTATAGCCAACATATGCATTAAAGTGGACAAACTCACCAGGAAAAGAGAACCTATATTCCGCAAGTGTATTTATAATACACCGTAACAGTAAACAAGAACCCTTATATTAATGTAACTGTAATAGTTTATTTTCTATTCTACTCTGCAGTAGAATTTAAAACATGTATCTTTAGCTATGTATTCCACCTGGTGTTTTAGTGTAAATGATTGTGATGTACAGAGCACGATCATTATTTTCATGCTAGTATGTTTTATAGGATTCAAAACTGGTGATTTCGGAGACCACAGCAACCGCTGTGCTTCTAAAGTCAGTTTTGAGCTCTAGCTAGCTGATGCACCATTTCTTTTACTGAAATATAATAAGTGCTTAAGGATAACGCTCTGAGGTAAATGGGAGGAAAACAATGCGGTCTTTCAATAGATTTCCTGGTTCAACTTTCTATGAATGTGTGATACTTATGCTCAAATAACGCTTTATTCGATCACTTCTTTCACAATGCCTAGATAATATCTGTTGTAGCAAGTCCCACTGACACTGCTAAAAAAGACTGCAGTAACGTCATTTGTAGTACCCAATGTAATTTTTCTTAGAAAATTACTTCTCTGCAATAGAAGTTCTTCAGTTCTAAATATGACGAACTTCAATAATGTAAACTTCGGTTTTTTGTGTAATTTACGTCCTCCAACTTTAAGTCATATCGGACGGTGAATGAATTGGGTGAAATGGTGCTCAAATGAGCCCAGGGTCCATGGAGCTTAGAGTTACCCAACATTCGTCATGAAGTATAAGGGAAAATACGGAAAAAAACTTATCCAGGTAACTCACCCTGTCCGAGATTCGAACTCGGGATCTCTTGAACGTGAGGCAGACACGCTACCATCTATGCTACCGAGGCGGGTCAAACTTCGGTTAGATATTCCTTAGTTCCCACACGTTTATTCCGAATTCCAGCATTTTTCATAGGTTGTGTACTATCAGGTCATGGAGATAATTCAGCGGTGGTTCTAAAGGGATTTCTTTCCACCTAGCCAAGAGAGATCCATCTTCATCCTAAGAAGGGACGTAGACAACCTGTCCTGCTCTTTCTTTCACTTCTTTTACTTGATAAAATTTCGCTTACATCATGGCAGTGGATTGTGAAATAGCACATAGGCTACCTGTCCTACCAAAATCTCCTTTACTATAGGTAGAAGGTAAATGAAATAACAAAGCTTATGTAAAATAAATGCACGCCCTCCTTCAGTAGTATATGGAACTATCACAGCCGTCTAAACATGACGATCAAGGAAACAATTTGAAAAATTCAATTTTAGAGCTGGTCTACAGTGAACTTCCAATTGCTGAACACAAATACTACTACCTCTAGTATCTTACTCGGAAGCAAGAGAGGGAGAGTGAAAAGGAGAGGAGCCGAAAAAAAGTATCTTACTCAGCAGGATAACCGAATAGAGCTGCGGTTTCTGCTAAAAAATTAAGATAATTAAAAGAATTCTTTACATACTGACTATAAGATGCCCAGAGACTGGTCTCTTAATAAATAATAAGGCAGTGCAGCAAAGTTGTGCTAGCACATAAGTTTATTCGAAATGACATTATACAACTAAAATGTTCACAAATTATTACAAAATTAAATCAATACATATTTAAACATTGGTTATGAATAGGCTATCTATGCTGCCTAAGTATAGACAAAACCTTCAACTCATGATCAACAGCTACATGCTGAGGCATTGCATAATATGCCTAGCTTAGTAAAAGGAAAAGACCTTTAATGGTTAAGATAAAAATTTGCTACTCCAGCCAAAGCTTGTTTGAACAAAGGCACTTGGGTCGTTGAGAATGCTCATTAAATGCTGCTGTTAATGCCATGCTTAGCCGATACATTCTGTCGACATAATTGGGCTAATTGCTGGTCCCTTAGCTATATAACACCTCCACGCCACTCTGATAGAGAATGAAGTACCGACCTCGTTTCCTCTCGTCTCTTATTTCGCTAGCTGCTAAGTTCAGGTTCCCCGCTCGCTCAGATATTCTAGGCAAAATTTACATAATTTCCCCCATGACACTGTTACAGAATGGGTGGAGGGAACTTGTGGAAACTGTTCGCTATTGCAAGGAAAACAGTAGTCGATAATCTAATTTTTCCATTGGTTAAACATAAATTTTGTATTATTTTAATATATAATATTATATTAAGATTTAAAATATCTATGAATAATTAATTAATATATTATTTATTATATTTTTGCTTGCATGTATTATTTAAGGGATATAATTCACTTGCCCAGTATTCACGTAGCAGCCCTGGGAAACCCTCGAAGAAATAATACATCAGGTGGGTCGGTCATAGAAATCGAACCCGGGTCTCCCGAATGCGGGCCACAAACGAAAACACCTGAGCCATGCCTCAAGGTAACGAGGGTGCTACTATGGTACGACCAAGTCTAGAGGATGTTAGAAGATACATGTTCCAAGAAAATCCAGTTATGATTGTCACAGACTATCACATAGAGCCAGCGTAATGAAGGGATAGAGTATGGATAGAGTCAACGTGTATGGATAGAGTCAACATGAAAAATTCAGCGCCATGGCCGGGATTTGAACCACGGATCTCGTGGTTTGCATCCAGTAGCTCTAACCCATTGGCCAACGTGCCGTCCTGACATTAAATTCTCCAGTTGACTTATATATTTCCGGTAAACCACTAAGGGCTCTCGTATCCGAGATACACCGTTTGTGGCGACTTACTATCGTAATTACTTGAATCCCAGGCTTCACTATTAAACTCTTATTATTTAAGTTAATTGATGTAAATTAATCATTTCTTCACACTAGCCGTCCATAGGACAAGGTTTTGTATGGCCATGGCACTGAATTTTTTATGTTGACTCTATCCATACAAAACCATGGCCTATGTACGGCTAGTGTGAAGAAATGATTAATTTCCACCAATTAACTTAAATAATCTAGAAGATATTTAATAAGAGTCAATGGGAAGTAAGTTCTGATAACCGCAAGGTAGTTTGTGATTGATATACTGTGTCGCGAAGTGTATTGCATAAGACTTTCTCCTTACTCCAGAACATTCACTGCTCCTGAATATGGAACCAAGTTGGAGAGCAGCTTCCCAGGGACAAACACAGTTGGAGGAACAAATGACGCTGGGAGAAAAACAAATTTACATAATGAGGAGCGGTAGGTTAGAAATAGTTGGCAAATGGGCAAATGGGAGACCCTATTATCGTAAACCTTCCAGGAAAGTTTATGGGGCACAACTGCTAACGGCACGAACTGTGACTGACGTGTCGTGTGCGCTGGCCTTCATGTGGACATAATCCTGCTGAAAGAAATGGGGGTATAAAGATGGAAGTTACATTTTACGAGCAATACTTTACCTGTATTGATCTGGGGGGTATTGCGCGTTAACCACGTGTACTGCACAGTGACAGGCAACCAAGGTCACACACAACCTTTGAGGCCATTCCACACATTACTGGTGATTGATCATTGTTTCGATCGCTGCTTCGAGGTAATGTACTAGATGTATTAACATGAGGTCAAGGACATTTAAGTTTTATCAATTTCCTCCTTTTGCTCTGTTTAGGAAACATATGTATCTATTTTCATACTATATGGCATTAGTGCAGCAAACGTATACCAATGTAAAAGCATTCAGTTCAATATTTTTATTATATTTGCAAACATAGTTTTTTGTGGAAACGTAACCATCCTGTTGATGCTACTTTTTACGGTCGTCTGCAAGGCATTAAGTTCTCAAATGTAACTATTACTCTACCGTGATAAAGTCAGGAATGAGAAAACTGTGGGCTATATTTCTTATATTATATGTATATGAGTCGTAAATATTTTGACTGCTATTGACAGAGCCTTAAATAAACCCTTGGATTTCCATGGAGACGAGATTTGCGATGTGTGTATGTGTATGCATGCGTGAATTGTTTCTGCAGAGGCTCTAGCACATAATTTCCTGATTACACAGAAAATGAAGCTAGTTACAGCGGAGTAATAAATATTATACAAATAAAAATGTTTAGTAATTATTTTCCACTTATCTTAAGAAGTTGATGGCAATACTTCTATCTTCTTTATATGAGATTAATTTCATGAGCATTTTCCCACATCTTCAGTCAACGCACTTCCTTGTCAAGGGGACTACTGCTGTTCTTCCATTGAAATTATTTGCTGGTGAAAACGCTCACCCCCTGTCTGAATTATATCTCCAAGGCAATTTGAAAATTGGTCCAAATAACTGTGCAGGTAGTATAATTTGAAGCTCATGTTACAAGAAAGTGCACAAAAAGTAGTTAGCATATTCTCAAGCAGTTATTTATAACCAAGGGCCTTACAGTTTCCGAGGAAATTCTTTACTACCATACAGAACGATGACCACGCAGCTGCCTCAGTATCCTTCATGAGTCTTCAAATTACTCATCACTTATGTGTTGTCTGATTTGTGGCCCATCTACTTTTACTTTCTCTTTATTCGATGAAGGAATTTTTCTACATATATAGCCAAAACATGTCCCATCTCTATCCAACGCCTTGACGAACTGTTGTATTAACCCAAGTTTGATATGTGGTGGTGGCAGCTTGATTTTCTTTTCTATCAAACAAAGATACTTGATAACTGTTTTTTCTCTTCAATGATCGTGCTTTCTCTAAGAGGCCACTGTTTTGTCACGAAATGTTGATCTTTAGCTCTGGAGCACCATAGATAATAAAGCATGGGTACTTGATGTACCTACTTTGTTGACCTACAAGAAAATGCATCATCTTCATATCGATGAAGATCACTCATTTGTGAGCATGCTATGAGACCTTCTCTAGTACTTTAGCTATTGTAGCTTAATTTTAATGCAGAGTAACTTGAGTGAGCAACTGGTATTGACCTGTATTTGTTTGTATTAAGCAAAATAACACATTTCAGACTGTGTTTGGAGCTGGCAGTACTCATACGTTGGTATGGATTTTCTTATCCTCACTGTCATTAACAGTTCTTCTACATTGAGGCAATAAAGATTGTTTTCTGTTGTGAAGGACGGCAGGAAATCTTTGTTCTTGGCATAAGAAATTGTTTCTGCCAACCTAGAAGCTAACAATTCTGGTGAAATCTTTACTTCTTTACATTCAATATGAGGTGCCAAGCTTTATCTTGGTCTCCCAGTTTAACTTTGAAATAACCAAATATGCTCTTTTCACAGGGTCGGTTATGGGTTTGCTTTGTGGGATAAATGTGTATTTCCCACAAATGAAATGTGAAATGTGTAGTGTTTAACGCCCGCTTTTACTACATACCGCACCGCAGGCGGTGACACTGATGATACATGAGATGAAGATGGAGCCCCGGTGCAATGAGATGGCGGGGGAAACCGGAGGTCCCGTAAAAAACCCGCCCCAGCACCATGTTGTCCACCACAATTCTCACTTTGGAGTCGCCTGGCATCGAACCCGGGCCGCCTTGGTGAGAGCCAAGCGGTCCCCACAAATAAAACAAAACACATCAGGGTTATTCACACATTTTCTTCGTAATGAAGCCATATCAGTGCCTAATAAGCGCATCACCATCTATAAAAGGGATAAATAAATGTAATTGTTCAAGTACATTTGCAAGCAACAAGAATAGACCTTGCATGAAATAAATTAATATAATGCAAATAATATAACTAATTTACAAATGGTGGAGTAAAAAACAAGAAGTCAGAAGAGTAGTGCATAATGATATAGATAAACTAGAGCTGCTAGAATGAAAAGAAAGACGTTTTCGGTATCAGACGAACCAAAATACTCAGAATCACTTGGAAAATATCAGGCAACACTAATTTATTTTGTTCTCCAATGTAATAGCTCAAAACAGCTGAAAAACGTATAATAGCCGGTGTTTATTTAGTTATATATCGTATCAAATTTACATGTTTTGCCAATTACAATCTTTATTTTATCAAATAAAATATCCTTTAAGTTAAATACAATGTCCATTAAATAGCTATACTGATAGACAAATACGAAAATAGAACAATCATTTAATTACTGAAAAATGAAAACACAGCACAAATAACATAATCATCTACCAAAACAAAAATAAGAAAATTGTAACATTTCTAAATAAAAGGTTATTAGTATTATCAAAGGTAATCTAGGTAAAATTGTACCAGATTTATATATTAACAAACTGATATATGTATTATGAACCAAGCCTATGATATTAAATGATGGTGTTATATTATAATGGTTGGAGAGTTCTATAACTCCATAAGAAATTAATATTTTCATGGAAGAGAGAACACGTAGTTTTACAACAAAGTATAGCAGAAAGTACTTGGATATACCTAATTTCACTCGTATAAGTGTATAAGGGTAGAGAAGTATAGCTGTATAGCTGTAACGCAGTTTTTCCAACGTTTAAGAAAACACAGTTTCTCATTTTAATTAGATAATCATTTATAGTTAATGGAATAAGAAGGCATTTTGTTAGCACTTAACCCAGTCCGCATTTACCTCGACATAGTCTATAAGTATTAATTTTATAAGAAAAAGTGTATCTCATTTCAATGCCGCACTATCCTGTTGATTGCTCAAAATATAACCCGTGACGTGTCATGAACAGCAAATAAAATTGGATTTAGCAGGGTAAACTGACAATTGTATTCAGAGTCCAATGGACTGAATGCACTGTATCTGAAATGTACCAATTTATTACTGTTTTAATTATATATGGAGCTTCTGAGTCACTAAGGTTCTGTGTACTCTAACCTGCATATACATTTAATTCAACATGTGTATGTTTCTCTTTTTGTTTAACCGGAGATTAAAGATCCATCCAAACTTAAGTTCGTTAAATTAATTCTCGATTATCTGGGAAACTAACTTGTCACACTGATTTTAACGCATGCATTTGCATGCTTCCTAAGTCCACTGATCTACACATTATACGTTCGTTTAGTAAGGAAAGTAGTATGCTTTTATTTTATATTACTATATGTATACGATTTTAAACGGGATTAAACTTGTTCAGATAAAAACCACGTAAAAGGGCATCTGGAGAGAATTGAGAATTTATGGTTTAGATGAGAAGTCTCAAGAATACAGGAGAAACGGAGACAACGCCCTAGTCAAATGGATAAACAAGTGCAGGTCTATATAAAGAACAGATGTTGGACGCCCGAGAAACAGATGGGGTTAGTTCTGTGAAGTCGGAAGGGGCATATTGTCCTGCAAGAAGAATTGCATTCGTTAACTTAGGATGACCTTACTTTAAACCTGCAGTTCATTGCTTTTATCATCCTTAAGGAATGCCGGCCCTCGTAGCCATGGTCGCTAAAGGGTATGTCTCTAGTGTTGCGACGCGTAGAGTGTCGCGGGTTCGAGTCCCGCCTTGGGCATGGGTGTTTATGTGAATAGTGAATATTTGTGAAACTAGGAAAACAGATAAGAAAATAAACGGAAATAATGAAAAATCGGTTAAATAAAAAGGAATAACTATGACTGCAAATATGAAATCCTGAACTAACACTAGCCTTTTAAGATTTATATCACAGATGTAACAGTGCAAATATGATACACACAAATTTTACCTTCATATTTTGGAAAATATGGTCAATTTTATTTATTTTTGGTTACGTCACCTTAAACGTCGCTTGCCACAAAATAACTTAAATTTTTGTCTAATATTTTAACCGCAGGTTGTTCCCAATACATCCATTTTTTTAATTTGCCCTAGATTTCTCTGAGTCTCAATACACTTAGGCTCCAGAAATTTCTAAAACTATGAATAAGGCTTTTTGCGACACATTTGACATTTTTGTGTTTTGAAGTAAAGAAAGTGTGCTTAAATGCATCTCACAATAAAACTCAGGGCAGTTTCTATTCACTGAGCCTCTATGAACGTGTGTAGCAAGTTTCATTAGACTAACACTCAAACTGCGACGCAAGGGGTATTTTAAATTATGAAAAATTCTGAAATTTTCAATAGCGAGAAAACAAGGATAAAGATTTAGAATTCATATCTAACACGTAACTTTAAAACTAGATTAGAGTATTTAAAAATGGCTTGGGATACTATCTAAGCATTCCTTGGATTCAGGAAGGCTTACACTATTTTATAGACTATCCTTAAATCTAGTGCATCTATCTTCAAACGCTTTTGAGAAAAAATAAAATATAAACTTATATTTGTACCATATATGTAGAAAGGAAAAAGAAAGCACACAGAAACCGTCATATCCAATAATGATGTTAATCTGTAAGGAAAACTTCCAGAAGAGCATGGCCTAATTTTCCCAAGTTGTTTTAAAGATTAGGAGCAATGATACTCTTTTAAGTGATGCAGAATTCACAGTTCAAAATGGTAGATGTAGAAGTATTTTTTTAAAAAATGTTGTTATTGCGGCTACTATGTTTTTATAACAAATGGAAGTGGATATTTAAATTAATAAGGTTACGCAATTCACTGAACATTTTATCTTTTTGAAATTCTGGCCTTAAAAACCTATAATATTACATTCCTAGTTTTCAAAATCTGGGTATGTAACACTATATTCTTGGTGTGAATTTGAAATGTTTTATTAAGTATTTATATTGGATCATTTATTTTGAGCTGTTCTAGATTGTTACTTATCTTCTTCTTTTTTTTTTTTGTAATTTTACGTCCAACGTTAAGTCATATCGGACGATGAATGGAATGGGTTAAATGATGCTCAAATGAACCCAGGGTCCATAGAACTTAGAGTTATCCGACATTCGTCTTTCAGGATAAGGGAAACCCTGGAAAAAGCCTTATCCGGGTAACTCACCCTGACCGAGATTCGAACTCGGGACCTCTTGAACGTGAGGCAGACACTACCATCACGCTACCGAGGCGAGCGCTACTTATCTGGACAGAATATCAATATCAGTGGTTATGCAAATCCATGCGAGATAATCCGCTACGCGAAACACTTTGTGTGTCGCTTGTAGTTGGGAACTCCATCTCTTCACGTCAAATATTTGATGGGGCTAAAGGTCAAGGCTATGAGAAGGGACCAGGTGTGGCAAACATGTGTGCAGTAGAATTATGTGAGCGTCCTAAGTATACTTTATGGAGTAGATCAAGAAGTGAAATAAAGAAAGAGAAAAAGGGAACGAGTATTCAAGTTGTAAACCATGTATTAAAATAGGTAAGCTGAAATATATTTTAAGTAAAAATTTCATAATATCTTTTATGTTTCAAGCTACATGCTGCCAACAAGTTTTCGATGTTTGAAAACACATTTATCCCAACAAATTAGTATGGTATTTTACTTTAAACTTCCGCAACTATGGATATATTTGCGAGAGAAACAGAGAGAGAGAGAGAGAGAGAGAGAGAGAGAGAGAGAGAGAGAGAGAGAGAGAGAGAGAGAGAGAGAGAGAGAGAGAGAGAGTGAGTGAGAGACAATCCAGACAGCACAAAAATACGTAAGAATAATTTTAATGATAATATTATTCTGTGAATACAACTAGGCTATATGTACCTAATACGCGAAAATTGGACTGTCCTTAAGTACTAGGCTCCATTGTGTTTAGTTAAACAATAAAAACAAGAGATGTGTGTTGTGTATATGACTTGAATGTAATAATACATTGCGATCCAAATAAACCTGAACCACTCCAATAGGCCATAACTTTTGAACCAATAATAGGACACAGCTGCAACTTTGGGAGAATGCAATACACAATTAATAGATTGCGCTAAACTATTTACATCTCAGAGAAAATGTTGGAAGTGTCCTCCACCACTATTTATACACGTTTGCCCTCGTCTCACCATATTCTCTGAAGTGTTACGGAGAGTACTCTCATCAATGTTACTTATTTTGGTTCGAATGGATACCTTGAAAACATTAATTGTCCGTAGCCTATTGTTCTACACTCTATTTTTATATACCCCCACAAGAAAAAATCCGGTGATGTTAGGTCAGGGGACCTGGGGGGCCACAGAGCTTTTGAGATTATTCGATTATCAAAGAAACTGCTTACAAGTTCCACGATGCCATTAGATTATGGCACATTGCTCCCTCTTGCTTGAAATAATCTTCTCTCAATTCAATATCATGTCCATAAAACTTCAGAGAATATAGTGAGACGAGTGCAGACATGAATAGATCCTGGTGGAGGACACTTCCAACATTTTCTCTCGGGCCCAAATGACCTTGTTGTCGACGGGCCCTAAAACACCACACACACACACTCACTAACATTTTCTCTGAGATGTAAATTGATTTGTGCAATCTCATAATTGTGTGTTATATTCTCCCAAAGTTGCACGTGTGTCCTATTATTTGTTCAAAAGGTGTGGTCAATTGAAATGGTTAAGGTTTATATTTATATAATGTGAAGAGAGAAGAAATAATGCTGCCTCTGTGTGCATTTCTCCAACGACTCTCAGTTCTCTCATGCAATAGAGAAATTTGGTTTTAGTTTCCTATTTAATACCTATAGAACACTTAGAAAAAAATGACAAATGTCTAAGAAATTAAGCCATTACTAGTACTTATTTGTTTCTACAAGGCGTTGTTTACTTTTAACACGTTTCTAATATTTTTATACTTTAATGCGTTGTTAGTTAGCTCTGTCCTCTCTGATTAAACTACTGGCCTATAAAGCTTTATCGAGTTAATATAAAACCCACCTATGGTAAAATTTAATACCAGAATTCCTGCTGAACGAGAATATAACACTAAAATGATGAACCGATGTTTCGCCAGGAACTGTGCCTAACATCATCAGGGAGGTGATCCGCTTGCTGTGAGAGTCATACGCTGAATAAGGCAGGTTGGCTTCCCACTTTACAGAAACTTAATCACGCCGGTATATGGGTAACAGTAAAAGTATGTAACATTCACTTCTCGACCTGAGCCAATCATAGTCCGCCCTTCTCCAGCCAATATAAACTTCAACGCATGGCCAACCTGGTTCATTTCCCATTCAGAGAGTATTGTTCTCTAAGTTAACCAATCAGAATGCTTTATCATACGTACACCAAGGTGCAACAGGTACTGTGTTCTACATACAATAGTTCCGAAGGGCAACAAGCATCCTCCTCTTCGCTACAGATCTAGATTTCCAAAGTCACGCTAAGATACTCCATCCTAAAAAAATTCCTCCTATTGAATATGGGCACGCTGAAAATCATTCTGGTTTAAGTCTGCCAGCAGAGACGCACGGACGAACGGCGGCCTGCTTCATTCAACTTCTGACTCTCACAGCAAGCAGCTTACCTCCCTGATGCTAGGCGCAGTTCCTGGCGAAACGTCAGTTCATTCTTCAAGAACTTCTAGACTATGGTTATATCCCATAATCCTGGGATATAACATTTAACTGTAAAAAATTGTTTAGAACTTAAGGAAATATTTTCAACGTCAATATTTACATTCCTCAAAATATGAATAATTAAACGTTTCGGGAAATAATACATTACTGAGCGGGGTGGCTCTACAACCAGTTTGAGGTGCCCCTGGTTTGATTTCCCTGGGTCACTATGCCAAATCTGGTATGGAAAATTACGTCCCCAGAATTTTCTGTTCTTATATTTACCTTTGCTTCTCCTATCACTTCGCCTTTCATTCTGCTCGCCTGTTTCAGATTTATAAGATGTTGCGACAGTTTGATGGCACGGAATATACTTTCTGTAAATCTTTATCCTCCAGATAAAGGGCTCGTCTCCTAGGTCTGGCTTAGAAAGAGGTCGAGATGCCATATCCCCCACCGAATATCGCCATATTTCATACCTCATAATAGCATATCTGCGTAAACGAGCTGTAGTTAAAGGTTAATGTTGCTGGAGAATTTCTAGCTGTATTTTTTATTTATTTTTTGATTATTATTTTTTGTTGTTGTAATTTTACGTCCTCCAACATTGAGTCATATCGGAAGGTGAATGAATTGGGTGAAATGATGCTCAAATGAGTCCAGGGTCCGTGGAGCTTAGAGTTACCCAAAATTCCTCTTGAAAGATAAGGGAAAACCCTGGACAAAACCTTATCCAGGTAACTCACCCCGACCGAGATTCGAACTCGGGAGCTCTTGAACGTGAGGCAGACACGCTACCATCCGCGCTACCGAGGCGGGCTTCTAGCTTTATTGGATCCTGGAAAGAACTAATCTCTCAATGTCCGGAATAGCTAACACCAGCCCAATTCTGTGAGGTTTAAGCCATTCGAGTTTCTTTATTAGTTGTCATGTATTTGCCTTGGAGACAAAGTATTAATATCTGGTTAATAAAGACGATGAAAGTTATAAACCCCTTGCGGTTCATACAGGAATCAGAATGAAAGGATTGTTTTATCTAAGTCAAAGCGGGCTTCTTATTGAGTGACCTGAATGTAAAAGTCTTGTTTACTAGGTAGCTACAAACTGAGGTTCCTTCCGTTTTGTAAGCTGCCAGCGGCGAAGTGAAATTACCACCTCAGCAACCTACATTTATTTCGCTCTTTCACCTTAATCATGCTGTGCTTTCTATAAGAGCGCTGCAATGATAGTTTTTTTCTAGCAATAAAATATATTTTGTCACTTCAGAGATAGATTATGTATGTTAGTGCCACGTCAAATTCTATACTTATCCTTTACTTTCCAATGTTTCTCTTATATATTCATAGAAAGTGTTTCTCCCTAACTACTTGCTATTCGTAGTAATTTTGCAGAAAATTTACGCGCATAAATTATTTTGTTTTTAACTGAGTGATCAAACTTATAACTTAAATTAAGGGAGGGGAGGAAGGCGCTATAAATGTGGACTCACCTTCCCTCTTGTCCCCACTACTCTCGAAAACCAGGTGAACAAAATCAGCTAAACTCTTTGGTTATAATCTCATTGGTGCCTTTATGTGCTACATGAGTGTATGAGTTTAATTAATGACCATATTTGGTACTTCTTATCAATGTGAACAACTGTATAGCATATGGACAGTGAATAAAATCAGCTTCGCAGCAACGTTTAAAATGAGCAAATTCAACGTGCTCTAAATTTGAGTTCATGGGCTTTCAGCTGGACGTTAAAACGCTAATATTAAAAAACACAGCAAGGGTACCAATCGTGTAAGTTAAGGAGTCATTACAACATGGCAATATCTAACAATGTGCACGCTAACAATTTAAATTAAATTTTCAGATAAATTAAGACGTTTATTTTTGAGAATGCGATATAGAGACGTTTTATATGTCTTTAGGAGAATAAAGCAAATTAACATCCCTGCATAACAACTATTACATGGCAAACAAAGACATGTTAATTCTATAGAACTTCTTTTGTTAGTTTAAGGTTTGTCTAAGGTCAGCAATATGGTGAGAGAGCTGTTTCTTAGACAATGACAGTACAAGCTGTCGTTGCGTCCTTCACTTATATTCTCTAGGGTCATTAACCCTCTTCGTGCTTTCCTTGCCAAATTTTCAGTTCTAAAATGTGCACTTGATTACGTCGCAAACGACGTTTCATCCAAAACCTGTCACTGTGGCACATGTCACCTTGTTTAGCTGCTAGGTAGAAGGAATAAAGAGGAAGTGAGTGGGGTAAACCATTTCACTCTTTGTGTGTTCAACTTGACAGCCCTGATATTTAACGAAAATTTGTATTAATGCCTATTCCAATATCAATTAGAGCTGAACAGCAGTACACAGTACAAATGAATTTACAGTATACAGAAAGGATATTGTTTTAATGAAACGCATTTTTCTATTTCGGAATCTTCAGAGATATATTAATTTCATGAAATATTCATATAGAATGTTAAATATATTAAACTATAAAACATATTATTATTATTATTATTATTATTATTATTATTATTATTATTATTATTATTATTATTATTATTATTATTATTATTATTATTATTATTATTATTATTATTATTATTATTATTATTATTATTATTATTATTATTATTATTATTATTATTATTATTATTATTATTATTATTATTATTATTATTATTATTATTATTATTATTATTATTATTATTATTATTATTATTATTATTATTATTATTATTATTATTATTATTATTATTATTATTATTATTATTATTATTATTATTATTATTATTATTATTATTATTATTATTATTATTATTATTATTATTATTATTATTATTATTATTATTATTATTATTATTATTATTATTATTATTATTATTATTATTATTATTATTATTATTATTATTATTATTATTATTATTATTATTATTATTATTATTATTATTATTATTATTATTATTATTATTATTATTATTATTATTATTATTATTATTATTATTATTATTATTATTATTATTATTATTATTATTATTATTATTATTATTATTATTATTATTATTATTATTATTATTATTATTATTATTATTATTATTATTATTATTATTATTATTATTATTATTATTATTATTATTATTATTATTATTATTATTATTATTATTATTATTATTATTATTATTATTATTATTATTATTATTATTATTATTATTATTATTATTATTATTATTATTATTATTATTATTATTATTATTATTATTATTATTATTATTATTATTATTATTATTATTATTATTATTATTATTATTATTATTATTATTATTATTATTATTATTATTATTATTATTATTATTATTATTATTATTATTATTATTATTATTATTATTATTATTATTATTATTATTATTATTATTATTATTATTATTATTATTATTATTATTATTATTATTATTATTAAAAAATGAAAGGAAGCATCACATGAAAAGTAACTTCTCTGTTAAAACAAACACGAAATTAAGACCCAAAAGATTTTGAAATGTTGGAATATACCAGGGTTGGGTGTAATTTATAATGCTATTTCCAATGAAAAAGTGGAAAAGGAAATTTATGCAAACTACAGTATAAAGTTTGTTGCTTGAACTCACCAAAGCAGAAGGTAAAAATAATGTCTCAATCAATTAAATAAATATAAGTAGCTCTCATGAATTCTCGAACTCAGTGTTGTATTTCACCTAATTAAGTAAGTAGTAGATAAAATAAACATGAGCTACTAAAAGTCTTTCTGTAGTTTTATGCATAAAAATAGCAGCATTTACTTACTGTGGGACGATAATTTTGCTCCTCGAAATTAGACTATTGGATTTTTATTACTGGAATGATGCGTGTTTTAGTTCAATTACTGCCTTCAGAGCCCACCTCGGTAGCGTGGTGGTAGCATGTCTGCCTCACGTTCAAGAGGTCCCGAGTTCGAATCTCGGTCAGGGTAAGTTACTTGGATAAGGTTTTTCAGGGGTTTTCCCTTATCCTGAAAGACGAATTTCGGGTAGCTCTAAGCTCTATGGACATTAGACTCATTTGAGCATCATTTCACGCATTCCATTCACTGTCCGATATGACTTAACTTTGGAGGACGTAAACTACACAAAAAACTGCCTTCACTGCCTTTTACAGGTGGAACGTTTGCCTATATTGAAGCCACTTCACATATCAGTCAGACATTTAATTTCGTTATGAGGCAGGTTATATTAATCCCTCAAATACATAACTGTCTTAAACGCATACGAAGTGGTGAGTATATATCTCTCATCAGTGACCCACTGTCATTTATTACGAATATATTTTAAATTGGCAAGCACACTGGATATAACTTTAAAGTGGTGTACTTTCTCTTGGCTTTCTATATATTAATTTATTTCACTACCATATTGAGTATAAGGCGATAGTAAATTTAATATGCAAATAACTAGTCGATCACACAAATAAAATATGCAGAAATTAGATTGTTGCGAACGATACCACGTCATCAAAGATAGGCGGAATGAGTACTGATAGAGTTGGAAATAAGTTAAAGGATATACAGCCTTAATAAGAAAAGAAAACATCAAAAGGTATGTCCTTTTAAGAATGGCAGACCACTGACTCGCACAGCAAAGCTAATATGCATTAGTCTATATTGTATTCAGGCAACGTGAGGAAAGCTATTTAATGTTGGGAAATGGTGAGCACGAATGACCAATGTGCTTTAATTGGCTAATTAGTGTTAATTATTCTTAAATGTGTATAAACTATTTCTCTTTATACATATAGTGTAGGTTATTCCATTGGTAACGAACTACGTTCCTTTCCTGTTTGGTCATTTGAGTTGTATTTACAAGCCGAGGGTGCAAAGCTTGAATGTGTTGACGTCATTCGCCCCTTTTGTTTTTGTGAGGAAGCAGAAGGTCCTTGTGAATTTCTTGTTAGTCGAGTTTTGGATGCTCTAGTGCCATGTCGTATGTTAGCATCTCCTACAGATGAAGGTAAGAGTTGATAGTTTTTAGCTTTATATGCATCAAACCCATGGGGATGTTCTTTAAATTTGGCCTAAAGTGGAGCTTACGAGATATTACTGAGATCGTTGAGTTTTACACTGACTGCTCACCAAATATACGTCTAAATTCTATGTGACCAGTCGTGTCAGCTGAATATTAATCTAACGGCTCTTGAGTGGTGATTTACATATAAACTGCTCTACGACAGAGGCATTATGTTCTATGGTGTGTAAGGGTGGTGCTCGTTACTGGTCGTATCCTTGAAACTCTGTTATGTCCAAACGGAAGGAAGGAATTAAGGAACCACAATGACATCTGTTGTTGGGGTCGGCATTACAATGAATATAAAACAAATTTTACTTTAAGGGAAAGATCATTAATAAATAATTTTAGTAGACAATTGAGTAACCTGTAATACACACAGGATTACACATTGTCATCATAAAAATAATTTGAGGAAGAAAAATTAATTTTCATCATGGCACACAATGAAAAAGAAATCCTCATAGCATTAAATACATCGAGGAAATGGAAGTTTATGGGATAGCTTTAAAGTAGGTAGTTAATAAGAATATATAAGATATATAAGCACTAATGATTAAAGTTACATATAGCACTCAACCATGACCTTCTGTCTTTGATTATTTGTATATATTTATATCATTATTCACAGGCTTGATAATAGCGCACGAAAACATTCAATTAAAATTAAGAAATACAAAAATACTGTATCTGATTTAGGAGAATATCTTTGTCCTTGAACTTATTACCCCAAAGTAAAGTATCGACTTCTTTGTAGATACAAGCTACCGGAACACCAGGCAGTTCCAACTTAATGTCTAGAATGCAGTCGAATGTAAGCAGTGCCGATGTTACTGCTCCAATATATCCTACGTTTTATTATATGCTCATAATTATGTTCCTTTACACTTATGCGCATTTACTTATTGGAAGTATGATCATAATTGTTTCTTTCCTTTTTTGATGCGGTAATATAGCGTATTCCTGATACTAAAATAGAACCTCGTTTAACCGGATCAACTGGGACCAAGGCTGATCCAATTTAACGAAAATCCGGGTTATCCAGATAATGATGGAAACATTATAAAAACCATGTATAAAACTACCAATGTCTACGCATTTCTACTCCACGTGGAGTCACAGTTGCCAAAGTTCCAACTTCCAGTTGATCTGTTTCATTACGTGCAGAAATTCGTTGTGTGTCACGATGTGGAGACCGTGGGAGGAAAATGCAGTGGTAAATGCAAATGAAGTAGTAGATAACTTTCAGTCAAGTGAAAATAATCAAAGTGATGACAATAATGTGAATAACTGCGCCGAGTTATATTACTGAAAAAACCTCAATAAACAAAGTTATAACGGGAACTGTTTCTAAGCAAATTCAAAGGCTTGTTTTGAACACATATAAATATGTGCTGACAAATAATTTTGCTAAGGAGTCGTGCAATGAACCTGATGATAAATTCTGGGTATTCACACAAATACAGTAAGAAATATTGTGACGAAAGAAATACCAAAGTCTCCGATCAAGTGTGAAAACAAAAGGAAACTTTTCTCTAAAGTAGATAATTTCACATGAGATTTAATTCGTCGAGAAATTTATAGATTCTATACAAAAGAGAGAGCGCCTACCTTAGACGAATTGGTTGCATATTTGCAAGAAATTTGTGATTTGCCTTATGGACACTGCACTTTGCGCGGTCTCCTAAAGGAGCTGGGTTTCAAATACCGCACTTTGAATAAATTAAGGATTATTATGGAATCCAGTAAAATTGTAGCTTGTCGATATACATATTTTTTTAAAACTAAGGAAGTTTCGTAGTACGATATATAGTCAAAACTAAGGAATGGACATAAGATAATTTATTAAACGAAACCTCGTGCGATACCCATGAAGTATCGAGAAAGGTGGAAACCTTGCAGAAGGGTCTGGGAGAAGGAGGGCCGGGGTTGTGAAACGATTATAAGGGTTCGTCAAAGGCAGCGGCCGACGTGCACATGCGTTAATTAAACAGACTCTAACTCACCCTGACCGAGATTCGAGCTCGGGACCTCTTGAACGTGAGGCAGACACGCTACCATCTACGCTACCGAGCTGGGCTCTCTGTTTGCTGCTGCTTCTTTGTGGGTCATAATCACAGCTCATTCATCAACACTATCTGAATCTGAACACTCTTAATTTTCATTTTCAGTAACTCTGCATTATGTAATAGAGCCTTCCTCTATAACTGGTTTATAGCTTCCGTCATTGTCAATGCTTTCCTCATTAACTTCGGAACAGCCACCGATATTTATAAAAAAAATCTGTAAAATGTTTTGTTTCCTTCTTCAGTGTTGTTTTGTAGCAAGACACATTCACCAAGCCACCTTTTCCATTATCAAAGTTCATCGAAGTTTCTCTTCTAACCTGGTCCCAAGCAGATGGGGTGAGAGCAATGAATTCGTACGCTTGCTAGGGAATTCGAATAATGCAACTACCGAGAATAGAAATTTCTCCTATTCATTCAACAAGTCTTCATTTAAGACGATAAACAGACACACACACACACACACACACACACACACACACACACACACACACACACACACACACACACACACACACCATCATACACAAATAGGTCCAGATTATCCAGCGTCCAGATTAAAGAGTTGCGGCTTAACGAGTTTTTATTCAACTTCACATAATATTTATTTTCCCTGAAAATAAAGGATAAGTTACTCTTGAAGTACTTAGGATAGTAAGTCGCCACAAACGGTGTATCTCGAATGCGAAAGCCCCTAGTAGTCTACCAGGGAAATATATGAGTCAAATGGAGAATTTAATATCAGGACGGCACGTTGACCATGGTAGCTCAAAGGTTAAGAGCGACTGGACGGAAACCAGGAGATCCATGGTTCAAATCCCGGCCATGGCATTGAATTTTTCATGTTGACTCTATCTATTAGTAAGAGTACTAAACAATGGAGCGTTATCAACCACAATGTCATAGCTGAACTACTTTTTTCAAATACAGTAAAGTTATAAAAAAGTAAATTGTTAGTCATATTCTTTATCCACAAAATAAGCAAATGTTTCACTTTATTTATCATAATACACATTTTCTGCTCATTGGCCTTTTAGAAATCATAATGAATCTAATCCTGATATAATAATAGTAGTAATTATAACATTTATTGTAATTTTATTAACCGTCTTTAATACCTTATAAGCACGTTTATATAATTATTCTAATAAAATATTTTAAATGAGAAAGTTATATATTTTTCAAACACACCTCATTATACTTTTATTTGGTACACTTGTCAGTCATGAGGCAATTTGCTCTAATATGATTGTTCAAGCACCAAATCCCCAACAGCGTGTCCAGTTATGAAGTACGGGCCTATTGTCCATGAAATGCTAATCCTGCACTCATTTACTTGTTCTGCAAAATATGGAGATATGGAGTGCGACCAGAAGTACAACAGCATAAAATGCCATTACGACCATCTACATTTGGTAAAAACTAAAAATGAAATTAAAAAGGCAGCGCAGTCAAACTGCACAATAAGAGCATTTCTTCTTTTATATATAATCTATGAGCTTTGCCACTGAACGGTTTGCATGTAGTTAGTAGACTTGCTTTGAATAATTATAATACAGTAATATAGCATCAACGGAATCAATACGAATTAAATTCCTCCTTTGTAGGAATTTTATCATTGATTTAAAGAGACAATCTGTACATTTAATAAATCAAGTACTTTATACACCTAAGTTCATGTGTTTTGGTATTGTATGTTGACGAAATAGTAAGGATATGGTCGAATAAAGTCAATGAAGGCATTAATGTATCAGGAGCTAAATTGAAAACTATGTTGTTAAGGACCACAAATGAAGATGACTTGCAAAAAATGCTGCTATAGATAAAATTGCTACAGAATATGGAATGAAAATATCGGCAAATAAATCCAAAACCGTGGCATTTAAAGGAATTAATCCAGTAAGATCAAAAATAGTGTTAGATAGCATAATAATTGAGCATAAATCACACTTTAAGTATTTAGGATGTAATGTCTCGTACCAAGGGGAAGCTATATAATAGAGAAAATAAATAAATTTAACCATATAACAGGAACAATAAAAATAACATTAAAAAATAAAGTAAGAAAGGACTCAATAAGAAAACAATACAAAACAATGGCAATACCAACTCTGATCTATGGATCAGAAACATGGACACTAACAAAAAGAAATAGTACGAGAATACAATCATCATAAATGAAATTCATAAGAGCAATAGCTGGATATATCAAAATTGATAAAAGAACGTATTTCAGTATATTAGGACATAATTAAAAGTAGAAGAAATAAACCATACTATTGAAAGAAATAGAAATCAATGGAAAGAACATGTTCAGAGGATGAATAATAACAGAATACCAAAAATAGTCTTTAACTATAAACCTATAGGAAGAAGAAACCAGGGAAGACCGAAGAAAAGATGGGCAGACCAATTTGGAGCTGGAAGGGGTTAAACAATCCAAAGCCCTGAGGTAGAAGAAGAAGAAGAAGAAGAAGAAGAAGAAGAAGAAGAAGAAGAAGAAGAAGAATATGAAGGTATTGTTACAAGTGACTGTATTAATTTATACTAATAATAGTTGAGGCGACTTCACTAGTACGTGTGACGTCACTCTCCCCACTCCATCACTTGTTGGATAAACGAGTGTAAGCCGGATGTTTGCTCCCTCTTGGACCAGCTCTTGGCTGGGCTACACACATCTGTACGTAACTTGTTGAGGGAAGGTAAATGGACTTTATGGCCATCTTTGTAATCTGCTTATTTGCTGTAAATATTCTTATTAAGTGAATTTTAATGTTAATTAATGTCCCTCCTATCCTTTGTAGTTCCTTTGTAACTAAATAGAAAAGCCCAACCTCTCGCAAAGCATGCATTTCCTAGCCTGAGTAATCCCCCCCTCCCCCGTGTACGATCTGGCCCTGTTTTCTTTATCCTGTACAAAACCATAGTTAGTTCGTCACAATATTATAATAGGATCATTGTCTTGAGATGAGCTGGGTCCTTGGATGATACGTGTTGTATCTGTATTTGCTATTTCACATTTTAACAAGATGAAAGTAGTCCATCTGATATGCGAACTTTCTCCTTTTGGATGAATAGAGCCAGATGAAAATTTCAATGCTTTAGCCGGGATTTGAACCACGGATCTCCCACTCTCCGTGTGGTTGCAGTGGGTTAGAGCAACCGCACGGAGAGTGGGAAATCTGTGGTTCAGCTCCCAGCTATGGCATTGACAGTCTGGCTCTATCCATCCAAACCTTAGTCTACACACGGCTAGTGTGGAAGAAATAATTATTTCCATCAATTTCTCCTTTTTTCATAACATTCTATACATACAAACATAAAATCCAACGTGTTTGGGAAGTGGATACTCTTTTACTTCGTAGTTTAGCCCTCTTCGATGACATACTTGTATATTAGCAATTATTCAGGAATGAACCAACTAATCGGAAGTAAGGCGAATAAATAAGCAGTAACATCGTTGTATTCCTTTTGTTATTGTACTATAAGCATTTACTTTCACTGCTTTACTTTAATAACATTCTATTGTTGCGTCGTTTGCATGGAGAAGATATGTTGAACAAGTTTGGCTTGTCAGCTAAGGTCACTAAGAGTAGTTATGGCGGAGATAGAGGTCACCAGTTTACGTCGGTTGTATTTTATGTTTATGTGGCACCTTGCAGTTACTTCTACCGCGTAAGATATCCCCAGTGTATTGCAGTCGATTCTCCATGACCTGTAGCCGAGAGCCTCATTATGTAAGTACGACCAGCTATAAAAGGAAACCTTGCGATAAAGTTAGCTCCATAGATAGGAGTGCTGCCCTCTATTATGTTTTCTTTAATGAATATCGATATCACCAATATTCACAGAATTAATTACTCTGTAGGGTTTCTGGGAACGAAATTAAAGGGAAAGAAGACAATCAGTTCAAGAAATGTGATGCACATGTTCTAAAGGATTCCCATATTTTATGTATACTACAATTTCTTTTCCTCTCAATTTAATTTCAGTTAGATTAAAACAATACAGGACGCCATTACATATTTTTATATGTATACAGAGGCCTAGACAACGATCAGAATTTTAAATACTGGTTCGCTACTTTGACACTGTGTATTAATAGCGTTATATTAAAAGTAAAATAACAATGAATTAGCACTTAAAATATTAACATATTGAAAACAAAAGTATATAACGACTTAAAAATGCTTAATGCCACACTTACGTTTATTTTAATTAAATTGTGATGTGAATTTAATCCTGAAAGTTTTTGTCATCATTTAGGTTGCACTAGGTGAAGACTATTATAGAAAGTTCACACAGAATGAAGTAGAAGTACTTACAGGATTGGATTGGATTGCTTGGAGGGGATTAGGCAACTTAACCATAGTGGCCTTATGTACCTATGTCCCAATTATGACACCCCTGGGAGGGAAGTTGAGGTGAGAGGTGACAGTGGGCGGCCGAGAGTCACAGCAGTACAGAGGGCGAGGTCCTTACATTTTACTAGATAGAAACTCCGCAACAGTGGGTTTAGGATACTCGTCATGCTACCTGTCGTGGCCCGGAAACAGACATGAGGCCGGTTCGGAGACCGGAAGACGCCTTTCAGAGCAGAGTACTCAAGGCAGGCTTGCAAAACCGGCATCCTGCCTGTCGTGCTTCTGAGTCGGCCCTCTAGGCCTGCTTGGATATCGAAGTCCGTCCCGCCGGAGGGAAAGCATTTTCCCCATTGCATATCATCCTGCCATGCACAGCCGAGACTCCCGCCGACACTTCTACCCTCAAAGAAACCATCAGAGGAGAGATGACATGAAATGATAATGGATGTGAAATGGAGAGACAGGAAATTCGGGGGACTCTTACCCAGCTTCGTCTAGCGAAACGGGAAAACCCCAGAAGAATTCAATGCGTTAGTTAGGTCACGGGAGTCGAACCTGGGCCTCCCGAATGCACACCACAGACGAAACCGCCTGACCCATCCCACTCGGTTTATTTATAGGAAATTCAAGATATGTGTTTTCTTTTTGTGATTTTATCATAATAGGAATTAAATAAAAATATTTTAAGAATTAACGATAATTATAATTAATTTAACTATCCTAATTATTTTTCCAATATGGAAAAATCAGCAATGATAACGCATGCATTATGTTCAAACATTCGCTATTGTTTATTCTCTCGCCACCAATGAAATATTCAAATCTTCAGGATATTTTACCCCCCAAAACTTGACTGAAATAGGAGATTATAATTGCATTGGATCTGCAGGACCCTTTTGATGTTAAAATTATTATGTATGATGTCTATGTTTGATGTTAATTATAAAGTTTCTCTCGTTATTTATAGGCACTTATATGCACCTATATCGACGTATAGTCTGCAAAATTTATAATTTATAAATGCAGAAGTTTCGTATGAGTTAAGCTGGGATTAGGATGTACTTAATAAAGTACGACGTACCATGGATTAAAGAATTGTTACTAATCTTTAGATCTATTTAGAAAAGGTTTTACTTAATTTAACTTAACGCAATATAGTTACTTCTTATTGGTAGTTTCAACATTTAAGAGATATGGACTGATACGGTGTATACGAACCTAACAACCTCAAATGAAAAATATCCTATTCGTTTAATTGCTTCAGTTAAACATACAAGTCTTCGGTCTCTTGTACATACTTATAAAAGAAAGGGCGGTAAAAGGCGTAAAGTTGCAACAATTTTCATAGATTAATAAAGATTACTTTTGCTTTGAACTTAAAGAAATACTTAAGGAAAAGTTTGCACTACGCAATTTTACGTCTACCCTAAGGTAAACTTCCACATTATACCAGGCGAGTCAGCCACGCGTTGTTTTCTGGAAGTTAGGCCGCTCATCAGACGGCCTTAGTCTAGTTTTGCGCTTTCTAAACTGTACTGCTTGACGTTATTAGAAAGAGGAATGCGCAAAATTAAAAAGAATAGCGGCTTAATGGACAAAACATACTGCTCGATAAAGTACACCTCAGAAACATACGACTCGTTTATTGAGAGCAAATTCCGGTTTCCAGGCGATTTTTAAAACTTTTTATTAGAGTATACATGGCAAAGCAGGACAATTCAGTAAACGCCTCCGAAAAAATTGACCTATCATATGAGTAAATTAACAAAATCAGCTAAAAGGAAAGTGACGGATTCCTTGTACTTAGAGCTGGGGTTGGCTGTCAAAATATAGGAAAATGTTAGAGGCACGCCTCATCCATCATGGACCCGGTACAGTCAAAACGGGCATATTATTAAACAATGCTTTATTTACATTTTTGCTTAAACTACGTCTCGTGCATCGCAATTAACATGCATAAAATCTTTTGCGATTTCCATGTAATAGTATTAAAACATCCAGCAAATGATTAAAAGTGCCTTAAAAGGATAAATCAAGCACGAGAACTCGCGAGGTGGCAAAGGTATAGCGCCAGACATGCAAGTAGTTTCACTGAACCCAGAACGTGCTTTTTAGGCAAGTCTCGAAATAGCTCAATGGTATAATGACGTCTCCTGTGCTCTAACACCCAATGACACAGTTTCGGGTCTCAGCATTGCAAATAATATTTTTTTGTATGTCCATCAAAACTTGGAAAACAAATTCACAATAACTTAATTATAAAGTCCCTGCATTACGTGCATTACCCAAAAGGGTTTTCAGTTCAGGCACTTGCTTCGTTAGAGAAATCGTGTTTCAGGAATAGTAAAATGGATCATTACAGCGCCATAAAACATACCAATTTTAAACAACATTTTTAATACCACAATAATTCTATGTCTGCAAAATTGTGTTTAACTTCACTGTTAAACTCTGATACTGTAATTTCCATGTTTTCTGTGTTCAAATGTGTATAAATGATCCTTATTTCAGTTGCAGCAACCTATAGTTGTGTTTAAACAACTACCTACTTGTAGTTCAGCAAGAAAGAAACATCAAATAATGCCATAAAACATAAATAAAACAATTAACATAGTAATAATGACAGTTTTCAGAATAATAATTGAAAATAATATTACACGATAAAAATATTATGCAGAGGATTCGAACCACCGTCAAAGCAGACAGATGAGATTATAGTTCGGCGCTCGTTCCAACTGACCTAACTAGTAACGTGTGAAATAAACATTCCGTTTAACAGACGGTATTCACTGGTTCCAGTAAACATTTGCAAACTTGCAAACGTCAGCTGTCTAATTACGAATATATTACATCTATATTAGAACTAATTTCATTGAGTGTTTAACATCCATGTTAAATACGTGGGTAGAGTCTAGTAATCGGTCGATGTTTTCATGTTTGAATATACAATGCGGATTGCATAGAACTCGAGAATAAGGGGTAGTTGACTCAACCTTGTATTTCCATGGTATGAAAGTGAGATACAATTTAAGCAAGGAACAAAAGCAACAAAACTGGCTAAATGATATCTGATTTAGCCAGTTTTGGGACTAATGGGTGTACATTTCAAGGTGTGTAATGATATCATCGTTTTGGATAATCTTTTTAAGAAATTGTCAAATATAGCTGACGGTGGAAATGCATTCGTATGCGATACAAGTTAGCTGGACGCAAAGTATGAATGACGTCAGATGTACAGCATGGCCATCAAATGTGCAAACAATTTCCAATAGACTATTGAAACCATTTTAACTGCAAAGTCACTGTTATGACATGAAATATCTGAAAAATCTCAGTTCATATAGGTACAAACATTTTGCAGTATTGCCCAAAGCTGTTAAAGAATTACAAAATTCGAGTTTGGAAATATACAAGAGCATAAGCGTAATAGAAGACTTAGCTAATTCAATTTATAGGATACCTCTGTGCCAGGTATCGAACAGGGGAAAGATAAATTCCAAAACGTTCTGAACAAAAATGTGTTTATGAAGCTATATGTGAAAGTTTGAAAATTACTAAGAAATACACGCCAGGCGACAGATTTGAATTCTTTACATTTATACCTCTGACACGTGTGAGGGTAAATGCACTCGCCAACGATATTATATTTAATAAATATCAGTATATATAAGCCTTTAAATGCAATTATGGAATGCATATTCTACGAGCTTAAAAGTTGTGCTGCCATGAAGCGATTGTGATGGTCAGGCTGTACCTACCTGCAGTAGTTTACATGTGCGAGAGATAAGAGTACAACCCATGGTAGTTACTAGAGTAACGATGTAACATACAACGTGCGTTCTAATTCCTTGCACCAAAGCGTTAAATAAAATAAACAATGAAACATTTTTCAAAATAAGCAAAGAAACGTCCATTCCGAAAAAAGTGCATTCCCGTAAGACAATTGCAACACACATTACGCTAGTGATAAACGCAGTGATTGTTTGGGAACTTCTCCGACATATACCATACTACTACTTGCGGAAGTGCTAGACAAGTTCAACGTCTAGACAAGTGACGTCACAGATATGTGAGAAAACATTTGGTATATCTGATGCTCTTGCTCGAGTGCGTTTAATTTCCTTGAGCCTGTAACCATTGCTTTAAAGTTCCATTTGTATCAGCACGAATATAGAAAGTGATGAGTCATTACATATATTGCCTACGGTATAAACGGGTCTCAATTTGTTGGGGAAACAAAATCTGTCATAATTATCAATCTTTCTATTGAAATTCAATAACACCTCATTTTTTGCATATTTGCAACAGTTTATTTCTTGGTCAATTTGGTTTTTAATTAGGTGAAACAAGCATTATAGAAGAAAAGATTACTCCATTGATTGTAATAAAAATATATTGTAAATGATTAACGTCAAAAAATGCAA